>JADNRX010000018.1:0-372591 GCA_015501595.1 Hymenopellis radicata | reverse complement strand
AGGGTCCAAAAAGTACATTCACGCGTTCGGGGGAGACCCGAACAAGGTCACTATGTGCGCGTTTTTTTATTGTTTCTACGGAATCAAATCATATGCTGACGAACTTGGTAGCTGGGGCCAATCGGCAGGCGCTATGTCAGTGGCCTTGCATATGCTCATCAACGACGGCAACCATGAAGGACTCTTCCGGGGCGCTTTCATGCAATCGGGTGCACCTATTCCCGTCGGCGACATCGAGCACGGTCAGAAAGGTACGGAGTTTGAATGCCTAGCTGTTATTATCAGTGTTGATGATTCTCTCACAGGTTATGACGCCATTGTGCAGAAAACAGGATGCGCGAGCTCTGAAGATACTTTGGCATGTCTTAGGAAAGTGAAATTCAGCCAGTTGAAGAAGGCGGTTGATGCTTCGCCCTTCGTGATGGAATACCAGGTCAGGATACGCTTGAACCTGCGTCGTCGTTGGCTATTCTGACTCACGCCGTCTAGTCCTTGATGCTGGCTTGGCTTCCGCGGACGGATGGTGTCTTGTTTTCTGATAATCCGCAACGCCTCGTGGAACAAGGGAAAGTAGCCAACATTCCGTTCGTGATTGGTTCGTTGTTACCCAATTAGCTACTTCACGCGACGCTGTTAACTCTTTTTCAGGAAACTGTGATGACGAGGGGACCATATTTTCATTATCGCAGCGGAATATTACGTGAGTTCCTAACCTCTCAGCTAGGTGGTAGTGTTACTGATCTTTCGCTTCGCATAGTACAGCTGCCATTTCAGGGCATACGTCCATGAAGTCATGTTGCCCACTGCTCCAGATAAGGTCATTGATAGACTTATGGACCTCTATCCATATGAAGATAGACGTCTCTCCGACACTGGCTTCTTCAGTCTGCTGAGTCCGCTTTTCGATCTGTTGGCTACTTTCCAGGGAGATGTCGTGTTTCAAGCGCCACGCCGATTTTTCATTTCCTCGTTATCCGGAAAGCAGGATATCTACACATACAGTGCGTCTTTCCTCAGACCAGGGCCGCACGCGCATCTTGGCTAACGATTGCGTCCAGTTTATAAGCGTGTGAGGAACATTCCCGTCTTGGGGTCTTTCCATATGGCCGACCTAGTCTTGAACTCGTTTCGGGACCTTCCGATACTCCCACCTGCTGACATGCAGGACTACCTCATCCACTTTGTTACCGACCTTGATCCCAACGGAAACGGAAACGAAACCACCGGTGGAATCACCTGGCCGAAGTATACCAAGGAGGAGCCAAAGATGTTATCCTTCAATGATGCCCGTCCCAAGTTGACTATCACCGAGGATACCTTCAGAGAGCCCCAAATGAACGCAATCAACGAGATCTCCCTAGAATATCCAATCTGATAGCTTGTTGTTTGGCAGGGGATCGTAGACCTAGAATGACTTGCAGCACTTATCCTTCTCTCATAACTCATGTTGACTTGCACTTAATTACCGCTAGCCTCTCAATTCCGTAGACAGAGCGAATCTTCGAATCCATGTCCGTTTACTTTTCAACTTTTAACGTTCATCATGGTCTGCAGAGAGCTGTTTCAAAAACGTGTCTGTCTGCGAACTAGTACTTACACTGCTCACGCCGTGCTGCTTCGACTTATAAAGTTATATTTCTCCGATGTAAAAATGAACAGAGCAAAGAGAACGTCTGGCTGCAATGAGATCTTATCTAGAAACAAGCATCTTCTGCGCCGGGTCCTCAAGACAATCGCGAACTCTGAGAAGAAACGTAGTACCTTCGCGTCCGTCTAATAATATGGTCATAGGGCGCGCTACCACCATATGATCTAGGCAGCATCACGATTCGGACAATAGGCTTTTTCAGATGAGCCAGTTTGATCATGGGTGTTTCATACAGCGGAACGCTCGTCATTTCTAGTCGGACACAACTTTCAAGGGATTCTCCTATGGCTCCATTTGTAAACGTGGCTGTCCATCCACTAGACTCGATCGCGTACTTGAAATGATATTTCGACGCTCAACTTGGTCGGACGCCACCCGCACCAGTCCATTTTCCTACGCCCATTGCCTGTTCAAACAGCCTCAGCGCCGCCTCCCCAATCTCCAGTGAGCCGTACGAGTACGCCGGAACCTCGTGCCCTGCGCCATATACTCGCACATAGGTGAAATCCGTGGTAGTATTGGCGGCACTCTTGTAGAGCCCGGCCACTTCTCCATCCACAGTGTAATTCTCGAACTCCGACAAGGAGAGCGAAAGCGATGCGTCAACGGCGTCAACCACTTTCTCAACGCCTTTGTAATTGCAGATGAAGTCCTGTGTTCCCACAGTCTGATTGAGAAAAGGATAGAAGGAAGAATAAGATCAAGGCACTCACAGCGTCGCCGTCGTATAGAATAACCCGGACGCCCCTTTCGATGACGCCCTCCAACAACCCCCGCGAATTCCTGATCCCATCTCCTGTCATCGCGAAATTGATGTACACATCTTCATTGGTGATAGACCAGTTCTTTTCTGCTCCAATCGACGCCTGGAGCGACACGTTAGTCAGATACGGCTCAAGTGCAGGCGGATACGAGGCCGGTTGGGGGGACCGGAAGTCGTATACCTGCAAACTGAGGATCAGCATGCCTTGAGCGAAGACGAGGAGATGGACATACATCGCGATTGCTTGAGAGAGGCCCGTCAACATACTGATTGCAGATTTGTTGTGCGTTCAAGCACACATCGTCCGTGCCGTTGATATAGCAGTACTTGATCTACACGTCGGTGAATATCTGCAAACCTATCAGACGAAAAGTCAGGAAGAACCTACCAGATCCTCACAGCCTCCTGCTGTATGAAACGAGAAATTGGCTATCTGGAGGAGTATATCGGGCACCAATACTTGGTACGGGTTCGACTGTGCATATGCGATGTCGGCGGGAAATTGGAGGAGAGCGTCCTAAAGCGATATCAACATTCTAGTCAAGATGTTGTCAGAGTGAAGAACCAACAGTGAATCCATTGCCTATTCCTAGCACAGTCAAATTCAAAGGTGCACCTTCAACCATGCCAGCCGCGATAGCATCGTTCTGTGAGAGAAAGTAGTCGGCGAAAGTTGGTCCGTAGCGTCCACCATATCTGTGGGGAAGACATTCAACAACATAGCACGAAAAATGAAAGGGAGCGCTCACGACTCGGTCCAAATTGCTAGCCCATTCCTGTTCAGATTCGCAAAGCGCTCGTCCGCGAGAAAGATCTGCATGAACTTCCATATGTCTACCGCAGCGTCATGCGCTGACCCGACTTTCAGGTCACCATACGAGAACCCGACGCCGACAGGTTGGTCAATGAACAGCATGTTGGCGTTATTGTTCCATGCATAAGGATTGAGTGTAACGGATGAGCTGTCGTTGGTGATGCGACAAGGACCTAATTCCTGGAAGAGGCCAACCATACTGGAGCTGCCAGGTCCGCCATTGAACCAGAGCGCGAGCGGGGCGTCCTCCGAGTTATTACGCGCCGCAAAATACCAGAAGAAGATAGCTTCCGTTTCTGTCAAGTTGACATAGCCGGAGGCCTGGTACACGTCTGGCGTCGTTTCGCAGACACCCGAATTCTCTGTCACTCGGAGGGACCTGCTGGCTGGAGCCGACACGACCTCGCGCTGCACTGGCGCTGAAATTGGCTTCAACTCGGGTTGCCCTCGTCCTTTGAGGTTCTTCGGGATGCCGGCGCCGTCGTCTATAACGCCCTTGATCTCGGGAATTTGATCAGCGCCTACACCGTGCAGGTAAAGTGCTCCTAGCGCGAGGGTGAGAATGCGTAACATACGGACGTCGGAATTTATGTTGTACTAACCACTTTTCTCAACCGCTTTTTGTACTGTCTTTGCGTTGACGGACAAAACCGTAACGCGTACTGTTACAGTAATGTCCGAAAAACTTCGGGCCCACCATGAAAAAGGACGGGACTCCTGATTGAAGTTAACGCACTCGGTACGTGGGGCGGATGTTAGATGCTTGCGCGATCGGAAGGTATCCGCACCGGCAGTTCCATTTCGGGACCTGACGCCGTGACATGAAACAGACCAAGGCCTATTGAACGTATTCAGAGGCTCCAAATTTTGAACTAGCGATTCAGTCGAACCTTTTTCATGTGGCCAGCATACTAGGTCCAGTGTTCAGCTGGTCATCGCCAAGTCAAGTCGTAAGATAAGGACGAATTGGAGCCTGTCGGTATAAGGAGCTACTTGTCACGGCGAGCTCTTGCTGCTGGAGTATGGCAAGCTTGAGTCGGATGGAAATTTTTGGGAGCCGGTCGGGGATGGTCCGTAATCATTCAGTGCAGAGCCGGCTCGTATCATCTGAGGAGGACGAATGCATTGTTTGGCCATTGGGAGCCCGGAGCGCGATGAAGCAGCTTGCATGATGGGAGGAGCAAAGGAACGATCAAAGTTTCAAGAGATGATCATCGAGGCTAAGGTTGACGACTAAGTATGCTCCTCCTCATGGTGGTCAGAGAGACGAAATGCCTGCTAGCTGGGCTGCAGTCAGTTATCTATCCGAGTAGGAGTCGTTCGTACTAGTGACGACGCTTGTTGACCCCAGTTCTACCCTGCGTCTCGAACAAAAGAAACTGAGCAACACCCCGACTTTGGGGTTTCTGGGTTTCGTGTTTCAAAGAAGTTAAGGTCATCCATCTGCTTCCTTACCGTATACGCGACCAAGGTTCGTACTAGAGAAGTCTCCATGACATGTCCATTCTTGTCCACTCGCTTGTCTCAAGAAGCTGATGTTGATTCCCAGTGCTGCTTCCATCTTTGACTTGTGTGCCTTACCGGTGTCGTCGAAGATAAAGTCACACGATGGATAGATAGTACATTTGGGCGGGGGATAAGAACACGAAACGATGAATAATAGGATATAATGAGTTAACACCCGCCCCCCCAAAACCATTCTACAAGAGAAGGGCAACCAGTCCACCGGTAGCGAGTCCAGTGAGGGCGGTGAAGCCGTTCAAGTTCAGCGCGGCGTTGCTGCCTGTGGAGGAGGAAGAGGTCCCGGCACTAACAGCAAATGCTTTAGCGTCGAGCCAAGTTATAATACACAAAAAGGGCACCTGGTAGTCGTAGCAGAACCAGCAGCAGATCCTCCACTAGCGGCGGCGGTTGATGTAAAAACATCGCTGGACTGAAGCGTCACTCCCTGATGAACATCACAATCAGCTTTCAAGTTTAAGAATGGAGGCAGGCAGTATGTAATAGACATACAACATTTTCACATAGCCCCTGCCCGATGGAAAGCGCCTGATTCAGGTTGTCCCCAGAGCAGGAGTTGACCAAGCACGCCGAGGTCTCCTTCAGATAGTCGCTGTTGTTGCATAGACACGGAATGTCGGCCGACGAGCACCCGTGGTAATCGATGTTTTTGGCATAGATACACGGGTTCGCACAATCTATATAGTTGTCAGTGAATACCGAACGTGAGAAGTTGAGGACGACGTACCGGGGTATTGGCGACGCATGAGACCCAGCGAGGACGCGGAGACAGAGATGGCGGTGGCCAATAAGGCAGAAACAACAGTCAGGGAGAAATGCATAGTGAACGTCAGGTTGTGAAGGAGGCGGTTGAAAGATGGCATGGAGGGGCAACCCGTTTATGTATACGCCTCATACTGTATCCGCGTCTGGTCTGGAATGGTGATTAACTTTCGGCAACCACAGGCTCCTAAACCAGCTGTCGATGGTATTTGAAGCTATGAAAGTGAACGAACCGAAAATATGATTGATGGATATAAAATGACAGAGAGCGGGAAGGTGAAACGCCACGAAGTATGCCCGCCGTCATGGCGTTTGATCTTCTCGCGCTCTCTTCTTACAAAGTTATTGGTCACTTGGCAATTTCCCATCAACCCCTCAAGAAGCTGGCATCAAGCGGCTGGTTCGCGAAACTTCGTCTAAAACCGTGGCCATCGATCTTGACCGATTGGTCTGGTTCTATGCCCGTGTCCAAGGCGGGGAGGTTACTCCAAGAGTGAATGCAGCAATGGTTGTTGTCCAAAACCGGCTCTACATCTTCGGACGAAGAGACGAGATTGACGCAGAGGCGAACATTTGCAGGAGCTGCTCCATCGCCAAGTATGGGGTTGTCCTCTTCCTCAGGTGAAATTTTATTCAACTAGACTATCAATTTCAATCGAGACCGCTGGTTCTTGTTCCACACGGAACACCGAACAGAACAGAAGACCTCGTACCTGACATACTTATGGCGCTTCAACTTCGAGGACGAGACCATTTCCTGCGTTCCCACGTGTGGGATTGTGGGATTTGGACCTAGACGTGCCTTATTTTGCCGCCTTCAAGGACCGTTTTCTTCTACTTGGTGTTAGCTGCACCTAGGGTAAGCGTTAGATAAGGAAAGCAGAGAGATAGAATGAGATCTCGTACCAATGCTAGTTACAAGGAAGTTGGTGCTCCTGCCTTATTGGGCGAGATCGCGTGCGCGTCGAATAACTTCTTCTCTCGACGCGCTTATCATCTTTGTCACTCTTCTCTACTGTTGATCTCGACTTAATATATGTCTATTCTTCCTAATGCGGGCATCCTGCCACCGATACCGGACACGTTTGATTTCGAGGCATGGAGAAAAATTCCGCAGGTCATGAATCCAACTGGCCGAAGCTTGCGCATTCGGAACGCATTCAACTGTCAAGTGGAGGTTCACAATGAGGCGAGTGCAGACCAGACTCTGAATTGCCGTGACCAGCCACGTCGCACATCCGGACGTTGGTCCCCAGATGCAGGCATACTACGGATACGCGGAGGACGATATTTTGCGGATGGTCACCAGCCAGGTCGGACCTTTACCAGTTTTCATTCTCCAGCGCGTAGAGCTCATGCGCGCTGCGAAAGCGGACGCTTTGGAGGCAGGCAAAGAAAAATCCAAGGCTCCGAGCTCGTACTCCACAACCCTATCAAGCGCGTTACCGGCCAGCAATCCGACACTATGATTCCCTTAGTTCTCCTCGACTCCATGGCCAGTCAGCTCTATGTTCCACTTAACTGGTTCGCAGACGACAAACGCTGCACCGGCTGCACGAGCTCGAAACCAAACAGCTCAGGCCAGAGTCGATCCAAACCCGGAGAAGAGGGGCCCCTTGTACTCACACCACCATGTGAGCCACTTGTAACAAAGGCAAGGGTTTAATGAGCCACCGTGCTGCCCCCCCAGAAACCCAACGGCAGACCGCCTCGAGCTCGACACATGAAGTCAACACATACGAAACAACAGGAATATCTCCCCCAGCAGACACCAGAAGAAAGCACACGCGACGCGTCGGACGACGCGTCGAAGAACTAATACCACCGGACAACGGCCCGACACCCGATAACAAAGCAATAACCTGAAAGCCTGAATGAAAGGCTCAACACACACACGCCATCATCGACGCGAATATGCCCACCGTCGCGCATCCTCCAAGCGAGGACGACCTCAAACCCAGACGCCATCTACCACCTGCAGCTCACATGATGAATGTGGATGACAGGCAGGTGCTTATGTTCCAGGACATGAAAGACACCGACCTCATCATTGCCTACGCCATGGGAGGAACGCGCCCGCAACCAGACGAGGGAGAGCTGTATCGTGGGGTAAAGCGAGCCCTCGAATCCCTGATCCCATTCACCCCCGACATCACCATCACCCTACTCCGACCGAGCTTCAACCCAGATGCTCGTTGGAATTTCCCAGCACGACGTGCGATAATCACGGGGCTCAGAGGCGTAGAGAGAGCTGCCCTCATCGACGCCGATGTACTCCCTCAGGATGATGTATTCCCGTGGCAGTTGGCCTTTCACGATCCGGGAGACGGCGTACGAACGATAGTGGCGGTAGTCACGGACCTCTCCCTGGACGACAGCGATGAGTCCTGCGAACAAATATACGACACGATGGCCAATAAGATCCGAAACGCCAGCGAAGTCAAGGGGTTCGTGGAGGCGAACAGAGACCTCTACCCTGCAGACGCCACGACTACGGCGATCTTAGACCACATTTGTTCATCGCTCAACGTCTCACCTGTACCATCGGGTCCGACCATATTCAACCCCGACGCGTCACACTCGTTCATAGTTCACATTCCCCCCACGACCGCCGACATTGCCGCGACCAAAGAGATGGTCCTTATGCTAAACGAGATTGGGATTAGGGTCCCGCATGGGTGGGGAGACGCAGACGACGCTTACCTGCACGTTCTATGCACAACGTGCTTCGGAATAGACCACCTGAAGGCGGAATGCGGCTGGCGCGGAGTAGAGAACACTTCCGCTGATTAGATAAAGGCCATATGAGTACACGCAGATTAGATTACGGGTTCCTAGATTAGCCCTTACACCACTTGCCAATAACGACGACGACGATATCTATAGCTACGTCTAAAAAGCCATCTGCGAAAGCGAAAACCCCTCGGTTAAATCTAACGAGTACCAAAAACGTGTGGAAAACGTGGAGAATGATTGGGAGCCGATCAAAGGACCGGTCCGTTATAACGGTTTCCTTTCATCCACCATCTCCCCACCAGCCAGCCGCCAATGACTACGAAGAACCCAGCCGGCAGGAAGGCGGGCGCACAGCCTCAAAACTCCCCAGCGCCTACGTCGAACCACCCAAACACTAGAAGCAACAGGTCTGCTTCAATGCCACCCGCCGGAGCCACTCCTCCAGCCAATCCGATTTCGACTGCCGCGAGCCGTCTGAGGTCGAACAGAAAGGACAGGGTGCTGGAGTCGATAGACAGCAATGCCAGCAAGATCGAGAAGATGCTCAAGGACGAGCCGAAGACCGGCCAAGGAGCTAAATCCCAGGCGGAAGGTGTGGCGTATCACTCATACACAGAATACAAGCTAACGCTAGGAACAGAGAGTCAATCAGAGAGCGATGTAGACGAGCTGCTGAAGCGCCCTGAGCCAGGACAAGAGGATCCCATCATCACCGATTTTGGTAGGTGTGAAATCATCAAAGGCGGACTCGACTGACAGAATTCCAGACAAGGCAGTCGCAGAAGCTTTCCCCAAAGGCGCCCCAGAAGGAGAGGGTGCTGATAGGCTTTCGAACATCGGGGAAGAAGACGAATGGGAGCCAGATGCTGAAGGGTACGAGCAGGGAGAAGCGCCCGAGATCGGAAAAGGGAAGGAACGTGCACGCGTCCCCATTCCGGCCTGGGACGCACGCGATGAAGAGCAGGAGGAGTCTGAAGGTAGCGAGACCGCCTTGACGCGCCAGCCAGAGAGCCCGGTACGAACCCCCTTCTCGACGTACAAGGAGAGACTCGCGCGCAAGAAGGAGGCGGAGGCAAAGACTTCGAATGCCACGAAACCGCCTGTCAAGAAAACAGCCTCTGCCGCGCCCGCTCCAGACGGAAAGAAGAAGGACGCCGCGGCAGCGGACATCAACCCGTTCGCGCCAAACCCTTACACAGCCGACAAAGAAATCGAAGATGTCTTCAGCAGCACCGCGACAGACCCCACGCAGACCATCCCGAACCGGGTAACCACCCACCCAGACTACGCGAAGGTCCTCGACCAGTCGGGTGGGAGAATCGTTGAGTGGAACCCCCCCGCCAACATCTTCAGAAAGAACCTTTCCCCGTCGACAGTCTCCTTCTTCGGGAAGCTGGCGATGAATGACCCCTGCGCGCTGGTCTTCATTGCCCTTGGTACGAAATACAGGCCAGAGGCGATCGGCCTCGGTATTAAGGAGCTTCGCCGCCTCCTCAGCGACTTCGGAATTGACACGACAGACGTCGAAATCCACCCTTTCCGGTCGTCGCTGGAGCCAGAGATAGACTATGACGAAGGAGACGCCAAGGCTATTGAAGGCGTAGCGGAAGGCGAAGAGGACGAAGGAATGGAGACGGAAGAGACCGTCATTTTTCAGACTGTAGACTGGCCGAGGGTCAAGGACGAGCAGCTCCCCGCCCCCGGCTTCATGGTCACCGGCCTCGAGCAAGACGACTACGATTTTATGCTGGATATGTCCATCTTCATCCACCGGACCAGCCTCTCGTTTGGAGTTCTGGACGTCAGGAACTTCATCCCCACTCACCATCTCACGATCAAGAATCTTACACTCGACGACTCGAAACCGGACGTGGCGATTGGAAAAGAGATTATCCAGAACTCGCTGAGGAACAATCAGAAGTTCCGAAGCTTCGTGGCGAGCCACCGCGACCGCCTGCCTGTTGAATATACGGACGAGCAGGCGATCGACGCCACCATCAACTCGGTGAGATACCGGCCCCTCTACATGGGAGCAAATGCGAGCCACTACGCTGGGTTCAAGGCCCTGGGCTACATTGATCCCCCATTCCTAAACCCGCTTTTCTTCAATCCATTCGTGCTGATCACGAACCGAGGCCAATACAAAGGTCGAAGTGGTCGAGGAGGCATAGGAGCACTGGACTACCCGTTCGATTGCGGGAGGTGCTCCAGTACCGACCATCCTACGGGCCACTGCTTTGTGAACGACCTCATCAAAGAGCTCAACTCGAAGAGGGCTGCCGCTCGCGGCGCGAGCAAGAATGATGAGCGGAAGGAGACGCGGGTGTCGGACGACCCCTTCTTCGGCAACGCAATGGACGTGGACTACCCCCCGAGCCAGAGAGGCGAGCGAGAGCGGGAGCAGCAGAAAGCGGGGCCGAGCACCTGGAAGAAGCGGGCACCGGTCAACGAGAGAGAGGGAGACCAATACAAACGGAGGAGGTAATTCTGTGCTACCTGAAGGGGGATTTACGTGTTCCTTCCCGTGAACCTGTGACGAACAATTACGATGATACGCCTGACTTCGCCTTTCCATATGACTACCTACATCGATAAACATGAAATCCACAATGCCTTTGTACATTTACATGAGTCACGCCTACATGAGGTTTAAGTCACTCAAACCCGACCATCAAAGAAGCCACTCGACACCCTCAATGTCTCGAACGAAAAAACCTAAAAACAAGACATGGGTGTTGGGAGCGATAGTCGTACCGCCGGCGTACCGCAACGGAGGAACGCCAGCCGCACAGCGCGAGGTGGAGAAACCGCCGATACGCTTTGAGCCGCCAAGTGGCGCAGCAACGCACCGACGTCCAAGGCGTCATCACCGAGGGAAGAAGAGAACGAACAGGAAAGAGGAAGAAGAGGAACTGAGGGCCGCGCGCAGAAGGAAGAGAGCGTCAGACTCGAGACAGGCCAGAAGGAGTAACGCGACTGCTAAGAAAGTGGGGTTGAGCTACTGCAGCTAGGCCAGATGAATACATCAATGAAGCCAACTCCTGTATAAAACGAACAGTGTGCCAGCCTTGCAGGCGATCTAGGAGCTAGCCGCCCTGGAGAGACCAGGCTATTAAAAAATTTTATGATGATGACAACCTTACAGATGCAGAGTTCTGCATCGCTGGTGACCTCCAATGCTGGTCCCGACCTCTCTGACCGGAGGACTACGTCTGCGCGTACAAACCTCGATACGGCCAGGGAGGGTTTTAGCAGCCCCCAGGGAATGGGGCCTCAACAAAGCGGAAGCACAGGCCTCGCTTTACGCTCTGAGGCGACTCCGCGGGTTGAGGAGGAAAACTTCAACGACGAGATCATAACCCCCAGGGACTTGGGAGAGGACGACAACGAACCAAGACCGACAAATAAGTCCAGGCGAGCCCGGAAAGGCAAGAAAACGAAAGCACATATACGTATCTCTTCCTTGAACATCAAGGGAAGAAGCACTACAGTCGAAGGAGAGGGAACACAAGAGAAAGTAGATCGTATCCCAGAAATGATGAGGAAACAACGGATTGGAATGCTGGCGCTGCAAGAAACGCATTATACAGAGGATTACGTGGCTGAGATAGCAGAGAAATATGGAGATACCATCCATGTTGAGTATTCGAAACCAGTTGGACGACGTGCCTCTAGGGCGGAGGGTGTCGCCCTGGCATTCTATAAGCCGACGACAAATGTTATAGGTCTGGAGAAGAAAGTAGTAATCCCTGGCCGGTCTATGATAGTGGCCAGCCCATGGCACGGTGATGATATAATGAAAGTCCTAGTCGGATACGCGCCCAACGCCCCCGCGGAAAACAGAGAGTTCTGGGAGACGAACGAGAAATTCATTGATGAATACCCCGAATGGAAGCCTGATGTGGTATGCATGGACACTAATATAGCTCCTGAGGCGATAGACCGTCTTCCGGCGCATGAAGACGACCAAGCAGCAGTAGAAGCGATGCGACGATTCCTGAGAAAATGCGACCTGGTAGACGGGTGGCGGGAGGAAAACCCGGGAGTACAAGAGTTTACATACACACAGGAAACCGAATGCCCGAGCCATTCCCGAATCGACAGAATTTACATGAAGCGATCACGGATTCTGCAGAGTCGCGGCTGGGAAATAAGTCCGACGGGAATTGATGGTATACATACAGACCATAAACGTGTCTCTTGCGAAGTCACTACGGCAGCAGCGCCAGAACAAGGACACGGAAGATACACAACACCGATCTATGTGGCAAAGACCCTGAAAATGGTCAAGATGGTGGACAAAACAGGAAAGGAACTCACAAGGAAGATGGAATCGGCGACGGGAGACAACAGGACAGACAACAACAATCCGCAGACGCTTTACGCGAAATGGAAACGCCAAGTAAGCGACGAGATGCGTCGCGAGGCCAAAACGATAATACCTAAGGCTAAGAAGAAAGTCGCCGAATTGCAGATCAGAGTCAAGGAGGTCTTGAAAGACACCCGGATCGAGGACGCCGTCAAGCAACAAGAAGTTGCAGATCTAGAAAAGGAAATCAACCGGATCGGGGGCGAAGTATGGGAAGAGAAGCGAGCGACGGCCAAAGCGAATCAAGAAGTGCTAGGGGAAACAAATAGCACATACTACACAAGACTCATCAAAGGCAGCAAGGCGAGGGACCCCATCGTATCTCTGAAGATCCCTGGAACACAACCTGTGCAATACGAACGAGACCCGGAGAAAATGGCGTCAATGATGGGGATGTATCACGAAGAATTACAAACCAAGGAGATTAGTCCGGAGGAAGAACGTGAACGGAGCACAGAAGAAGTCCTAAACAGTTCCATCAGGACGCTGTCGGAGGAAGGGAAAGAACGTATGAAACGACCCATGATGGAAGGAGAGGTTAAGGAAAGCCTGATGGGCTCCAAACCCAACAGCGGTGCCGGCATTGATGGGTACCAATATAATGTACCTCAGTTCTGGAGCCGCAGATACGATAAGGCGAAAGAGAGTGGGACGAGAGAAGAAAGCATGCCATTCGATGTAATAAGAACGTGGACAGTTCTGTACAACGACATAGAGACACATGGGCTGATCCCCGGCTCCTCTTTCGCAGATGGGTGGTTATGCCCCTCTTTAAGAAGTCAGACAGAACAGAAATGAAAAACTACCGGCCAATAACCCTGTTGAATGTCGACTACAAAGTATTCACGAAAGCGCTGTCGGTCCGACTAGCGGAGGAAGCGATACATCTAGTACACGAAGACCAGGCAGGGTTCGTGAAGGGTCGGAGCATCATCGACCAAATCAAACTGGCGAGGGCCATAATATATCACGCCGACGCCACGGACCAGGACGGAATGATCGTGTTGTTGGACCAAGAGAAAGCTTATGACAAAATTATGCACGACTACCTGTGGAAGGTGTTAGACAAAATAGGAGTCCCGAATGAATTCATATCAGTGGTCAGGACGCTGTACTCCAATGCGAATACGGTGGCCATAGTAAACGGAATGATCAGCCCATCATACCGGGTGACAAGAGGAGTACGCCAGGGAGACCCGCTGTCGTGCTTATTATTCAATCTCGCAATCGAGCCTTTGGCGGCTATGCTGAGGGACTCGGACCTGGAGGGCTATAAAGTCCCAGGCATCCTAGATAAACTTATAGTGACGCTCTTCGCTGATGACACCTCAGTGTACCTCTCGAAGAACGACAAATTCTCTGACCTGAAAATAATCCTCGATACGTGGTGCGCCGCCTCGGGGGCAAAGTTCAATGTACCGAAAACGATTATCATTCCGATAGGAACAGTGGAGCATCGCACACAGCTGATGAACGAACGTAAGTCCCAGGAAATGGAGGAACCAATCCCAGAATCTGTCCACATCGCTGAGGATGGCGAGAGCTCGCGGTCGTTGGGTTCCTACATTGGGAACAACCTAGACCCCAACGTGCCGTGGGACTCGATAATGACAGCAACTGAAGAAGTGCTGGAACGGGTGCAGAGACTACACCCGACACTAAACGGAAAGCGAGTCGGAATCCAGACGTACGCGGCGTCACGTTCGAACTACCTGACGTCAGCGGAGGATATGCCAAACAGCATGGAGAAGCGTTTTGAGAAGCTGGAGTTTAAGTTTTTCTGGGAGGGAAAGACAGCAAGAGTGAACAGACAAACCCTGAAACTTCCGCTAGACGAAGGTGGCCAAAACCTAGTCGACATCAAACTGCGGAATGATGCGATACATCTGGTCCACCTCGTTAATTTCCTTGGGTTAAATGGTCCTGTGCCGCGGTGGGCGATCGTGGTTCAAGATATCCTGAGATGTAAAGTACTCAGCACATACAAGAATATGGACCCCGCCATACTTACCAACATCTTTCTTCAGACATGGGACTCAGCCAAGAATGACCTGCCGCCGGACGTGAAACGGATGATCAGAGTTGCACGGGATGCCAACTTGATGCTGGATGGCCTAGATATCGAAGCGCAGGTGAGAAAATCGATGCCGGTATGGCTCCACCAAGGTTGGGCGCCGGACAAAAATAGGCGGACGAATGATGAGAGAGCGAGATGCCTCCAGACGGTACACAAAGTCATAACGACAGGGGACGCGCAGGAAGTCGCTGACGGAAGGGATGAAAATCTCGAGGGATGTGAGGACACGGCCGCGTGCCAACGTAGAGCCCAACGTCTCCTCGATGCTCTAGATCCTAAATGGGACCCGAGGATACTGAACGTACTGAACGTTCCCCCTGCCGAACCTGACGAAGCAGGAGATAAATTTCCAAGGCAGGCGACAAAAGTAGAGAATGTAACAGACCTCTTCAGAATTTTTGCGCAGGGGAACGAACTGAGAGGGGCAGAGGCCCATGTGGTAAAGAACGCAGTGCAGGCGGAACCTCCCATACGCGGGAATGCCTGCATAGTGGTAACACGCAACAAGTTGAGCGACGACGGGGTGGGAGTGTGGTTCAAGACGGACGACCCGCGAAACGCCCCGCTGATTCCCCCAAGCGATATGAGTGATGAAACGACACTAATCGCTTTAGGAATCCAAAGGATCCTTGAATGTATGCCTGAGGAAACAGACCTGACCATAACCGTAAACTCCAAGACGGCGGTCAAAAACATGACGACGCTCCTGAGCAGGAACGAAGATGCAGGCTGGCCGAAAACGCGTCCGGAACATAAGAAACTGATGCAAGGCGTAGTGGCAAGACTGCGAGAAAGAAAGGCTGAGACGCACTTCAAAGTAGAGATGGGACAGAGGCACCCAGGAATGAAGGGGGCGGGGTCCCTAGCGGCAACAGCAGCGGACCAGAACTCAGCCGGCCGACCAGCAGAACTGATACCGGAAATCGAGAAGTCCAATGCGATGTTGACGGGTATGAAGCTCAAAGGCTTGACACAACGTAAAGCGTACGTCGAACTGAAAAGACGCCTAGCAGTCAAGAAGAGAAAAGCAACAGAAGGCAACATGGACCGCATCAGATACGCACTCAGAGATCTGAATGGAGTAGCGCCTTCGAGGAAGAAGATATGGCGATCGACGAGAGGAACGAACACAAGTAAGAAGAGTCAGATGTTTCGATGGAGGTGTATCCATGAAGCACATGCGACGGGGGAATTCTTCATGAGGATGGAGAACATGAGTCACAGGGCAAACTGTGACGTGTGTGGGGCAATGGAATCCATGGAACACTTGCTCCTCGAATGTAGTGCGGGAACGCATGAAGTGGTGTGGGAAGTCGCCAAGAAACTGTGGGAACAGACGGGAGAAGATTGGCCGGAGCTGACATATGGCCTCATCCTGGGTTGCGGCGCCGCGCAGCCTAGTAAAGATCTGTCGAAGACGAAACGTGATGGGCACAATCGATTGTACCAGAAACTGATCTCGGAAGGTTCATTCCTGCTGTGGAAACTGAGGAACAACAGAAGGATTGAGCATGAAGGCGACGAAGCGTACAGTCGGTCACGATCGGAAGTGGAGAACAAGTTTATAGCAGCACTCAAGGCATCGGCGAAGGCGGATTTCGCGATGACGAACAAGGGGAAGTACGGCAATCAAGCCATCGGATTAGATATGGTCATGAACACGTGGAGAAGGCTATCTACAATGAGTTCCGAACAGGAGGATGGGTCGTCGCGCGCTCGTGCTGAGCAAGTCGGGGTTTTAGTGGGTAGTGGGTTGACAACAACTTTGGATCGTTTGATCCAAGGCGTCAACCCGAGTCCCACACTACGTAACAGTGTGCGTTAATGCATTTTGACCGACGCGACCCATCACTCCCCTCATGCAGTTCGAAGTCCGGTGATATCGGAACCAGAACTAAACGGCGCCTTGCGGCGCCGTAAGCGTGCATCCAAAAAAAAAAAAAAACCCGGAGAAGATCACCACATTCGACATGATTAAGATGGTTAAGCTCTGGGGTTCCGACGAGGATTCGTCGTGTTTGACGCCTCTGATGTGGCAGGAGACGACGATGAATATGGAGAACGCGCTCGTTGTCCTCCTGGTGTCCCAGAAGGAATCCCGGCATAATTATGCGACCCAGTTTCATCTACACCGCTCCTTCTTCGTGCGACATGGTCATTTCGAGGAGAACTACCCCATTGAAACGCGTTCGAGCGTACCGCGCGACCGCGAATACTATGCCAAACGAGTGGACACGATTCTGGAGGCCAAAAAGCAGGGCGATGGGAGGAGCAAAGGAACGATCATCAAAGTTCATCGAGGCAAAGGTTGACGACTAAGTATGCTCCTCCTCGTCCTCGTCGTAGGAAATGCATATGCCTGCTGGCTTCTGCATTAAATTTTGAGCCTTAGGCCCGGTCACTCCCTCTTGAATTTCTGGGTCTCGAACAAGAGAAACTGAGAGACTACATCCCGACTTTGGGGTTTCTGGGCTTCGTGTCATCTTATGGTCAAGGTCATCCCACATGCCACCGGGGACACACCATCCCAGAGAAGTTCCCATGACATGTCCATTCTTGTCCACTCCTTTGTCTCAAGAAGCTGATGTTGATTCCATCTTTGAATCAGAATTGTGTGCCTTCGTGGGTACCGGTGTCAGCGAAGACCGAGTGATGGATACATTTTGCGCGGAGGATACACGAAACGACGAATAATAGGATATAATTATCTCCCCCCCCGATTCTACAAGAGAAGAGCAACCAATCCACCGGCGGCGAGTCCAGTGAGGGCGGTGAGGCCGTTCAAGTTCAGCGCGGCGTTGCTGCCGTCGGACGAGGTGCCTGTGGAGGAGGAAGACGTCCCGGCACTGACAGCAAATGCTTTAGCATTACGCCAACTTGTTATAATGCACAAAAGGCGCACCTGGTAGTCGTAGCAGAACTAGCGGCAGAGCCTCCACTAGCGGTGGAGGTCGCTGGAAGAACATCGCTGGACTGGAGCGTCACTCCCTGATGGACATCAGCTTGTAAGAATGGAGGCAGGCAGTGAGAGACATACCACTGATTCACATAGCCCCTGCGCGACGCCAAGCGCCTGCTGCAGATCGTCCCCGGAGCAAGAGGCGACCATGCACGCCGTGGTCTCCTTCACGTAGTCGCTGTTCTTGCATAGACACGGGATGCTGGACGCCGAGCATCCGTGGTAGTCGACGTTTGTGATACACGGCGACGCGCAATCTATATAACAAGTGGATGTCAGTGAATAACGGACCGTGATTTGAGGACGACGTACCGGGGTATTGGCGACGCATGAGACCCAGCGAGGACGCGGAGACGGTGGCCAATAAGGCAGAAACGACAGTAAGGGAGAAATACATAGTCACAGTGAAGGACAGGTTGTGAAGGAGGTGCCGAACGAAGTAGGAGAACGTGGACCGGGGATGGTTGGTTGAAAGATGGCATGGAGGGGCGGCCCATTTATGTACTATACGCGTTAATATCCGCGTATGGAATGGTGATTATGTTCCTGTAAGCTTTACGGCAACCACGAGGGTGGCGTTCCTGGTATTAAAGCAAGTTAACCCAGAATCCAGATGTACCACGGAACAACAACAGCAAGTTGGGGAGAAGGAACAACTCCGAGTTTGAGGCACGCACATAGACAAGGACGATGCTAAAAGTAATATAAGAACAAGTCGGGCGGAGATTGATGGGGTCAACGATACTTCAGAAAGTGGAACAAGACGCATCAGAAATGGAGATATACTCGGGGAAACCGTGAGTGGAACCCCTGGAGGGCAACGTGGCTTCTTGTACTCCAGTTTCTTCAGATTTTTCCTTGTGAGGTTGGGGAGGTGCAGTGCAAAATTATTAAAATAGCTTGAAGTTGAAGAGTCACGCAGAGGGGCGCTCATAATATCGTGGTATTGAGGAGTCGGAGGTGTACGCATGTTGAACAATGTAGACTTTTCACGCTCTTCCCAAGCATAGTCTAGTATTACGATCAGCCAGGGATCATGAAGAGGACGCAATGGGTGAGAATTGGGTGTTGTGAGAATAGAGGGAGGAGTACCGCAGTTGGAGTTTTTTTTGGCAACGGCACGTGTTTAAGGAGTCCGAAATAGGCAGTTTAGTAACGTGATCCCCGCTTTTGTGTCGGTCATCCCGCCGTGAATCCCGCTAGTGCAGATTAAATAGACTACATACCTCACAAAAATATATATATATCCCCACCCCCTCACCCTAACCTCTAACCTCTAACCTCTAACCAAGAAATGTTAGGCTAAGCAGAGCTTACTGTACTAACGGGACCATGTCTTCACATACTGTACTATTACGACCTACTGTAGACTTTCATTCAATTCGTCGGGCCATGTGACCTGTGACCGGTCCGACGAAATTATGGTTTCGATGAATTACCATATATGGTAATTCCCGCCGCGGCGGAGCTGCGGCGGGAGGCTGGCGGGGGCCCCGCCGGGGACTTTTTCTCAATTTTCGCTGTGACCCTTGTGACTTTTCGTCGATTTCAGATCCTCTGTGACCCGTGACCGACGAATTGAATTAAAGTGTACAGTAGTCTTCATGGGGCGTTACCCATTATGCATACTCTTCACAGACGTTGGTCTTCATTCAGGGTCCAATTTCCTTATATGGACAGGCGGGAGCGGCGGCAATAGCCGCCGCCTTAAAAAATTTCCTTTTTGGGCCTTATCTGAGGCCCAATTTTGGCCGTTACGCGTTATGGTAGCATGAACTCTTCATTTCACAGGCCCCCGTTACCCGTTATGCGAAGACTTGCGTGTAATACTGTAGACTTTCATTCAATTCGTCGGCCCATGTGACCTGTGACCGGTCCGACGAAATTATGGTTTCGACGTATTACCATATATAGTAATTGCCGCCGCGGCGGAGCTGCGGCGGGAGGCTGGCGGGGGCCCCGCCGGAGACTTTTTCGTGATTTTCGCTGTGACAGCTGTGACTTTTCGTCGATTTCGGGTCGTCCGTGACCCGTGACCGACGAATTGAATTAAAGTGTACAGTAGTACAGTAACGCGTAATGGGGCCGCGTGAGTGAAGACTTTTGGTCTTGCATAACGTGTAAGAGCCTGTTCGGTAGTGATATTTTTCGTTATATTCCTGTTATATTTCCGTTATATCATGATCGGTTATATTTCTGTTACATCAGGAATATGGGTCTTGGACCTAGGTCTACTATAGTTGACCAGAGAGAATCTGGTTAACCTAAAGCTTAGAAGTTTTCGATGCAGCCAAACTAACTCAGGACACAGTCTACACCTGCTTGCATTCTCAAGTTAACCCCAAGTCAACTTCAGTTAGCCTGAGCTGCATAGAATTCAACCAAAGTTGCATTCGAGTTAACCTTAGTTGTTCCTTAGTTATCTCCAGCACTGTTAAAGCTAACTTGAGTCACTATCAGAGATTTATGTTCAGGAGATCCTGATCAGAATAACACACACAATCATGATATGAGATGCAAAAAATAGTATAGAATTCCAGAACAGATACACAAAGATTAGTCTAGTAGCATGCTACATAGTTATCATCCTCATCATGCTTCATCACGATCTCCGTCGTGCATCATCCTTGATGTTGCATTCATTGTACTACTTGGCGTCATATTTGTCATGCATGTCAGTGGACTTGCTTGGGGTCAGCGGGTCGCTCACCGTCATTCTTGGTCGAGTCACTCGTTGTCCTCCTGGGCACGTCGTCCTGGTCCTTGATCACGATCAGTAAAGAGTGGATACCGCCTACAACAGCAGTTACAGACGCACCAGTCAACGCCCATCAACAGCCTACGGCATGAGGTATCATAAAATGTCAGTAGGCTGTGAATATAGATGCAGGGGAAGACTTACCACTACGCTGCTGTGCTGATGATGATCCTGCTCGTAGTGAGCATTGTTGAGATCATCCTCATCTGTAGTGCTCGTGCTTGTGAAGGTCGTTGTCATGACGATAGCGTCCTCCTCGTTGTAGACTCAAGTATTGCTGTCTCCTCCACTTGAATATCGTCCGCGTCGTCGTCACAGTTGACTGTAGCGGGTCTTCTGCGGCATGGTCAGTATTACACAGAGAATGAGACGACACCCACGCACGGGGAAGATGATGGTGGGAAGAGTCCCCTACGCATCGTCGTGGGTCTAAGGGGTCATCTTCGTCGTCACTGAGTGAAGGCGCGTCGTTGAGTGAGGGCCTTGTCGGCGTCGTGCTGTTCCCATTGTCCTAGTAGCATGCAGTTAGTGGTCTAGGGAAAATTTCAAAAGGATGCGCACCAACGGTTTTGTTAGAATGTCTGCCCACGGTGAGAGATGGTGGTCAAAGGAGAGAGCAGACGATCGGACTTTCAACCCGCGATCAAACCAAACCCAACATGCACGTGACGAAGTAGACGTGGCGCGTACGTCGAGCTAGAGTAGCGGAGGTGATAGCAAAGTAAGCATTTCGCTTGAGGGCTTGAAGAAAGATACCATTAGAGTAAGGCAGAATAAATTTCAAGACAAGCACACACCCTGCGACGCCGCCCGCTTGCAGACGGCGGAGTGTCCACTTCAGGTCCATTCTCCCACCCTTCACTCTCATGAAACTTTCCTCGGTGTTGCCACGGAGCGCTTGGCGTCGAGTCCTCTCTCAAGTCCTCGGCACAACGACATGCTGCTGCGTTCTTGACCAGGGCATACACGACGTCCAGCAGGCACTGTGCATAGCGGGACAGAGAATGAAACACAGATATAATGACAGCGGGTGAGAGGGTCGCGGTAGTGGGGACGCATGATGGTGATGGTCGTGGTAGGAAGGCAAGTCCAACGATTTCCGAACAGTGCGTGATCACTGTTCGGATTAGCTACAATTTTGACAGCCGGCCTACAAAGCCCTGCTCAAGGTCGGCCTGGCTCTACATAGGCCGGCTGTCAAAGTGTATCTGCTGTTGACGTGTGACGAGTTGACGTGTTCGAGGCTATTGGTGATGACTCTGTGTCGAAGATGGTGGTACGAGTAAGAGCGGTGATCATATTGATCAGCTACTTGTTCCCGATACACCACTGGGCTCCTGACACACCTTGGACACACCACTACATTATTAATGCTAGACTATTGTTTGTATCAGCCATGTTCAATCTATTCTGCTGTATTATTTATATGCCGCTATAAACGCCATCCGTAAGAGTAGTCCAGATTACATGCATACATGGGGAGTTTCCCATATGCCTGAACCGGGAACCCACCAAAGTTCATCAGTGTATCGTGCTTCATTCATGCCCGCCGACCATCCCCGAGCAATTGCGCGGGGCCAGTCGACGTGCATGATAGACAACGAACCCTCTACGGAAAATGCAGCCTCGAAGCGAATGACTGCGTCGGCAACATGTCGTTCGGCATCAGCAACATTGATGCCAATGGAGGCGAAGACTCCTTGAGACTACGAGGCAGTTTTGAGCGGCGATTCAAGATTTGACGTCCTGAAGAGCCGCTCGACATGACGACATATAGGACGTCTTTGCCTGCTGGTAGTGCTGGTCCACGGAGCGAAGATCTGGTCGTGCTCTGCGACTCTAGAGAACGAAGATAACGCTCGATGCTACGACTCGAATAGCTGCTGTGGCGCCCAGGCAGATGATTGTCGAGGTGTGGTGTCTATTAAGGACCCGGAGATGGGAGCAATGACGCGAGAAGAGGAAAAGAGTGGCCGAATAATGCATCCAGAGGTGCCAGCACGGAAGAGAAACAAGACACCATAGTATGCAGAGCAGCAAAGATCCCAGAAGATATCCTAAGGCCAGAGAAAGGCCAGAGACACGTCGTCGTCGACGTGCTGTCGTAGTCAGAGGCAAAGATGTTATCTCATCACGCCTCGAAGAGTGCGATGACCGAGATCGAAGTCGATCATCTCTTTGCTTGTTACCACCAACAACCTTGACACAGTGCTGGCATCCAATCGTAGGATTATCGCCGCTCTCTTTACGCTCAACGCGTTTTTTAGTCTCTCTCTGGACCGCGATGCCGCTTCGAATAGTGGTTACTGGAGACGACCTTACGAGTGCGAACTCGAAGCCTAGATAAACGACATTTTCGGACGACGTCGCTGGGCCTCACAGAGAGGCAACGAGTTGGGAGTTGGGCTGGACGGCGTTGTGAACGTGTTCAGCCCAAAGCAGTGCGTCTTTCTTTTTGATTCTCTACTCCTTCTTCATCTCGTAATGGCAGCTTGTCTTCTCTCCTCAATCCCAGCACTCATAATTCTGGCTACACTCGTCCCACGCAATCTCCTCTCTCCCAATTTTGTTTCGGGCATGCTGCTTGTCGCCTGCGGCAACGACTGTGGACCGCGTAAGCCCTCTGAGGAGGCCGCTCTTTTCAATACGCGGAATCGGAGACGCCGACCTTTTGCCCTTGTGCTCTTACACCGAGCACGCCCCACGCGTAAGCCTCCGGGAAGGAGCAGCAACGCTTGTAGATAGCGGCGATTCGGACGTGATGGTGTCGTGGATGGCAATGTCTCCTGAAGGAGGCATGGAGAGCACGGGAGAGGGGGGGCAGAACGAGCTCGTTCTGCCAGCACAGGTCCGTCTTTCGCTATCTCTTTTCCCCCTCTCTCACGCCACTGAAGGCAATATCGCGTTCCTGCGGCCTCGAGTCTATTCGGCTCTCCTGCTGCTCGTAAGCCCGCCACTACGCTTGTACGGCAGGAGCGATGATGTCGCCCGAGATGATCCTTTCAGAAAGCAGGAAAGCTGCAGCTCGTTCTGCGTAGAATGGTGCGTTTTGCCTACTAATTTTCTACCTTCCTTCATTGTTCCTTTCAACTAGACCGACGATGACGACGGGCGAATGGCTGCAAGGACGGGATTCGGAACTCGAAGCGACGGCGCGCACCGTCGTGCTTGCACCGACAATACGACAATACGGCTAGGCGTGGCGTCACCAGGGAGACGCGTAGTGCCTAGCAAGACTCCTAGCACAACGAAGACGACATTGACCAACAATGCGTAAGCCCTAGCGAGGCAGCGTATCGCAACTCAGGGACTGGACGTTGCCGTGCGTGGCGTGGCAAGGCTGCGTATCTTGCGCACGGACTGTCGACACAACGATGACGGGCGCCTTTCAACTTGGACAACGAGGCATGTTTCTTTCCCTTGACAACTTTCTCATTGTCCTTGTCAGTATGCAAAAAAGCGCTCGCAGGCTGTCCAAGGCATCGCGACGCATGCTCTATGTATGTCTTGGAGAACGACGATGAGCAAAGCCTCGTCTGTTTTAATATCGTTTTCCGCGCATGTAGCTACATATATATTGTTTAATTGAAGTATTTTTCAAGTTGAATCGTGTCAACTAAAGTTGAACCCTCTGTTCTGAGTCTGCATGTGTTAACTAAACTTACTTCAATGATATCATGCAGACCAAAGTCAGCTTTCGAAGACTTAGGGATTAGCCTTCAAGTAGAGTCACCCTAAGTTAATTCTTCAAGACTTGTGGCAACTTTGGTAGAGACAAACTTCCTGAGTTGATACAAGTTACTCTTGGTTGTCTCTGACAGCTTAAGCTGCTTGGGTCAACCAAAAAATAAGGGTCTAAACTTAGGTCAACCAGATGCCAAAGTGCTTTTCCTGATGTACCGCGTGCTAGGGTTACCTCGGCTCGGCCTACCTCGGCTGACTTTTGCGTCAGATGTCGTCGCGATGTTCCAGCCGTCGCTTGATCACCTCCCGACCTCGCGCCCGTTATAGCCAATGTTCCCGCATCCTCCGTGCGTCAAATGGCTTATTCAACTTCACTAATTTCCCTACACACTTGTTATAGCTACCAGATATGTATTTTTCTAATAGAACTGTCCTGGAAAGTGGCGTAATAAGTGGTGGAAATGCGCCCAACATACAGTGAGCGGGATGGCGGGACTTCGGCAGTGGTATATGTGTTGATGTGACTGCGTGTGATGCAAGTCAGCCGAGGTAGGCCGAGCCGAGGTAACCCTAGCACGCGGTAACAGAAATATAACCGATCATGATATAACGGAAATATAACAGGAATATAACGAAAAATATCACTACCGAACAGGCTCTAACAGAAGCCAAATATCTGATATGACGGCTTAAATAGGCAATTTTTGGCGCGGCGGCTAACGCCGCCACTCCCAATAAGGTAATTTCCGCTCCTGTGCCTTGATGTGAAGACTTACCCCAGTGAAGACCAACCGTAACGCGTAACATGGCGTGAAGAGTTGGTCCCGTTAGTACTAGAGACCTCAACGAGTCAGCGGATCACGCGGATATATCCATACTCGATCCGCTCGGGCATCTCGGAGATCCGATCCGTATGATCCGTAGACCCGTGGCGGGTCGGATCAGTAATGGATCGCGGATCAGGCTCTGGAGGCGTGAGTACTCGTCGCGAGTACTCGTGTTGACTCGTGAATATTTAGATACATATTTAATCTTAATTTACAAATTTTTACCAAGTTGAACGGGCCCGAGCGTCAACCAAACGAGCTATGTGCGTGATTTTCTCGCGAACCGGCATTTCGGGCCGAGTTCCGAAGGCCGCGTAATCGTTCGATCGGGTGCGTCGACTCTCATTCTCTCACCACCACGACCACCCAGTGTGCGACGACCGTCGCCACTGCCGCTCTGACGATTGTCAGGTGGCCTCTGGGGTGTTTCTTTGGGGCCTGGCTCCGTGCTGGGGCTGCTGCTGTCTTCGCAACAGCAGCAGGACGACTACTTGCGACACGGACGACTACTGGCCGCCAGACGACTTGCGACACGAACGACAGCTTGCAGGATGAATGACGACTTGCGGCATCAACAACAACTTGCGGGATTCACGGATTCACGACAATATGGGGGAGGACAACGATGCGCGGGACGCCACTGCGACAGACGATATGCGAGGACGCGATGCAGGCATGTACTCAATGGTGAGTTTACTTTACTTCTCTACTCTCAAATCATTTTCCCTCCTACCACCACAACCCTTGCTACGTGCCCTCACCATCCACCACCACGCCACCTCCTCCTCCACTACCACCACACCCTCAGTCCGCATCATGCACGGCTGAGTGTCCCCGTGCTATTGCCCGGGGATGCTCGTCGGGCATGAATGGATTTAGGTGTGTTGAATACTCGAGTTTACTCGAGTACTCGACCCGTTCGGCGATCTCGGCGATCCGACTCGTCTTGATCCGTAATCCGTGGCGGGTCGGATCACATAAGGATCACGGATCAGCGGTTTTGGCCACGGGTACTCGCGTGATGGATCGCGGATCTGACCCGGGTTTGAGTCGTTGAGGTCTCTAGTTAGTACAGTACCCTAACATTTCTTCCCTAACCACTAACCTAGAACCCTTAGAGCAAGCTATGCTTGCTCTAAGGGTTCTAACCTAACCACTAACCAAAGCCTTAGGGCAAGCAAAGCTTGCCCTAAGGAAATATGCGCTGCTACGCAGACGCAACAAAAAGGCATTACACGGTATCGAACCGACCTCTGCATTACAAACATGAGTGCAGTACCAATATAACCAGTCTGCCATTGTTGCTTGAATAATGGCCATTGTGACTCGATTGTGTGGCTCATGTGCTAAGTCTGTGGAGAATTCAAGTCGCCGCAGGCGACTTGTTATGGGCCCGCGCAGCGGGCCATCGTGGATCAGTAGTCTAGTAGTTAGTGGTACCGCGGGTATGCTTTTGCTGGCGCGATGTCCGAGTCGCGCCGTGTACAGCGTGAAGACTACTTCTTCGTGACCTGTCGGCAAGTGAATTCTTAATTTTTTTCGAGCCTGCGGCGCGCGAAGTCGATAGACGCAGGCAGATTTCATTCCAGTCAAGCAGGCGCAGTAAGTAGAAGGGACTCGACACCCTACACAGATTCAAAAACAATTCATCGAGATTAATCTATTGATTACTCAAGGCCAATATGAGGTACGCCATTTCGCTTTCCATGCTCACAGCATTCTCACCAACAGTACTCATTACAGATCCTTCGGGTCTAAAATGCTGTACTTCTGGTTCGTTACCTGCCGGGTCGCAAAATGAACCAGGTGAGACTCTTCTGCCTCCGGGACGTTATCCTCGCTTACCGCGAGACTTTGACGTGGTCAGCTCTCAGCGCCACATCTTTCTCTTAGGTCGATCGTTGATTTCCATACCTGGCGGGCAGCTTAGGTATGCAGCCGAGGATGTCTCGCATCCCTCAGCTCTTACTGTGCCCCGCCAGGTGCGTTCTTGTATTTATTCTCTTAGGCTCAGTCTCTTACTGTTTCACACCAGTATTGTATTCTCGTCGCCCGCCCGTTTGTATTTGTATCCTCATACTTGTACCACTTACCCTACGAACATCAATCATACTCGCGGCCGCCGCGTGTGATGGTCTGCTTTTTGGCTACCTTGTCCCCCCGACAGGATCATCAGATTGGAGTCTATTCATAATCCTCTAAAACAGTAGTAGTGGGAATGACAACTAAGAGAAAGGCTTTGAAATCCAGAAAATGTGAGTAGAGTATGGTAGAAGGAGGAGGTGGTGTTCTCGAGCAGGAACGTGAACTCGTGCGGGGTCCGAAACCAGCTGGAATCGATTCCTAGTCATCTAAAACAGTAGGATCTCCAACGACAAAGGCACTGGGGCCTTTGGAGCAGAGCAAAGTGTGCCCAGATAAATGGAAGTAGGAGGAAGTGATGGTCTGGGGTGTGAATAAGGCGTCGTGCTGGTCCGGGAGTGCTGCCAATCGATTTCCAGCCCTCGAAAACAGTAGGAGGAGTAAAACGATCCTGATTGAGGGTTGGAAATGAGGGAAAGGTGGCCAGAAGACGGCATGAGGAGGTGATGGTGCTCTGGGGCGGGAACGAGGCGTCGCGCAGGTCCGGCGACAGCTCCAATCGATTCCCACATGTTGAAAATGGCAGGATACAACAGAAGGAGGTAAATGGAGGCTTGTGAGAGAGGGAAATACGACTAGAATATGGCAGGAGGAGGTGATAAGAGTCTGGAGCCTGAGCGAGGTGTCGCGTGCATCTGGAGACGACGCCAATCGATTCCCAGACGTCTAAACCGGCAGGATTCACAAAGACGAGGTAAATGGAGCCTGGGGAGAGAGGGAGATGCGAGCAGAATATGGCAGAAGGAGGTGATGAAAGTCTGGAGCCTGAACGAGGCATCGCGCGCATCCGAAAACAGCGCCAATCGATTCCCAGGCATCTAAAATGGTAGTATCCATCAAGACAAGGTAGATGGAGGCCCGGCAGAGAGGAAAAAGTGGCCAGAATATGGCAGGAGGAGGTGATGCATCTGGAAAGGCCTATATGCGTTTAGACGACTTAGGATAACTTAAAGTGCTTAAAGGCTGCAAAAGCCAGAAGGCTACAAAGTTACTTTCGGAGAAGGTTATCGGAGACATGTACTCTAAGTCACTCCAAGACATCTCAAGTCCCTCCCAAAGCCATTAAAAAGCTCTCTCAAGTTGGCATAAAGCACGTGTCTCCGAGAACCTTCTCCAAAGATGACTTCAGAATATCTTCCGATTACTCAAAAGACACTTCAAAAGCATCATAAAGCTCTCATAAAGCCTGTGTCTCTGAGAACCTTTTCCAAAGATGACTTTACTACACTCTGAAGATTGTCTACAGGTCTTATACAAGCCAATCAAAGGCATCCGAAAAGCGCTATTAAGATCTACCAAGGCACATGATCATGTGGACCTTATCTTACATTAACTAATACCAAAAGAAATTATAATAGGCTACTCAGGTTAAACAAAGCCGCAAAAATTCGAATAAAACCAAATGATGATTCACAGCTACTACATAGCAAAAATTACTATCAAAAAGTTACAGTAATATGGCCTTGCCATTATCCCCAGTGGACTCAGTGTCCTCATCCTTGGTGAGGTCATTACCATCCTCAGCGGGATAGTTATGGTCCTCGATGGGGTTATTATGGTCCTCGACAGGCCCGTCGTCGCCCTCGGTGTACTCATCCTCATTCTCGGCATACTCATCCACGTAGTTGGCGCACTCGTCCTCACACTCATCCTCGTAGTCGGCATGCTTGTCCTTTTATATTGTCCTCGGGTCATCGTCCTCGCTGGAGTCGTCCGTCATCCTGAGTGGTGTTGTCATCGCGTTGTCATTCTCGGTGGAGTCGTCGGTCGTCCTCGCTAGAGTCATCAGTCGTCCTCGCTAGAATCATCGGTCGTCCTCGTTGGGGTTATCGTCCTCGCTGGACTCGTCGGTCGTCCTCGCTGGAGTCATCGGTCATCCTCAGTGGAGGTGTCGTTCGTCGTACTCGGCGGAGTCATCGTGCTTGGTGGAGTCGTCGGTTATCCTCGGTGGGGTCGTCCGTCATCCTCGGTGGGGTCGTCCGTCATCCTCGGTGGGGTCGCCGGCCTAGGTAGGGTTGTCTGTGTCCACAGTGGAGTCATGGTTCTTGGTATGGTCGTCCATCATGCTCGGTGGAGTCGTCCGTCGGGGGTTGGGTGTTGTCATGCTCTGTGGAGCCATCGTTGTGCTCGCTAGGTCTGGTGAGAAATTTTTAGAGAATACAACGAAGACAAACCAAGCTACGCACCTTGGCAAATGTAAAATCCCGCCCTCGGCGCTGGCCAAAATCCGTCAGTCGACGTACGCGAAACAACACCTAGGGTTGACGTGCGCAAGGCAGCGCCAAATTGGCAACTGTGCGCATAGCAGCAGTCGGGTGGTGGTGGTAAGAGCATATGTCGTCCGATCGTCCCAATCAGAATTTAAACCAACCGGCACGTGAGGCATACGTGGCCTCATGTGCCGGCGGCAATTCGACTTCGGGAAATTTTTGGGGGGAGCAGTCCGAGCAGAATCGGCGCGGGAATTGAGACCATGGGAGAGAGTGATGGCCATATCGACACTGATGATCATGTATGAATAAATAAGAATAAATGCTAAGAAATTAACGCACCAAATGGCGCCGCGTCGCCAGCAGACGACGCGGCGGGTCCGATCCGATGCATCCCCATGCTTGAAGCCCAATCTCTGGTGGGAAGAGGGTGTTCCCAAGATGGTACCCTCGTCATAAGAGGCCTTACTGCTGTGGAGACGGATCTTGGGTAATGGTAGAGAGGCCCTCCGAGCGTCGTATCCCAGTTCTGGGGCTTGTGCGGTATGACGAGGATATTCCAAGCCCATGAGCATAGAGGTGTCGTCCACGGCGAGCATAGACATCATTTGGAGGCGCGGTGAATGCGCACGGTGGTGGTAAGAGTGAAAGGTACTAATCCGAATGCTGTTCGGATTCGCGGACCGCGTCGCCGCTGCCAAATCTGGGAAACAGCGACGACGATGGCGGGCGAGCCTTGGCTCGGGAGAGACTGCCCTGTTGCAAGCTTCGTTATAAACATCTAAACTGACTATCCATGAGGTCGCAGAAATTTTGAGATGGCAGAACTTCACGACTTGCAATGCTGGCAGCAGCCATGTTGTTACTGTAGGCCTTTCAAAATGGATTGTTCGAGGAAGTACAAATTACCGCAATGTCCGTCCGCCGTAAGTTTAGTTCTCATTGATAAATATCGTTATGGGGTGTGCATTCCGTCGAAAATTTGAGGAGCCGGGGAGGTTTAGCGCAATGGAGCGCACAATTTCATGTTGTCTGGATGGGATACTATCTATGTAACCTCAACTTCATGTTTGCACGCAATATTCTTACCAGAAATTTTATTGGTACATTGAGTATAAGTATACTGCATGATATTCCGATGCTTAGATTACGACTCCGAGCCCGTCGTCGCCGTCCCGAACGTCGACGAGCTCGTTCCGTTGATGTTCGGATGACCGATCCGAACATGATCGAACGGTGTTCTCAGTCATTTCTCTCCCTCCTACGACCACCACCATCCTCAATTCGGCGCTCCGTCGACACCCCACTCCTGGAAAGGTCGACTGCACCATCTATGTGCTTTTCTCTATCGCCTGGACTACGCAAAATCAACCGTTGGATGACTCGCTGCGTAAGCCCAGACGACTGGCAGCATTTATTCGAAACAGTGGGCGCCGGCGACGAGACAAGTCGACGTTAAGAGAGTGACGGGCACCCGCGGCTCGATTCTGCAAGGCTGGGAGAGGTTGGGACGCTGAAGCCCGTCCGCTGTTGAGGCAGCGCGCAGGATATTGTACGTATTTCTTCATTTTATTTTTTCATTATATTCAGAGCCACCAGCTTTGCGAATGGCGACGGCGGCGACAACGACAGTGACGTGGCACTGACAACGACGTGTAAGCCCCACCAACGTGGGCTCTCCTCTCTCCTCTCACCTCAGCCTTCCCTGTAAACACAACTCACGCATACGGCGCTCCTTTACGACACCCGCGACCGACTTTGGGTCGTCGCTCATGGTCACGGAGACCGACTCTGCGTCGTCTCCCTCTGAGCTGACCCGACTCGCGCAGCATACGGACGACATATCTCCCGGCTTACAAGCATACCAGACCTCGAACCGGTGCTAGAGACGGCTTCTACCGTGGAACCAGAGCCGCGGGGATTGTCGTTTGCAGAGATAGCCGTGATGGATTGCGCTGACCCGTTTGCTGACGGGCAGTGCGTAGGTACGACGATAGCAGCGCTGCGCATTTGCGACACTCGCGACCGACTTTGCGTCGTCGCCCGTAGTCACGGAGAGCGACTGTGCGTCCTTTCCTCAGCGTGCCTCGTCGGCCACGTCGACCTCCTCATGTTCTTCTTCGTTTACAGTCTCGTCGGACTTGCTGCGCTTGACTGTTTCTTCATGGTGAGCTCGCCTTCAATCAGTCTGGTCCAAACAATCTAATCATTTTGATAGCGTCGTTGGAACATCGAAGACCAACCTCCGTGTAAGCCCCAGTCGACGGGCAGCAGATCATTAAGACGTACCACGACCTCAACCCGGCCGTCTGGCTTGAGAGGACGCCAGCTCCCAGGCGGCGGCGCCAGGATGAATAGAGGCCATCTTTTCTGGGCGCGTGGGACGTGTTCAGCAGAAACAGGTGCGTGCATTCTAAACAGTAACCTAACTCTGGCGGCTAACACGCATTCAAAGCACGCTCTGATCCGACACGCCTCTCACCAAGCCATGTCTTGGCTGGTCGTTGTCGCGTTGATCCTACTTGCACCGTTTGTGTGCCTGTGTGCTTGCGCGATGGATGACGATCAACGACGAGCTGACTGGCATCGCAGTGCAACGATCTGCAGGCGCCTCTGTATGAGAGTCGGAATGCGATTCTGTCTGGTGCGGTGGCGCCGACGACGGAGGAGATCGAAGCGCGCGCGAAGCAGTCTGCACAGGACGACGAGGTTCCAAAAACTCGACCGCCGCATCGACCATCCCCGAGTTTTGGCTCACCGCGCTGAGGAACCACATTGGCCTCTGAGAGCTCATCACCGACCGCGATACCGTTATCGACATCCGCCTCTCATGCCTTGACAACCTCTCCCAGCTCGACGCCAAGCCTGGCTTCACAATCCGACGTCCAGGGCTCGGTTGGTGTCGAGGTCAGCTGTTGTGCTGTCAAAATGAGCAGAAACTGATTCTCTGCAGGTTAACTAGGTTGGTGAATATCCCAAATTTTTCTCTGCTTGTCGCGATATATCTTGCTAAGCTACGCAACATCGTGGACAATGAGGTTGAGAACGGCGTAACAGATATTGTCATTGCTGTTCCCGGATGGTACCGACATCCAGCGACGAGCAGGGATGGACGCCGCTTCCATTGCCGGTCTCATCGTCCGCCGCCTCATCAACGATACCACAGCGGCTGCTCTCGGGTATGGTACCACAAAAGCTGACTTCCCCGAGAAGTCTGAACCTGATCCCAGCTTGTCGTCATTCGTCGCGTACGGACAGTGGTCCATGCATCTACTACTCCTAGTCCGCATTTTTAGTGCTTTCTTACCAGACTGTTTATTTAGCTTAGTATATATATATAAATCAATGAATCCTTGTTGAACATTCTTGAATGGAGTGTGTGATTGAGATTGCTGGGACCTTTAAGTCATAAGCTGTCTAAGGATAGATGTATTCGTAGTGTGTGCATGAAGTTGCCTCGAGCGGTCTTTAGATGTCTTGAGTTGAGTGTTGTGATGCTTCAAGTCTTGAGTTGTATGGGGATGGATGTGTTCTAAGCCTGTGCTTAAAGTTATCTTTAGATGACTTTTGCTGCCTTTAGCTGTCTTAAGTTCTATGCAATGATACACTAGCTTTGAGACACCTTGAGAGCTTCAAGTCACTTTTGCAGCCTTAAGTTTGACGTTACGGAGACATCAGACTTGGGATGCTTAAACGCAATAGGGCATTTCCTGATGTGACGGTCTGGAGCCTGAACGAGGCATCGCGCGCGCCCGGAAATGACACCCATCAATTCCCAGACATCTAAAATGGTAGGATCTTGGACAATGAGGGCACTGGGGTCCTCAACCAGCGCGTCGCTGGTCAAGAACGAGGTCATCGGCATCACGGCTGCTAACTCCCGATTAGGATTAGCTAAGTCCAAATCGGGAGTTAGCTATCCACAGACATAGGTCATGAGCCGATTGTGTTGCTTTGTACAACGAACATGTGATTCCGCCAGGGCGGGAGGCGGCTGAGCGGCTCATTTCCTCGGGCGGCCGTGTCACGTGCAATAATTTCCATTTTGGGATGCACGTGCCGTTGCCAAAAAGTCAAAGACTGAGTACGGGCAAATCCTAGCCGAGAGATGCCGAAAAATAAAGTTCAAGCCAGCCAAATATTGATCTCTACTCACCGCCCTCAAGAATCCTCAAAAATGGTGCGCCCGTCCTGTTGCTCGCCGTCGGTAGCATGCTGACCTTATCTGCTCTGCCCAGGTCACCGCCAAAAAGGTGCATTTGCTATCTCGAATTTGCAGTTAATATTATTTCGTGTATTGATTCATGATGGACTATATAGTAGACTGGAAAGCGCTCAGCGCTGCAAGATGTCGTGACGAGGGAATACACCATCCACCTCCACAAGCTGGTGCACGGACGTTCGTTCAAGAAGCGGGCACCGTGGGCCGTCAAGTCGATCGTGGCCTTTGCGCAAAAGGCGATGGGGACACAGGACGTGTGGCTCGACCCAGAGTTGAACCAGGAGGTGTGGTCTCGGGGTATCAAGTCTGTGCCCCACAGGATGCGGCTAAAGCTTGAGAGTGAGTGCTCGGTGGTGTTGGCGAGGGCGATGGCTTATCTTTTTTGTAGGGAAACGTAACGACGACGAGGGCGCAAGGGAAAAGCTCTATACATATGCGTCATACGTTCCCGTTACGACTTTCAAGGTGTGTGGCTTTGGATTGCTCTTGGATTTTGACTGACACTGTTATTGTAGGGTTTACAGACCGCCGTTGTTGATACAGAGTGACCATATGCATTACTGTCTCTGTATTCTTGTACATGTCGTATGTTATGCTCTGCCATGATCCGTCTCTCAGAGTGAACATCCATTGTCGGCTGACCACAAGTTGACAAGCATCGTAACTGATCCTCTCTCTTTAGTGTCTGATAACGCTTCTATCTCCCCACGATGGCGTCCTCTACCCATATTGCGGACCCGAAAGGCGTCGTCGAGAAAGGCTACGACCAGATTGCATCGCAATACCTTGCATGGTCTTCTCCCAGACCGACTACCACACGAGCTGCTTACATCGAGAAGCTCCTCGCGCTACTCCCACCCGGCGCAAAAGTCCTCGAACTGGGATGCGGCGCTGGCGTGCCCAGTACGCAAACGCTCATCAAGGCAGGACTCGCCGTTACAGGCGTCGACATCTCTGCCTCTCAACTCGCCCTCGCAAAAGAGCATATCCCGCAAGCTACTTTGGTCCACGGGGATATGATGTCGCTCACCTTTGAGCCCGAGAGCTTCGACGCCGTCGTAGCGTTCTACTCTATCTTTCACCTGCCAAGAGACGAGCAGGGCATGATGGTTGGGAAGATCAAGACGTGGTTAAAGAAGGGCGGCTGGATGTTATTGAATCTAAACGGTAACGAGAAGGAGGGGGATACGGTGCAAGAGGACTGGATGGGCGTGACGATGTTCTCTAGTAGGCTTGGAGTGGATGGGAATAGGGATATTCTTAAGAATAATGGGGACGGTTTGAAGGTTGTTGAGGATGAGGTCGCTATCGAGAAGGTTGGGCCATTTGATGAAAAGTTTCATTGGATTATGGCTGTCAAACAGAGTGTGGATAACGCGTAGATATATGTGCTTGTCAAGTCTGCGAAATTGTGAATTTCAAGGTCGATACACAAGCCGGGTGATCGGAATCGCTGAGTCTAAAACAACTTTGATACCTTACCATCACCACTCTTTCCTTCGTCGACTTCCACCACCCATCGCCCAACGAGCGCTGAGACCGTACACGCCTTGACATGTTGAACGGACAAATTTCCGGATCTGACTGTAAATGGATTTATTCATCGCAGTAACCAGGTAACTGTAGTACGAAATCCTCATTCCGTTGTCTTCACACGACTCTTAGTATCCTTCTCCGCCATCTTCTGTCCTTGACATTGCTCAAGTAAATACTGGGCAGGCTGTTGCCCTCGTTCAAGCGAATGCGCTCGCTTTGTACGGTACCGTGACCTCCAGGGTCGGACAAAAGACCATTCGCGCTGCTAGACTACAAAGGCCTGAACACTTCTCTTTCTTACACCCATCAACTCGCCATTGTATCGCGCGATTTTTGGGTAAGCTAGGCTTCTTGACGTCCCCCGAGTGTCTCTTAACTTCCAGTTCATCACCAGGACAACAATCGAAGCAACTTCTTCGCGCAAATCAATACTCGTCGTTGTCTGATCATTCTCACAATAGAGGGCGTAGGGGCAGGTTCTTCTGCTACTATGAAGGTACCCGCCAACGTCTCTGTCTCCTTTGCGTCACTGAAAGAAAGAAACCTTTTTGTTCAGATCGTCTGTGCTGAAAGGGATACGCCACTGGAAGCCGCCGATGCTTCCAGTCCTTCCAGCGCGGCATATGTTTCTGGTTCCCCGTATCCTGCTCCCTCGTCCATAACTACTTCGCCGGCTCTTTCAGGCGCCAACCCTCTAACGCGCGCTTCCCCGACATCAGCTACGACTGATAGTGCTTCTTTGATGTCCCTTCGTCTCCAAATTGTTGTGGGATCCGAGCACTCTTCTCCGCCGCCCAAAGAGTATCCTTCTCCGCCACCCAAAGCGTATTTACCGCCTCATATACGTGCTGGCGATGGACAAGGACCCATAGCCCCTCTCCAACAGCACGCTTCTAAATGCCAGGACAATGAAACGATCGACTCTCGGAATAGACGCGATAGCAATATTGACACGTCCAGGATCCAGTCTTCGAATCCGACCCGAGAGGATGCTTCTGCGTCTCCTCCCATGCCACACAACCACGTCGAAAGATTCCGATCTTGGCCTCGAGGCAATTACCCTTGCAAGGGCTACGTACCACCTAAAAAGAGTCGTCGTACCGTAACCCTGCGGGATATCTTCAAGGACGCCCCGACCAGCTGGCAGCTGGAGGAGACGGCTCTCCAAGCTCGACTCAAAGCTCTCGCGGAAAATTCGTTGCACCCCGTCGTGGACGATCCGGCGGAAGGAGCCGCCACGCTCGCGTCGGGAGAGAAAGATGTGCACGTTCGCCGTGATCAAACACCGCCACCAATCGCTCACGGGCAGCTTACAAACGGGGCGCGGCCTGGTTCAGGGGACAAGACGATGGAAGAACTCGCTGCGAAATGCACGAAATCCCTCGAAGCTCAGCTGTCTACCCTACTCCAACAAGCCGCCGAAGAGAAGGCGTGCCTAGAAGCGAAGAATGCGGAATTGGCTGCACAGCTGGAGGTGGTACATGCGAAAGAAAGAGAGGAAGCGAGACGGGCGCACGACAACTTGCTTTTTGCGATGGAGCAAAAGGAGGAGCTGCGTGCCTTGAAGCTGCGGTTGAAGGAAACCGTCCATAACCACGAATTGGAGCGCCAACGCCATCGCCTGACGAGGGAAAAGGCTGAAGATGCGATCTACGCTCTGCAGATGGCACTCGATGACGCGGAAGGCGGAGATTCCGACAACTCTGCTTCCCAGACAGTTAACGACACTGCATCGGAGCACAGTGACGTGGCGCCGAGTCGCCCGCCTTCGCCGACCGAGGACTCTGATGATGAAGACGCGGAGGATCTGGCGCTCCGGGCGTGGGCTCAGGCAACGCTGAAGCAAGAGGCGCAGCGCCGAATCCTGGACATGAACTCGGTCGCGGCGGCTGGCGGGGCGTGGTTCGACATGATGGCGCAAGCGCGCATCACATCCATGGTCGAGGATTTCTCCCCGTCCCAATTCTCCTTGGAGGTGCCGCTCACTGTGAACAGCGTCCCGTGGCCCGTCCTCACCAACCCGCTGGACCTGACGCTGGATATGGTCAATGTCGACGCCGTCAAGGCGTTTTGCGCGAATGTCGAAAAGTACAGCTCGGAGGCGGTGTATAGGGAAAGGCTGCTGAGGATGTGGCGTCTTTTCCGGGTGGAGGGGTGGGACTTGGGGTTGGTTAGTGTTATTGATGAAGAGCTGAGAGGGTATATGAGAGATACGGTCATTGTGGTGTGTGAGGCTCTGGCGTCGGTGTTGCGTGAATGTGGTTGGGAGGAGGAAGAGGAGCATGAAATGTGGGATGAGGATATTTTTGTGGGGGATGAGCAGGAGGAGATCGATGAGGTTGCGAGTGAGCTTGAGGTTGGGGATGAAGATGAGACTTATTGAGTACTGATGAGACGTCATGAAGCGGGTTATATGCTGTATTTGTAGGATCAAATTCACGGGTTTGTTAATACTCATGAGCCATGTTGATAGGCCGGGAAATATCGTCGATGTAGGCGGCGTGCAATGTTAACATCTCCGAAAGGTTCTAACGCCGCGCCAGCAGCTTCCAGTCATTCAACAGCCATCAGATTACAACAATACTGGTACACCTTCACTCGTCAACCATTTTCTGCGTCAACCATTTTCTGCATCATGAACCACTATTCGACTGAAGTGTTGTCCTCGCAACTTGTCTGCTTTTGGCTCCGAAACTCACCTTCCCGACCCCCACACTCCATATCCCACAAACCAATCCACACGAATTCACACAGTCTTATGCTGTGGCGTAGCGTCATAATACGGATGCCGCTGTGCGTCGAACTTGACCGCGCTTCTCGGGGTGCCTGGCGGACTCGTGTGTGCGTAGGTCTCGTTGAGCACGTAGATGCCGCTGGATTGGAGCTCGATGTCCGTGAGGTTCCGGCTTGAGCCGTGCGCAAAGGCGGGGAAGCCCGGCGTGCGCGCGCTGTTGAGGCCAAAGGAGCGCGAGCGATCGCGGGCGGCTGATAGTGCCTCGCTGGAGGACGGGTGGTCCGAGTGGGGCCGTTGGGTGCCGAGGACGAGGTGTTGGGCGCCTGTGCATTTGTTAGGCTGGTGTAGTAGTAGCTCGAGAAGAGGTCTTACTGATGAGAACTACTGCTAGGGGTAGAGTGGCGCCAACGCCGGTTGTTATGACCGCGGTGAACTCTAACACGACCCAGCTGGTAGAGAGTATATAAGTACTCTGACAATATAATCGCAGGAAAACTGACAGATTCGCGAAAGAAACCGCGACGGTGTACAGGAGACCCTGACGTAGAACTCTCTGCATGAATTTCGGTATGTTGCTAGAACGGGCGGCATCGTGAGAACGAGGAGAAATGATGGGCGCGGAGGGCACTTGCAATGTATTATGACTTCGAGAAGCCCACACAAGCCAGAACGTCGCGGTGCAGCAGGCGACCCAGTCAAAAACCATGTGCGCAAGATAGTATACAATGTTCCAGTCGGGCTAAACAGCGCGTCAATTCGACATCCCAGGATCATGATGAGCATGGGGTTCGTACTTCGCCTGGGACAAGGACCTTCCCTTTGCAGCTGCAAATCCGTTAAATGAAAAAAGGCTTGGTTGGAAATTCACGACAACATACTTTCCCTGAATCAGAATCAGAGGGAGGTACGACGCGTGCTGGAAAACCTTACATTTATTACCGAGGGCTGAAGATATCGGGGCGCACATCAGTTGATGGACTGGGAACGGGCGGCCGAGAACGTAGTACGCACATCACGGTGATACACAATGCCGAAAACTTGGACCTACAGACCGTTCGTCAGTACAGCTGATTACACGAAGGATCGTCTCATACAGGGAGATTCAGCAGCAGCAATAGGCCAAGAAGCCTCGTCACCCACACATCACGTCCTGAGATCGCGCAAGTCCTAGAGCCGGGGTGAGACAGAGTTAAGGGCGCGCGTTGCTATAGTGTTGATCAACCTGATATAAATGATTCCTTGCACGGCCATGCCGGCGAGCACTAAACTAACGATGAAAAAAGAACGACGTGACGGCGCACAGGAAAGGAGCTCACTAGCTGTAACATTGGGCAGCATGTAGAATGGTTTACACGTCTTGTCTGTGAAAGTCTTGCCGAAGAAGCCTATTTTCAACTCAAGTAAGAACACGAAGGAGGCGATGAGATGGCTGCGTACCGACACCGTTCGACACCAGGGATATTATGGTAAGACTGCCCCCGCAACGTCGGTGAGCAATTCGCGTGAGGGTGAGTTCAACGGGGGGCTCACTATCGGACCATGGCGTACAAGAAACAAATCGGACTGATAGATCGCGCTTTCCACTGTTTCTTGTACAACCTGTACGTCCCGGGAATAGTCTGGAAAATGTCACCACCAGCCAGCGTGAATGATCTGTGCAAGACGTTAAATGAATAAGTAGCGGCTCATCGACATTTTCAGCGCTGCGTACATCACCCGGAAAATGCTGGCTCTGTCCATGACGGGAGAGGAAAGACGAAGAGGGAAAGGGAAAGGGCGAAGTCGCGAGCATCAGGTCCATGCGATAGTGGCTCTATACATACCAAATACATACGGCTGAGAGCAAGGCATGCACCCTGAACGCCACTGCGGTGGTACCTTCGAACCTGCAGGACACAGCAGGTCCTGGGAGATGTCCGCTTCGGATTTGCTTCGGCCTTTTGACCCGCTAAACTCTGATTTTGGGAGATGCCGAAAGCCTCATTTTTCCTGCTATTATGTAGTACATCGCACTATCAGATGCCACTAGTCTGGCACGTCTTCCGCTGATTCGCAAAGATGGCGGGATCGCGTCTGACAGATTCCAGTGGAAAACAGTCGCACGAGTAGTGAGTGAACAGGCAAACATGTGGTTGTCGGCTTCGACAGATGTATGATTGATGAGAAGTCGTGCTATGAAATTGCGCTCAGTTTGAAATTTGAATGCACGAGGATGAGGAAATCTTGACGACGACGCCACGCACCTCAGGCTCTGAGTTTCCGCCTTGCCGCCTTGCATACACCATGTACTAAGTACGCTGGTTATACAAGTGGCTGTGGGTAGATCTGTTTTTGTTCCTGATACATGCACTTGACGCGATTACACCCGCTCCTGGAGGTATGGGTAAGCTACTGATACAAAGAGCAGGATGAACGTGAACCAAGCTGCTAACGTTTTTGCCTCTCAGATTTGGCTGGCTGGGGTTATGGCAACTATTAATAAACACCTGTACCTGTAACTAGAACCCCAGATTGTGCATCAACGCCGTCGGTCCTAGCACGACTCCTATGAAGATAAAGTTGTGGGGCATGAATGAGAGCAAAAGGGGATGTGGGGGGGACGCAAATGGTTACGCATTTATGGGTGAAGACGGGTTGTAAAAGTAACACCCCCGCAAAAGTTCCCAGGCTCTGCGTTCTCTAAGCTCTTGAAATTCGAAGTCCACGGGGATGTTGACACAGTCAGACATACTTCCTGCGGCATCCTATTGTCGACATCATCGATGAGCACGCGTGCGCCTAGACGGCGACAACAAGGAGTCGACCTCGATCTCGCAGCGCATAAGTCGGACAACAGACAGGACGAAGCTACAGCTACTTAGATAGTACCAGTATACAACCTTGTACATTGTACGATAAAAGCCACCCTCAGAGTACGAATTCATTCAAACTTCGATTTTCTTGACTGACGGCCCAAGAAGAGCACCCAAGAACTCGATCGATGCCATATATTAGTCCTGGCACTTCCTTACTCTATTCCACCATCGTTCAAGAACTACCAGAGGCAACGCCGTCTGCACTTCCCAACATCGCATACTTGGGTCTAATCTCTGCGCTATTGAGAGCTGAATCCTTCAGGCTCAGACGGTAATGATCTTCAAACGCTCCCGTTATAGCGTGTCTGTATTGAGATGAGGCATAGACTTTAAACGGTACGGAATGACTGACGCGGAGCGGAGGTGTTCAGACCATGCACTAGGGGTGGAATCTGCCACGTTACAATGAACACAGACAAATGCCGGAGGGTTCCGACGAGTCCAATATGGTCGTAGCAGTAGATCTGAAGCGAGAACAGGCTTTAGCGAGGATTTCTCGGCACGTTGGGCAAGGGAAATAAGCTCGGGGTCAGTGACACGAAACAACGACTCAACGTGCCACTGATGGTTCTGTCGTGAATCGGCAACTCAGTAAACAAGAAAATGTAACCTCAGTAAGAGCCTACCATAGCAGTGCGCCAACGCATCAAAACCTGGGGGCGGCTTCTATCGCCGTTAAAGCTATTGACACATTTCTCGCATGCCAAAAACGCATTTGCATCGTCCATGTCATGGGCAGTCGCAGTGGCCGGATCGAGGCCACAGAAGCGAATCACCTCTTTGCAGGCTTCGTGGCTATCTTCGATGACCACCTTGATCTGTTTATCCGCCAACACATCGACTTCTGCATAACCAACCCGAGTACAAGAAGAGAAACAGTGATGGGACGCAAAGTACGGGTAATGGAGGACAGGCCACATGCGATATCGACTCCCCGAACAGTTCTTACATGTGAAAGCATTGGCGGCAAGAGAGAGGTCATCGCTTCGACCGGCCTTGCGAAGCATCTGCTTGAGATGTACTTCTTGTTTCTCTCGCCAATCTGCGCAGAGAGCCGGAAGGTTCTTGAGGCCTTCTGTGAACTGGACGGTGACATCGTGGTCAATCGGCGTGTCCTTGATGATGTCGACGAAAGGCTGGAACGTGCAAAGAGTAGAGGCAGAAGGATTCGGTGGGGTTTCCGGAAGTTTCGCCAGAAGGGCATTGCCAAGCTGCTGCAGAAGTTTGACTCGCTCCCTTGCGACGTCCTGTATCTGTTGCTGAAGGATGTCAATGCGGAGGTCCTCCATGAGTTCGGTGAGCTTCGGTTTAATGGCTTCCCAATCTACACAAAGAACATTAGACTCGAAGTTGTCTAACTGGAAAAAATGGGCATTGGGAAAAGACATGCCTCGCTCGGTCAACTCCTTAGGTTGATTTACAAGTGCATGCTCCTTGAGGATCCCAACAGCAGTGTTGTCTTTCACTTCATCTCCCCACCCATCCTCAGTCAAATGTGCAATGACGCTTCGTCGCTGTTAGTTTAAATGGAGGTTGGGGCAAAAACAAGTAGTACCTCAATAGTCTTTCATGGCGAAGGGTGGCGAGCTCGGCAGCGCGTTCCGCCGTTCTTGACTCCATCCATTTCTCGTATTGAGTACATTCCTGTACAGCAGATGATAAGTATGTACACATTTTATATGAAAAAATAGCGACAAACCCGAGCGAGGGCAGTATACTCCTTTTTCCTCTTCAAAAACCAAGCATCATATTCAGGTGTTCCTTGTGTGAGAGCTTCGCTTTCTTCGACTAGACTATCATAAGAGTCGCGGTCGTAGAACTGCAGAAAAACAGTCCCTAAGTTCCTGAGATGAGTAACCAAAGGAGTGAAACAGAGTTTATGTACTTCGGGAATGCGTGAAGGAAGGTGTTATTCGCAGAAGCTCTTCCGGAGGTGGTACTAGGCGATCCTTATAGTCGTTCCGAAGGACGTGCTGCGATACCATTCTGAATGAAAGTCAACAATGAGTCGGCGCCCAACATCGGAGAATCATACATCGTTCCACCATCCAAACATTCCCTACAAAGTCTCATACGTATCTGCCATTGAACGTATTTGGTGTTTCCCTTGGCACAATTCTGAGCCACGGGTCAACATCTTGGAAGTACGAGCGAAGAAATCCACATACATGGCAGTGGCTGTCGAACAAGAGATTCGCATATTCAGGCTCGCTCATGCCATCCAACATGGGAGGGAGGCCCTTCATTCTCAGTCTAGCTCTTTCCCAAACTGAGCTCGACGATTTGCCCATGAGCAGGGAGCGCAGAGCCTTCGTCGTGCGACTCATCCGCAGAAGGTCAAGAGGCTCCAAGTATGAGAATATCTAGAGAGTTCAAAGAAACTAAGGCCACGACAGTCGCGATGACTCACTTCGAGTAGAACATCCAAGGGCGTTTCAGTAAGTTGTTGCAATATTCCGCGTTGGATCCTCGGATTCGCTGCAGCAGAAGCGACAGGAGCATTGGTCTTGACGCGCTTTCGATATTTTTTGCGAGCTGGAGTTGATGTGGTCGTGTAGTCATCGTCATCTTCGTCTAGGTCGGGAGACGGCGACATTGCGGCCCCTGTTTTCCCGTGCTTCTTAGCAGCAGCTTTCGGCTTTGACTGTAAGGTCATTGGAGACGCGGCTAAAATCCTGCTTGAGCGACGAGGCGGCATAGTGGTTGTAGTCTGTTGTAGTAGAAATTCCGATTCCAGGTTGTTTGGATTTCTAATTCCAATGGTGACGGACGAAGGCAAGGTGAGCGTCGTTATTACCATCGGCCCGTACGATCAGGTGATCGCACGTTTGGAGTCATTGACTCATTCGTTGGCACCAGTGCTACTTTGACACGCGTTTTCCATCACTTTGGATCCTGCCATCATCAAGTTGTACATCGACATCGTATGTCCTCTGACTTGGAGTCAAATCGTCTTATCTGAGGCCCATGACACGCCGGATACCGGTCTGGGAGGCCTGCGTCGTGAACCCTCACATCAGCAATGATGTTTTGGGTCTTTACAGGACGTCAAATGCTGGTTGGCATCCTGCCTCCTGTGCGTCTAGCTCGTTCTTTGCACTTGTGCTTTCGAACTGAACGAGTTGCAGTTGAGGAGTTTTCCTATCAAATACCCCGGGCCCAGATGCTGTCGAATCACTGGAGAATTGCTCCCTTTCTGCGAGGCCGCCACCACACCACAGACGAGTACATCGACCTGGATCTGGTCGTAGAGCATACGCGTAACGATATCAACAGTGGTCCAATGACAATCCCGGCACTTGCATGGTGAAAGAAGAACTGCTTCATTTATACCTCGACCGGCACAGCCTCCACGGACTGCAAAAATGTACTATCCCCATCTTGGCGGCGTACCTTCACAACCTTCCACCCCGTGCTCAAAAGAAGATCCTGCATGTGGCGGATCGTCCGTTCTTGGGAGTTGAAAAGGAGGAACATCTATCGACACTGAGTAAATATCCTGACTCGCTCATAAGAGTCACTCACATCGATGTCCGCGTTGTAAGCCATCTCATTGACCGCGCCGTAGTTCGCGAGAAGCGGTTCTGGCGCCTCATGCGGGACGGCCCCTGGGACGCTGTCCTCGCCGGAGTCGTGACAGGCGAATGGCATGATGCTTTCAACGAGAACGAGCTTGGTATTCGCGGAAGCGGCGGAGCGTAGCTGGGTAAGAATTTTAACGCAATACGAATCGGACCAGTCGTGCATGATCTGCTTCAGAAGGAAAATAGACACGGTGCGGTCTCTCGGCTGAATTTTGAAGAAGTCCTGAACTGTAGCAAATTATAATCGTCTTGTTAAGAGTAGTGTAGATGTTATACCTTCCAGCGTTACGTTGGCATTTGGGAGCTCCTTCGCCCATAACTGATGCGATAATCCGTGAGGTGAGAATGTACACAACGCTACGACCGTACCTCGCGTGCATCAGAGATAGGGCCATCAAGATCCTGAACCACGATGTGGAGTTCGGGGAAATTCTTCGCAATAACGAGGGAAGACGTCCCCACGCCACCCCCGACGTCAACGATGGTCGATCCCGGGGAAAGAGTGGCCCATTCATAAGCTATGAATCGTATGAAAATGAGTACATCGCGGTATCGAGAACATACCCTTCAAAATAGCGTCGACAGGTTGCAGAGACTGGATGCCTTGCATGCCGATGTTGAATCGGCATTGACGTCTTTCATCACGGGCATGCAGATCCCAAAGCGTTCCTTGAGTATTGAACGCGCGGGCGAAAGGAGACGCATTAGGATCACCCGACATGACAGTCTTAGGATCAGCGAGCGTATCCCAAGCGTAAGCAGATGCCTTAAATGCTTCGTCCAGACTAAAAGTCATCAGCGTGAATTATAATGTACAGAAAAGGGGAGCAATAATGGAACGTACTGATGCGATGCGAGTGCAGCAAGGCCCGGAGTTCCATCGTGTTTTAAGTCAGGACTGGTGAGAGATCAGAACGGTGGCGTATGTTTGAAGAAACAGAGCCATACTTGGCGATAATTTCGGCGCTGGGCTTGAGCGTGTCCATCATACTAGAGATTCGGGTGTTCGCGAAGACGTTCAGAGACACCTCACGATAGATATGCTGGACGGCGAGGTATCTTATGAAACGCGCTGAGTGCACATAGCCGTCAATTTCGTCGACGCGCTAGAGACAATCGAGTGTCTACCTAGTTTGAGAGGATCTTGGCCATTTTTGGCGGCGATATCATTGATATGAAGGCCCTGCTGACAGAGTAAGCAGTCTCGCCCGCCATCAGACTGATCAAACCCCACCTGTGGTCCAGCCTCACGCAAGGGGGTTCCGGAGATGCGGGCCGGTATACCGAGCAGGTAGGTAGGTCCGACCAAGGACTCGGAAAAAAGTTTTTTTCATATATGATATTTTTCATGATTTATGTGTCAATTCAATGATGGGCGACATATTGTGCTCTTTTAAGACATGTTTGGGGTGAATTTATGGCCATGGCCATGCCAATACGCATGTTGGGCGTGAAATTCCCGATTAGGCAGTTTCCGCCCAGCTCTCCTTCACCTAACGACGACCATGGCATCCCTCAATCCCGAAGATCAGGTAAGATATTGATCATGGCTGTATATATCAACGACTAATGTAATCTAGTTTACGGATATGGGTGATGGTACAGCGAAATGTGCTATTTGCGGCGAGATTTTAAGAACAGGGGCGGGAGGTCTTAAAAATCTTGTTAAACGACATGCAGGAACTGGGATATGCGCAAAAAAAAAGGAGAAGCAAGAAAAGAAGGCATTCGACGCGAAGAAGCATGGCAAACAGAGCGGGTTGAGTGCTTTTCTCCGACCCAAAGCAGCTCCAGTCCCAGCCCGTGTCACAGCACCAGCTGCCATTAAACCCTCGCATCTCCCAGCTACCCCAGTCAACTCTTCTACACCCATACAACCTATTCCCTCTGCTACCCTTCCTACCGCCGGGCCCTGCCTCGTTCCGTTGCGGTCCCAGCAAAAGTTTCAGCACCACCAAAGCCAGCTCTTCCAACTCCACCACCCTGCTCTCCAACTTCAAGACGATCATCGATGCGGTCGACGCGTCGAGTATCCCCGAATGCGATGGTGAGGACCCACTAGCACCATTTGGACATCACCCGAGTACGTATATGGCGAATGACATCCAGGGTGACGAGCTCTGGGAACTTGGGTTGAACACCATCGTTCATCGTGTCTTTGGATGGGGAAAGACAGCGGAGGAAATGAAAGGAATGATTCGAGGTGGTACATTTGGTGTCCGCGGTTTCTATGAGTTCGTGCATTACTTCGTTACCGAACGCGGCGTCAGCCTCGGACTGTTCAAGGAGAAGGTGGATGTCCTTCGTGATGCTCTTGATACATTGTAAGTGACGAAGCTAATCCAATCTGAAGAAAACTTACATTTGCCCAGTCCGAAGCGTTCTGCGCGTCCTCCATCACCAGGTTATTTTGATCCCGAAGAAGAGCTCGAATATGTCGATAATCCGGATCCACGGTCTTCTGCGCCTGTAGCCACACCTGGTGAGATAATCGATGTGGATGCACTCTCCGACACAAGTGAGCCTGCAAGATTCGACGATCAGCAGAGTTTGGATAATCATTGTATTGGTTTCAAACCTACCTTTCCCCCAATACATCCCCCACGAAGACTATCCTTTCGCTCTCCATCACAAGCTCAATCTTCCGTGGGATTACACCGTCAAAGCTGGCGTCTTAACCCTCCGGGCGACGACTTGTACAGGAAAGCGAAGAGATGGCGACAATGCGCACTCGCTATGTGGTCCATGTCGGATGCTTCCAATTAATCCTATTATCGAGGGTATCATGAAGCGCATCACGGACGGAATACACGAGAATACGAACCTTGGCTACTTCTCTCATCGCCAGCTCGTCGATCGTCATCATCGCCAAAATCAACAGCTCAACCTGATGAAGTTGAAGGGCCTTAATAACTCCAAGCTTCTGCATGGCCGAGCAAGGGCACTATCCAATCATAAGCGCTTGCTAGTCGCATTCCGCAGTGGCAGAGTTGAAGGCGTTGACCGCATTATCCGTGTTGGACTAAAGCGCGGTTTAGGCGTCAAAGGGCTCCTTGGATTGTATGAGCGTGCTGCAATGGGTGCATATCGTCCGCAGCCATACGAAGAGTCGGATTATCTGCGTGGGCTGTTACTTTGGCGTCTTGGTGGAAATCGAGTAGCGAAAATTGCGCACCGTTCCCTCCACCAAATTCCAAGCCTGTCTACACTCCGTCGCAATTCTACCATGCCTCGTATCCGACCGTCATATGGCGCCCCAACTCAAGTTGAAATCAAGAGCAATATCGAAGCCGTCCTGTCGCCCGAGGAGCTGACAGCAAGTCGCAAGTCGGGTGAAGTGTGCCATCAAGTCGTGATGTTTGATGAAATCTCAGTAGAGAAGCGAGCCCGATGGGATGACTTGACAAATTATTTCCTGGGTCAGTGCCGAGAGCATGGAGAGCGAGTGTCTTTGGAGTTCAATGGGGTGGACGACATGGAGGAGCTGTTTCGAAGCTTTGATTGCGGGGATGTCCATTACGCGTCGGAGGTAATAGTCAGTTCCCACGGGCCCCCTACTCTTGATCTAATTCATTCTCTATTCATTTCAAGGCAACAATTGGCGCATTAGGCATTCTGACAGACAATACCCGAATCTACGGTGCCCGCCCTATCCTGGTTTCTGGTACCTGCAAGCGCGAGACGTCGGAAGAACACGTGAAAGTCCTCCAGACGGTTCTAGATGCAGTCGATAGCAAGAAGGAGGAGACAAAGCTTCGTGTTGTCTCAATTGCTTCAGACGGCGAGACAAAGCGTGGTGGAGCTCTCATTGATATGACCTTCAAATACATTCTCTCCCCAAGTTCCCCCATTTATCGACTTCTACATCCCCTCGAGTTCATGGACTTCCATATCGGTGATGATGATCTTACCCCCGACAAGGACTACAAGCACGTCTTCAAACGCCTGCGCAACCTTATGCTTCGTGCGCGCGGTCTTGATGTTCGCGAAACACACGTCAACCCAACAATCATGAAAGCTCATCTTCGCGATGCCGGCGGTAGTAAAGAACACATCGATTCGCTATTCAAACCGGACGACAAGCAGGATGTAACACTCGCATATCAACTAATGCGTGATCTCTGGTCTCTGCCTGAGACAACATCCGAACAGCCAATATTTGTGGCTCAGCGGAACGCCCTCCGCTTACTCGGATCGCTCTTCCGTCATCTCATATTTCCATACATCTGTGTAGATCTGACTCTGAGCGAGCAACTGCGTCATCTCAGTGCGGCAGCTCATCTCGCCTTGGCTCTCTTTCGAGAGGCAGGCAAGGACTTCATCCCAACACTCCTCTACACAGACATCATGATTATGATCAAAAATGTCTATTTCTGTGTGGCAAAAGGGAAGATCGACAATCCCTCGGGCATGTTTTGGATTATTCTGCTCGGAACTGATCGTCTGGAAACACTCTTTGGGATTCTGCGCACAATTATCGGCACTGATGCGAACGTGGACCTCCTCCAACTCGCTACTCGCCTCACCGGGACGACCGAGGTATCGAACATCCTAGCCATGAAGCCGGAGTGGGACAGCAGTCCTCGTCGGCTTCAGCTACCTGCAGTCTCGAAAGAGGGGCATCAGATCTTAGACTCTGGGGTAGATCGTATTAATCCCCGGTCATGGCGTGCTGATGTCTCGCTGTCTAATGTCGTCTTGCAGACATGCTGGCGCGGCGGACGCCGCATGGTTGAAGACGAGAACCCGGAGCTCGCTCCTCTCTTCGAAGCACTTGACCACGATAAACGCTCCATTAGCATCCTGAGTCCGTGTGGTGTCCTTCTCGTCGATGAGCCTCTTGCTGAGGATGACAACGAGGATCCTGATATTCTCGACGCGTCTGATATTCCTGACGCGTCTGATGTTCCCACGTCTGGTGTTCCAAGCGCGTCTGGTGAGACGCGTATGGATGATACAGATTCCATTTCTGATGGTACAGCAACCCCGGCACGTACTTTCCCATCTTTGCACCCAAGCGGCACTGCCCCGGCCTCTCCTCCCTCTCTTCGCCGTCCTTCCGTTCTCCCAGTTGCATCTGAAACCAGTCCACGACTTGATACAGATGACTCTGGAGTACGTGAACTCGAGGATCAGATAGCCGAGGATGAAGACGTCGTAGTCTCCGATGTGACGAAGCGCGTCTTTGATCGCTTTGTTTTGATGAATGGCAAGAAGGTGAACAAGGCGCGCGCAATCAAAATCCACTCGCGCTATCGGAACGAGATCAGTTCCACTGATCGTCTGAAGCGCGTCCAAGAGATCAAGCGCTTCAGCTTTGATCGGTCGCGTGTTGTGCTGAACTCCGTTCACGACGACTTGGAGGACACAATGCAGCCTGTACTGATTATCGGTGAACCAGTGGCTACACTCCTTTACTGCGAACATCGACCGTTTCTATGCATTGGTGCCGTCACAGATATTGCCATCGGAGGCTCGAAGGATGCATCAGTAATTGATGTGGGGTTAGATATTCTGGGAGAGGATGGGGTGTCTGTCGAGTTCCAGATCATCGACCTTGTTCCCGCTACTGCTGATGATGACCCGACGCTCAAGAATGACTGGCGTACTCGAAGTCGACCGCGCCCCGCGTGCTATACTGTACCCGGACAGTTTGTGCAGCCAATCTCCCCACAGCTTAGTAGCTTGGAGGACGGTGGCCCAACCTTTTGGCTCCTTGACAGTACAGAGCTGATTGCTCTTGGAACAGACCTCCTACACTAGAGATCACCACGAGTCCTGACTCGAGTCGATTCGTAACTCATCTGGCGAGTACTCATGAGGGTCAAAGGCTGTTCATGACTCGCACATAACTCGAGTCTCTCTGACTCACGAGTCGAGTCGAGTCAAGTATTTGACCCTGCGAGTCTGAATTGATTCGTGAGTACTCTCCAGACTCATCTAGTATATTGCTATAGTTAAACCTTATTTAAGCTATTTAGTAGGTATTTTCATTGATTCATGTGTTCATGCACGAGTCAAGACGAGTCAGGACACGAGTCAGATATTAGCCTTAGGCTGTTCATGACTCTTGCCTGACTCGAGTCCCTTTGACTCACGAGTCGAGTCGAGTCAAGTATTTGACCCTGCGAGTCCGAGTTGATTCATGAGTACTCTCTAGACTCATGCGACTCGTGGTGATCTCTATCCTACACCGCTTGGAGTCGGCATTAGCAAACACTTCGACCGCTCAGAGGAATTGCAAGATACCTTCAGTGGTCCGATCAAAAGATTTTCCATATCGCGAGTTGTCAGGTAAGCCGTCGTCTGTCTTCGCAGTCCCATGAATCTAAAACCGTGGTAGGTAAAGCATGCTTCCTGTGTGAAACAGAGGTCAGCTTCCGTGACGTCGGAGATACGATTTACTGCTCTGAGTGTGGTGTAGACCCCATGATTCCCTTCGACCTCTCTAAACCCCAGAACATCATCGCACACGTAGGCGCACACATCGAATGCGGCGGCATTCAGAAGTCGCTCCTCCCCTGCGGATTATGTCTGTCGCCTGCACCCCATTGCGAGTTCTTCTTGACGAAGGGGGCTAACACGCAAATTGATCGAAAGCGCTCCCGTGGCTGCGTCGTATTCAAGTCGTTGAGCACTCGTGGCTTCAAGTATGCCGTGGCGGCCCAATCAACTGCAAAAAGCCCGTGCTCAAACGTCCCCATCGAATGTCGTATCTGCAGCCGCGATCCCACTGCCCCCGCGATTTGGAAGTACACGGCACGCGAGCACTACAAGACGGTGCATCCCAATGCAGACCTGAACTTGTACAAGGCCGATTGGGAGATCTCTACTTCAGAGAAGAAGGCGATGCGAAAGGTATACAAGGAGCGGAAGAAGCTGTCGAAGCCAAAGAAATCCCGAGGGGAGGCGAAGGCGCTGAAAGAAATCGGCGCTCTGGTAGTCTCAGAAGCTCACAGCACACGAACGTCGCACAGGTAAGTGTCGAAATCACAATATATTGAGGAGGGTATTGATTAATATCTAGGCATAACGTGTCTCCGGGACCGGGTGTCCTAAATGACAGTGAGCATGGTGAACATGACGAGGAAATAGGCAACAAACCTCCAATTCCAACCACCTTTGGGAGTCTGTCACGTCTCGCTGCCGAAGATGCAAACTGGCTCGACGAGGATTCTGGTGAATCTGAGGCGCCGGCGTCTGAATCAGAGAACGAGGCGGAGGAAACAGGAGATGAAGGAGAGGACATGCCTGCACCAGAGAATGATCCTTTGGAGTCCAACGAGGTGTCAGTCATCAAAGCTATGGACGTAGAAATGAACGCACCAAACGAGAGTGACAACACCATTTCGCGGCCAGATCCTGACGCGACGCCCTCACGATCAGAGCCAGTGTCCGATTCACGACCAATTGAACCAGTTGCATCAGCTAATCCAGCAGCTTCTGCGACGACGATAGCGAATCCAATACCGGTGGGACTGATACCCACGCCAGCGCCCGTCCCAGTTGCAGGTGGTAGTCGTCGATCGGGAAGGAAGCGCAAGGGGATGGATCTAGCGGACATGCTTGGCCACTGTGAATGTGGAATCGCCGTTCCCGAGAGTGAGCGCGGTGCAGCAGCGAAATGCACGCGAGCCGGATGTGAAACAGGCTGGGTGCGTGAACAATGTTGATTTCCATATAGTTGATCCATTCTAACGGTCAGCAGTTCCACATGGCATGTCTGGGGATGGATTTTATACCCCTGCGATGGGTCTGCGATGGGTGCAGAGGTAGCGACCGCGATGGGAAGAGACGGCGATGAAGGTGGGGAAAGAGTGCGGGGTAGATAATTCCGAATACGGTAAATAACGCATCACGTGATATGCATGACGTCATAGAGGTAGGTAGGTCCGAGGTCGAGCCTCGAAAAATATTAATCGGCCTAGTGTACAAAAACTTTTTTGAGGAACCCCCTTGGCCTCACGAAGAATCTCCGTAACATGGGACTCCAGGCATACTTGAAGGGCTGCAGATTTGAAGTGCTGCATGGCGCGTAAGCTCTCATAGACGGCGCTGAAATGAATAACCCTTACCCCAGCAACGACGTGATAGAGAGACACTTGAGGTGGAGTGAAGATCGCCTCCAGATGAAGCGCGGCAGCAGAGATGCGGCTCGCAGCCTCAGCGCACACTGGGTCGCCACGGAATGCCTCTGAAGGGGTGAGAAAGGACTGTTGAGGTCAGGAAGAGGCAGTCCCAAGGATCGAGCACGCTCCTCGAGTGCGGCGACAGAGTCGTTGAGAATCAAAAGAAGTTGGCGTAGCGTGGTGTCTGTGGACATCGCGATAGTCGATGGTAGGAATGCGCAGAAGGGCTGGCATTATTCCCAATGGTTCTGCTGGTTTAGGCAGGCTTAACGTATGTCGTGTGCCCCTGCCAGGCAGTGCGAATTGTTGGCGAATTGAACCCCGAATGGCAAAAAGTGAGGATGGATGGTCAATGGGCTGATCGGCCTATGGACAATTCAAACTCCGAACGGCTTGCTCGGTGATAAGTAGTGCGTTAATCCTCCTCTTGTGCTGCTTCGCTCACCTAAACGCCCGTCGAGTCTCTCGGCTTACACGCTGCCAGGCTGTACCACTGGTGTGGATATGTAATGGGCACTGGAAATTGTGGGAATAAGTATTTAAGCACCCGCTTTTCTCGCAAAGAATGCACCTCGACACCATGTCAGCGAATCTATCAAGTCAAAGGCAATTATGACTCGTCCTCCTACTCGCACTGAAATTCAGGCCTACTGGGAGCTTTGTCGCCTGCACAATAACATTGATTTTTGGGTTGTTCGGCCCATTCCAACTGGTACTACTTACAGTACGGTTCCACACCTCCATCAACTTCTCTCAATGGTCCGTCGCCTAGCATGGTCCACTACCGAGCCGCCCCGGACATTTCGGGACTCAGTGCATTTATCAAGCGGCCTTGTTCATTCCTCTCTGCGTCCTTAGCGTTGGTCGCGATCAGGTGAACGCACGTTTGGAGTCGTATCCAGCCATTCGTTGTCCCGACCGGCACGCGTTATGGAAATGTCAGTGCTCCCAGCAAGTTATCGAGCTGCACCCAGTGCCGATTCTCGGCTGTGTGGAAACTTTGACACGCGTTTTCCGTCACTTTGGCCTGTTATCATCAAGAGGTTTGGGTAAATCGACATCGACGTGGGATCCCCGTACCTCGTACGTCCTCTGACTCCAAGTCAAATCATCTCATCTGAGGCTCATACATGCTGGATACCGGTCTGGCAGGGCCGCGTTATGAACCCTCACATCAGCGATGATGTTTGGGTCTTTATAGGACATCAACCTCTGGTTGGTATCCTTCCTCGTGTGCGTCTAGCTCGTTCTTTGCACTTGTGCTGAACGAGTTGCAGTTGAGGAGCTTCTCCAATCAAATACCCCAAGCCCAACTGCTGCATCGGATGTCGATACCAACAGTGGTCCGATGACAATCCAGCCGCTTGCAAGGTGAACTTGAAAGAAGAACTAGTACCACGAATCGCATTTATTGAGTTCCGTATTGTTGTGCTTCATTTATACCTCAACCGGTACAGCCTCCACGGCCTGCAAAAATGTACTATCCCCATCTTGGCGGCGTACCTTCACAACCTTCCACCCCGTGCTCAAGAGAAGATCCTGCATGTGGCGAATCGTCCGTTCTTGGGAGTTGAAATGGAGGAACATCTATCGAACTGAGTAAGTAATCCTGACTCTCATAAGAGTCACTCACACCGATGTCCATGCTGTAAGCCATCTCATTGACCGCGCCGTAGTTCGCGAGAAGCGGTTCTGGCGCCTCATGTGGGACGGCTCCTGGGACGCTGTCCTCGCCGGAATCGTGACAGGCGAATGGTATAATGCTTTCAACCAGAATGAGCTTGGTATTCGCGGAAGCGGCGGAGCGTAGCTGGGTAAGAATTTTGACGCAATACGAATCGGACCAGTCGTGCATGATCTGCTTTAGAAGGAAAATAGAAACGGTGTGGTCTCTCGGCTGGAGTTTGAAGAAGTCCTGAACTGTAGCAAGTTATAATCCAGGTCTTGTTAAGAGTAGTGTAGTGTTATACCTTCCAGAGTTATGTTGGCATTTGGGAGCTCCTTCGCCCATAACTGATGCGATAACTCGTTAGGTGAGAATGTACACAACGCTACGACCGTACCTCGCGTGCATCAGAGATAGGGCCATCAAGATCCTGAACCACGATGTGGAGTTCGGGGAAATTCTTCGCAATAACGAGGGAAGACGTCCCCACGCCACCCCCGACGTCAACGATGGTCGATCCCGGGGAAAGAGTGGCCCATTCATAAGCTATGAATCGTATCAAAATAAGTACATCGTGATATCGAGAACATACACTTCAAAATAGCGTCGGCAGGTTGCAGAGACTGGATGCCTTGCATGCCGATGTTGAATCGGCGTTGACGTCTTTCATCACGGGCATACAGATCCCAAAGCGATCCTTGAGTATTGAACGCGCGGTTGAATGGAGACGCATTAGGTTCATCCGACTTGACAGTCTTGGGATTAGCGAGCGTATCCCAAGCGTAAGCAGATGCCTTGAATGCTTCGTCCAGACTAGAAGTCATCGGCGTGAATTATAATATACAGAAAAGGAGCAATAATGGAACGTACTGATGCGATGCGAGTGCAGCAAGGCCCGGAGTTCCATCGTGTTTTAGGTCAGGACTGGTGAGAGATCAGAACGGTGTCGTACGTTTGAAGAAACAGAGCCATACTTGGCGATAATTTCGGCACTGGACTTGAGCGTGTCCATCATACTAGAGATTCGGGTGTTCGCGAAGACGTTCAGAGACACCTCACGATAGATATGCTGAACGGCGAGGTATCTGATGAAACGCGCTGAGTGCACATAGCCGTCAATTTCGTCGACGCGCTAGAAGCAATCGAGTGTCTACCTAGTTTGAGAGGATCTTGGCCGTTTTTGGCGGCGATATCATTAATATGAAGGCCCTGTTGACAGAGTAAGCAGTCTCGCCCGCCATCAGACTGATCAAACGCCACCTGTGGTCCAGCCTCACGAAGAATCTCCGTAACATGGGACTCCAGGCATACTTGAAGGGCTGCAGATTTGAAGTGCTGCATGGCGCATGAGCTCTCATAGACGACGCTAAACCGAACGAACCCTTACCCCAGCAACGACGTGATAGAGAGACACTTGAGGTGGAGTGAAGATCGCCTCCAGATGAAGCGCGGCAGCAGAGATGCGGCTCGCCGCCTCAGCGCACGCTGGGTCGCCACGGAATGCCTCTGAAGGCGGCGAGAAAGGATTGTTGAGGTCAGGAAGAGGCAGCCCCAAGGACCGAGCACGCTCCTCCAGTGCAGCGACAGAGTCGTTGAGAATCACAAGAAGTTGGCGGAGTGTGGTGTTTGTGGACATCGGGAGTAGGAATGCGGGGCTGGCATTCTACTAGGGCTGAGTTTATACAGGCATATTTGTAAACACAAACGGTTTATAAACAAGTGTTTGTAAACACCTTTATAAACAGCGTACGTAGCCCCCTGTTTTTGATATGGTGGTGGTGGTGGTGGTGGTTACATTCAATGTTGAGCGGGCTGCGTCGATCATGATCGGCCTATGATGGAAATCATTCAAACTCCGAACGGGTTGCTCGGCCAGTGATAGTGCGTTAATCCTCCTCTTGTGCTGGTTCGCTCATGTGTGTCCTAGACGCCCGTCGACTCTCTTGGCTTACACGCTGCCACTGGTGTGGATACGTCATGGGCACTGGAAATTGTGGGAATATTTTTTTTTTTTTTTTTTTTTTTTTTGGAGGACGCAGCTACACTTTCGTGTGATCATTGTTAGCGTACAGCACTTTGTACTGTTTCCCGCCGCCGCAGATCCGCGTGTTTGTTCGAGGATATTTCAACCCCGCAACTTGTTGCCAAGTTGTATGCCTGGCAAGGCCCAATAGGAAGAATGCATTTACGCACGAACAGATGCCCAGTCTGAACAGTGTGGGACTCGCGTCGTTAGAAGCCATACCCACTAGAACTCCCTGGTGGTACCGGCGTTGAACCCGCGACTACGGGACCGGTGATCTACGGTTTACCCATAGACCAGGAACGTGGGTCTCAAGAACCACTCGCCCATGCGTCCCCTGTGGGAATATTTAAACACCCGCTTTTCTCCCAAAGAAAGCCACCATGTCAGCTCCTCTGAAAACCTCTCGAGGCAAAGGCGATTATGACTCGTCCTCCTACTCGCACTGAAATTCAGGCCTGCTGTGAGCTTTGTCGCCTGCACAATATCATTGGTTGTTCGGTTGTTTGGATTCCAATTGCAGTGACGGTACAGTAATTAGTATGGTTTCACGCCTCCATCATCGAGTCCGTCTCCTAGTCACTACCGAGCCACCCGGATATTTCGGACCAGTGCATTTATCAAGCGGCCTTGTTCATTCCTCTCTGCTTCGGTATCAAGTCCTTAGCGTCGGTTGCGATAAGGTGATCGCACGTATTCAGCCATTCGTTCATGTCGGGACCGGAACGCGTTATAGAAATGTCAGTGCTGCCAGTAAGTTACCGAGCTGCGCGCAGTGCCGCTTCTCGGCTGTATATAAACTTTGACACGCCTTTTCCGTCACCTTGGATCCTGCCATCATCATCAAAGTTGGGTACATCGACATTGACGTGGGATCCCAGTACCTCGTACGTCGCCTGATTCAAATCGTCTCACCCACGTTGTCACTCACGTCTCTTCAGACACTTGGTGAGGCCCATGGCACGCTGGATGTCGGCTGTCTGGGAGGAGGGCGATAGTTCGCCTTCCGTACCCTCTCATCCGAGATGTATGTCCTCTCTCATCTGAGGCTCTTACTTCCCGTTATCTGACTGCACGCTCGTCAGCGGATGTTTGGGTCGATATAGGATGTCAGCCTATTTGGCAGGCACCCTTTGCTCCGGGCGCCTAGCGCACTTCTGCTATCGACTCGTTGAATCGGTCGCAGTTGAGGAGTTTTCCGAAAATCAATTACCCCAGGCCAAGATCGCTGGCATGCAGTAGCATCGGATATCGAGCGCGGATTAGTACTTAGTACGGCGTGCATTCATCAATTATATATCCAAGTATCTGCTGGCAGTACACGTCGTGCTAAAACATTCCTCAAGATCATGGACCATTTTTAGAGAGTAGTAGGCCGAAGTTGACGTTCGCCTCAAGAGACGAGAGGTTATCTCACCAAGGCAGTAGTACTACGAGTCTTAAAAGCTATTAAACACAAATGCTCACAAACATAATGCATTGCCCAATTCTTGACAAGGGAAAAGTAAGTAATGTAAGCATTGGTCCCTCCTCCGTATGACAAGCAACGACCGAGGAACATGATGGCCTGGGATAATTGATTTTAGTGGAGTGTGGTCCATTGCCGCGGACGGCAATGGTTCAGCAGCAAGTACCCGTTTTTCTTGGATACTCGCCTTCGATACGCATTATGTAGATGAGAATCGATAAGAGACAACATCGACGACATACCAGCTGGATCATTTCGCGTCCAAGCAAGTGCAGCGATCCCCTGAGGCAGCCTCTTGGGGAGGCCGCGCAAGCTTGGGTCCTCAGGAAATTAGTGGAGTGTGGTCCATTGCCGCGGACGGCAATGGTTCAGCAGCAACTACCCGTTTTTCTTGGATACTCGACTTCGATACGCATTAGATGAGAATCGATAAGAGACAACATTGACGACATACCTGCTGGATCATTTCGCGTCCAAGCAAGTGCAGCGATCCCCTGAGATCTACAGGCTCTTGGGGAGGCCGCGCAAGCTTGGGTCGCAGAACAGGATTGAGACGAGGGAGGAAGTATTGAACAAGACGGCACGTACGAGTAGCGTTTGACTACAGCATCAGCACCTTTCATAGGACGCTTAACGAAGATTAGCCCTGATCAGGCTGCCAAGACGTGAGCAAGAGACGTTATGCGACACGGGAAAGCAACCTACGGGTCTCCGGAGATGAGGCACCTGGTGGTGGTCGCATCTAGAGAGCGAAGCTGGCACGCAGTAGCTTCATGTACTGAAATGAATGTTTGGCTGGCCTTTCTCGAATAAACACTCTCAATGTATAACTGGGTATGTATCTCCCCAGGCCCAGCCATCTACGTTCCGAAATGGGCGACGAGCGAGAATTGCCACCCACTCAGAGGACAGAAGAATTTGATTGCCTAATAAGGGCATAAACGCTATCGATTAACATCGCGGTCATGAACGCTAATTCCCAATAGCACAGTAGAAATGCCAGCGCAGGTATCCCCGAAAGTGATGCCATATAGTTTTCAGATCTGTCACCGAAGCAAGCTGACGTCCTGAGGAATGTGTGACCTGTCTTCCATCCATACACGTACTGTCGCTTAGTTCTTGCACGCCGACGCAGTTCGCATCGCGCGATCTCACTGCCTCCGCTCCAGCAAGACAAAAAGATGCTATCGCACGGCAGTATTTCACTCTTAGAATATATCAGACACGATTGCTCACAAACGTAATACATTGCCCCAATCATGACAAGGGAAAAGTAAACAATAATGCGAGCAACGACCACCACTTCGCTTGACAGCGGTGACCGCGAGATGAACAGAGGGTGGCCTGGGATAATTGATTTTCAGAACCCATCAAACGCGGACGTTCGTCCTCGCATAGATGGAAGCCACGTAAGTACCCCTCAAGGTGGGTAAATACCTTCGGTAAACGTGAGATGAAAATCGATAACGGACGACGACATGGACGACGTACCGGCTGAATTTCGCGTCCAAACAACGGCAGATCGAGTGCCGAGCAAGCTGCTCAGGGTGCGTTCCGCACAGAATGGACCCCCAGAAAGCGCTGGACACTGCAGAGGATTAAAAGGCGAAAAAAAAGTGCGAGTAAGGGGACACGTACGAGTAGCTTTTGACTACAACGTCAACACCTTCTGCGGGCAACCGCTTAACGAAGACATGTCCTACACAGGCTGTAAACAAGGTAAGCAATAGACACCACACAAACACGGGGAACAAACGAACAGTGCTCCGGAGACCAGACCTACATATAGTGGTGGGATCTAAGGAGCGTAACTGGCACACGTGGCTTAATATAGTGAAATTGAATGTTTGGCTGGACGCTTGCAAGTAAACAACCTCGATGCATAGCACTCTACTTATGTCCCTATCATACAGCTCCAGATATCCATGTGCTTGCCGATTGATGACTACTAGTTGGAAAGGTTTGTGTCTTTGTCGAGGTTGTGGTGGCGCAGAGCTGCTGTTAGGCGACGACGGGGAGCAGTCGATTGCCTGATTAGGGCATAAAACGCTCTATGGCTTTGCATTCCGATGTTCTGAATTCGAGCATGAGGCCATGAAGCGCACCACCCGTTCATCGCTCAGTCAATTGCAGTCGAGCAGTTTCTGCAAATCGATTGCGAACATATACTACTTACTCACTCCTACTGGCTCATCGCAAACGAGCAAAGTATTCGCCGACCTTGGAATATTCAGACACAAATGCTCACAAACGCAATGTATTACCCAAATCTTGACAAGGGAAACGTAAACGATGAGAGCAACAGTCACCACTTTACTTGACAAGCAGTGACGAGATGGCCTGGAATAATTGATTTTCTAGATGCATCGGACCCGCTAAGCCGTACTGCGATGAGTCGTCATATCGGTGTCCAATGGCTTACACGCCGGTGACAATCCTGATTCCTTTGGTTTCAGAAAAGTCGACTCCTTGGCGGGCGTGAGATGGGAGACGATTCTATGGGATGAGGATAACGTACGACGGAAATTACGAGACCGCCAAACGCCGCAGCGCTTGTACGGGCCAGCAATTCGACATAGACACTGCACATATCGTGACTGATGAGAAAGATGCCCAGGAAAACAGAATAAGGTAGACATACGAGTAGCGGCGCAGACACTACTACACTGGATATGCCTCGCGGAAATCCGCGTTAACGAAGTCCGATAAGGGCTGTATGAAGGTAAGCGAGAGACGCTGCGCAAAGAGGGATGAACAAACAGTACTCCGGAGATGTGGTACACAGTGGTAGTCAAATCTAAAGAACGAAATCCAAGAGGCGTGCCCGATTCAGATCTCTGATATCGTTCCCACGCTAGGTGCGCTACTCTTTAGGAAGTGACCTAGACCAAGTCTGTCGGCATTCAGTCGGCAGTGTGATGCGGCTTGAGTGCGGCCGTCAGTAGCGTACCATGTGCAAATTTCCTTCTCTTCCCTTAATCACGACCACAGTTTGACGCGACGGCGCGTCGTCGCGTCTACCCGTGCACTAGAAACTGAACATCTTTTCGGTGTGCTTCTGAGAAGATTTCTTTCTCTTCATGGCCTCTCAGTCCTGTAAATAATGCTGTATATATCAACTCTCCCCCTTCTACCTCGTCTGCACCACGATCTCCTGGCCGCAGTCGGTCCTATACCGTGGGAGCAACTTCATCGCCCCAATCATACTGCTACGACAAAGAGAAGCTGAAGGAGAACATCGATCCTTCCACCAATCGCCGCACTGTAGAATGTCCCAATTGTCATGAACCCGTGAAGCATGGGACTAATAAGAAGTCGTACGGGCAGCTGGAGTCCCATCTGAAAAAATGTGTCGGAATAGCTAGTAAGCAGTCTCATTTCTTTAATTTAACCACATCTAACATAGTTCAACCTAGATGTATTCGCGTCTGCAAGTGGTCCAAGCATACCGGAGCCTTGCTTTGCTCTCCCACCGCAAGCAAAGCCATGCAGCGGTGCTGTCTTTCCGTGGGGTCTTGATACACCATATACAACATATCCATTCCCTATCCATGCCCCCGACTCTGGATTTACCGCCGGTTACGAGCTTGTTGGGCTGGATGCATCATCGGTACAAGTTCGCTCTCTGCGATGTTCCCTATCAACGACAGCCCACCTCGGTGTATGCGAAGCATGTCTAGGTCTCGGGCCCGCTGTGGATGTTGTACGCAATCGCGCCAAGCAGCTACCGGGCAAAAAATCATCTACCACTCTCAGTCATCGACAAATGCTTCAACGACTGCTCCCAGCCGTGAAGTCGGTGCGGAAACTGCGGCTGAAGGTTCGTTTATTTTATTCATAGCTTTCGATATATTAACGCCATGTAGGAAACCAATTACAAGCGCGATCTCGCTACGAGTCGCCAGAAACTCGAGCCATACCGTACTCTTCATAATCTTATCGCTGCAAATGAGGTTCCGGCTTTGAACCGCCTGTTCCGTGCAGCGAAGGAGCAGCGCTGGGGTATTGCTGAGCTACTAGCTCGCACTCGCCTCGCTATCGAGGGGAAATACCGCCCGCATAACTACTCGGACTACGAGAAACATTTAGCCATACTTGTCTATGAGCTCGGAGGCGCCGCCGCTCTATATGCGCTGAATCATGCCACCACTGCTCTTCCGTCACGTTGGTGCATTGCGTCTCTTCGCCGCGAGTACAACTTGGTGATTTCCGTCGGCAAAATCAAGATGCTTGATCTGTTTGCGAATATCGAGACGGGGTTTAAGGATGTACCCCCAGATCATCAACGCACAGGCGTCACGATGTGTGTGGATGAGGTGGCATGCGAGGAAAGACCCCGTTGGATTCGAGAGACTGATGAAATAGCGGGACTCTGTGAGCATGCAGCGGAGTTGGATTCAATCACGATGGGTAATGATTTGACGACTGTTCGGGCGCTGGCACATGCGATTAGAGAAGCAAAAACAGTACACATTGGTCACGAACTCACGGTGATTGCATTTTCCCGCCATGACGGCAAGAACTACGGAGCGAAACCCGTGCTCATTCTGCCAACATGTAAACGAGGCGACTACTATGGAGCTGCCGAGCAGCTCGCTCTGGTCATGGAAGCTTGGCGACTCTCTCCATATGGAGAGAAACTGCATGGGCCGGTGTGGTCCATTGGGTCGGATGGTGACCCTAAGCGACGCCCCGCATTCTGCATGAACTATATGTGGCGCAGAGTTTTGGAGACTGATGCGTTGTACAAGCATCTTGGGAACGTGAAAGGGCTGAATATGTATACGGGAAAGAACTTCGAAACGCCTGCGCTCGACTGGAAGCATGATTTCAAACGTGAGTTCTTCTTGATTCCAATCAGTACATCGATACTCAATTCTTCATAATAGGTATTCTGAAGCTATTAAGCTCGGCGAAGGATGGCATCCTCATCAATAACCTCCTTATCAACAAGACCCTTCTATCCATCTGGTTTGAGCGCTTGAAGGGGCACAACTGGGCACACGAGAGCATCGAGAGTTTGTTCAATATGAAGGATGGTCAGGATGTTCCCCGTGTCATCAAGTTCCTCTGTCTTGTCGCAGATCTACGTGATCTTGACGAGGATGATTACAACCCTTCCGAGCGCCATACTTATCGGGCTTTGCGACTTCTCGGCGAGATGTGTGGCGCACTCGTAGAACCATTTATCCTCCTCGACCTCTCTCTCTCCGAACAGATCACGCGCCTTCTCAGATTCGCATATCTTGCATTTGCTGTGTTTCGGAAACATGAAGGCTCGTTTTTGCCAGGGCAGCTCTACTTTGACTTGCAATGCATGGTGAAGAATGCGGTATTCATTATCGCACATGCCAAGGAGCTTAATCCGGCCATGAAAGTATTCTTATGCTTACTCGGCGATGATGTTCTGGAGGTCCTCTTTGGACGGGTTCGGATGATTGGCGGGCACTCTCCCAATGGCGATGTCGTCGAGCTTACTGGACGTTTTTCTTCTGCTCTCCGGCTCGATGCTATTTTTGAGCGGTACCCGCACCTCGAGAGGCGTCCTCGACGTCTCAATATTGATCGTAGTCGCTCTGCCGACCATTATACCCCGCGTCACTGGAGAGGCGAGTTGACGGCGAGCTCATGCGATCTCGAGAAGTGCAGTGTTGAGGCGCTTGTGGAGGCGAAGGATATACTCACCAAAGCAGGCCTATGTATCGACCTGTCGGGTGCGTTATCAGAGGAGGGTATTGATTTGCACAAACCCACTGGCGGATCTAGATATCCCGGCATCTCGTCGAAGGTTGACAGATCAGCACTTGATACCGTGGAGTCTCAGGCTGCTGACGGCGACGCGGACGATGGAGATCATGAGATTGATGTCAACTCTTCTCGCGCGATGCAAATTCGGAACTATAACGGCGAGGCGCTGTTGGCGAAAGAGTTGGCGGCATTGAGTACCACGCCCTCGGAACCACCCTCACAATGGATCAAAATCAACGAGGCCGGTGCTCTTGCACATAAAACAACAGCTCTCCGAACAATCATCAGTCCCGGCGGCTTGGATATTGATCAACACAAAAGTCATGATCATCTCCTCCGTGTGCGATACTATTCGAGTTACAGTGATGGCTGGGATCATTCTGTTCTTAATCTACGACACCTACCGGAATCGCGAGAGAACATATTCTCCGTTGGAAGCATCTTCGCCACTGTCGTATGTATCAACGCGACCGACGTCTGCCTTGCATTTGCGCAGTGCACTTTCATTCATACATCTGCGGGTTCGGTCGCGACAGCTCCTCTTGATGAGATTTCTCTTCCGGACTCGCGCTTTGAGATTTCGGGGCAAGTCTTTGTGCTTGCACCACACTTCGAGGAGGACCAGTTGGCATGGTACTGGGCTGACGACTTTGTAGAATTCGAGACGAACAAGAAGAAAACAGACAAAGCGACAACTCATGTTCGAAACATGAAGATCACGGTCAATGGGGGCCTTGTTCGTCCCCTCACGAAGGAGGAACTCGCTGAAGCGATTATTGATGTTGATGAAGTGCCACTGGAGATTGCGCTTACGGCTGGAGAGCAGACTTGTCTTTGGAAATTTACAGAGGAGCATCTGGTGCGCATCGAGTCGGATCTTCGTGGACGAGCGCGCGACGAGGCGCTTCGCGAAGACATCCCAGTATTTCCTTATGGTGTTCGAAAAGGGAAATTTCCATACACGGCCCTAGCAGGAAAGGGTATGTTACATTCTTCTGTCCGAGCTGTGTGGCTGACATTAATCGATAGACGACATCAATCACTTTGCCACGGATATCACTGTTCCTGCGTCTCAAGATGTTCGGCGGAATTGTCCTATCTGTCAAAAGGCCGTAACCGCTTCAAAACAGCAGGACCATATGGGTCACCATCTCCTTCGCGCAAAGCGTGGTCTGGGGCCCGATACTGATACCGGAGTCGTTGTAAGAAACAACTTATATGTTCCTATTTTTGATATTAACATCGCACACAGGTTTCTCAGGACTATCCATGTGGATTTTGCGGTCAATCAACCGTTACCGGCACTTGCAAACTCAAGATTGTTGGCGGCTTCACATCCTGCGAGTGTGCATACACGTATCGGCTGCAGATCAAAGCCGCATCGCGCGTTTCCGCCTCTAAGCCATGCACCAATGTTCCCGTGGTATGTGTAATCTCTGGCTGCGGAGAGACGCACTGGAAATACAATATGCCTCGACACCTCAACGATAGACACCCATCGTGGGACAAAAATCTTTCCGAGGCTGCACTGCAATCTTTTGTTTCCAAGATCACCATCAGTCGCGCAGAAGAAGTTGCTGTGGGTATTCCAGAGGATCAGATAGGAAAGGATGTCGAACGGACACGGATACCAAGAGGGGAAAAGCGCCAGGATCTCCCTTTGACACCCGCTCGCGCTCGTCATTGGAAGTCGGCCAAAACATCAATGTCTACTAACGCCACGGATAGTAATCAAGATGGTAACAGCGATGTTTTTGGCTAAGTAGTATATTGAGTCCTTACCTACAAATTATATCTACTCTGTATAGAAAGTTATCATCCTATTTTCCTCACAGGTAGTATCTTGCGCGGCGTGAATACGCGCTATCTTCTCTCGGCGAGGTGCTTCACGAAGGTTTGATGGGTGCCGCGAGTGATCCGAGAGAAGACGGCCCGAACCCGGCAGAGGACGGCAGGTGATCGAGTCCCTGCTCGCGTGGCCCCATCAGTATCAGAGATCTGAATCGGGCACGCCTCTTGACGAAATCTGTACGCGCGGCGTTATATACGTGCTGATTGTTTGGCTGTCCCTCCCCGAGTAAACAAACATTTTTTATCGAATATTTCCATTCCTACCTCTCAGTCGACCACGTCGACGTGTGAGAACGAACAGGAGACAATGTAAATGGTATTAGCAGTGGGCTTAGCAGTGGTAATATAGTAATATTGATTCTAAAAAGTCCTAATCCCAATCATCATCCTCATCATCGTCGTCGCTATCATCACCCATATTCTTGTTTCTCGCAAGCAAAGCCTCTGCCAACGCTGACGTGAGATCTCCAGCTCCAGCAGCAGCCGCTCCACCAGCGGCGCCAGCTGCAACGGCAGAAGTAGGCGAGTCGGGCGTCGCAGGCTCGGTCTTTCTGAGAGAATGGATACCTTTGCCTTGGATCGACGCGAGGAGATCCCCGCGGCCCGGCTGTGGCGGAGGAAGACCTTGGAGCGTACTGGGACCTGCGGCACCTCCAGGAGGAGGTGGCGGCGGCGGCGGAGGAGGCGGACCGCCGCCAGATGGCGGTGGTGGCGGTGGCGGTGGTGGTGGTGGAGGAGGTGGTGGGGGCGCTGCTCCACCAGGTGGAGGTGGCGGGGGAGGTGGTGGTGGTGCTGGAGGAGCCGCACCACTTGGGCGCGGTGGTGCTTGTGGAGGAGCAGGAGTTGCACGAGGAGGAGGTGGTCGGACCGGCGGTGGCGGAACTGCAGCGACAGCGGCTGGCGGCGGGGGACGCGCCGGTGGGGCCGGTGTCCTTGGTGGAGGTAGCTCTGGTGCTGGAGGCGCACGTGATGGTAGCGCTCGAGGCGGTGGTGGCGCTGGTGGAGCAGACGCAGGCGCCGCGCCTGTACTATCAGAATAACCATGCGTCTTGGAACGTGACGGTGGCGGTGGAGGCTTGGACTTTTTGGCAGGTGCAGCTGCTGCTTGAGGATGTGAACGGACATAGTCCTTGATGAAATCAATCTCCTTTGCAATAATTTCCTTGTCGATACCTTGATTTTCAAGCTGGCCGAGGAATGCAGTCCACGATGGATCGACTCCCTTGGAAGTAAAGCCCGTGTCCGCGTCGTATCCCATATGGGCAACATGGATAAAGGAGCCAGTTGTTGGGCCAGATATCATCGACTTGTCGATTTTGCCTCCTTTACTGGACTTTTTCTTCTTCTCCGTGGCCGGTTTCGACGCTGGATAGACGTTAACTGGTTGTCGCGAAAGAAAGACTCGCAAAGCTTACTGCGTTTCTCGTCCTTCCGTTTGAGCACCCGCTTCCAAAAGTCCTTTGCCTCGCTTTCGTTAGAAAAGACAAAGCCCACCATGCATTCCTACAAGGCATTCAACTTCTAATCGCTGCACTAAGACAGTTGACTTACATCCCCAGGAAACGAATGGAAGAACGCTCTGTCCGCAAAGTAATCCAATCCATCATAGAACTCATGCTCCCAAACCACACCCCTCGTCCCATTCAGATCAACCAGCTTGAACGACAGAGTCCCATTGTTGTTGTTCTTCGTGAGCGCCAAAGCGCCTTGCAGGCCCGAATACGACCACTCGTTCGGCTGCGGATGTGCATAGTAAACTCGAGCTAGTGTCGCATAGAATATCTTGTTCGTCGGCGCCGGGATGGCCGATTTAACCTTGTCTTTCTCTTCCTTGCTCAGCGTCGACTGAGAAGGCATCGCGATGGAATGGTATAGGGAGTCTTCGTGCCGACGTTGTGGTCAATGGAGAAGGAGACCTGAGGGCTGTGCCCGGCGCGAAACTCCGTTCCCGTGGCGTGAGAAACCTCGCACTCGTCTGCTCCCAACTTGAACTTGAACTATCATCGAACTTGAACTTACTCACTGAGAGCTATCTGAATTTGCCTTGGTATATACAACATTAACTACACTACGTCCTACTTCATTTACATGGTCGACTGGGAATAGTCTGGGGGCTTGACCGCGTCGATGGCTTCAAGCGCAGCTGCAACCTCCGCAGGAAGCGACTCGAGAACTGAAATAGCCTTGGTGTGTACTGGGTCCCAACCAAACTTGGCCAAGCGGTAGCCGCGACCCCATGTGCTACTGCCGAACATGGACCATCCAACTGGAGAAACATTCAGTGGCGAAATTTCAAAGTACTTGGACACTTACGAGGGCCCAAAGAGTCGGCAACAGTGTCTGGCAGAGGAGCGCAGCCACCCTTGGGAATGACGCCCTTCGCATGGAGAGTCTGTAAGAAAAGTAAGCCAACAGAGTTCCACATCAAAACTGTCCAAGCTCACATCGCCAATCGTAGTATTGATATTCTGCATGTTCACCATACGAGGGTACGACGCGAAATCTAGGGGATCCACTTCAGTCTTCCACCACAGCGCCTGAAGAAATTCAAGGAACACTCACAAAATCCATCCGCTCCCTCATCAGCCTTACCCTCCAACGCCGCCTTGAGCATGACAATAATAGCAGACGCCACATCCTTCACATGAATCTCCGTAATCGCATTCTTCCCCAACCCATACGTCCCCGCCTGCCCCACAGTCTTCGCAAAATCAATATACAACCGCACAGGCAGCGTGATCTTCTGTACCCCGCCGCCCACGCCTTCACCGCGCCTCAGTACTGATGCCTTGGTTAGAACAAGGGCGACGACACGCACCATAAACCCACGCGGGGAACACAATCATAGTCCGGATGGGGACGTCCTTGTCCGTGCCAGCCGCAACGACAGCCTCGTCCGACAACGCATGCGTCACGGCATGCACATCCGACAGCTTGAAGTTGATATCCTTGTGCATCGTCTCCGGCGCGACGAGCTCGCCCCTCGAGTTATCCGACGTGATACCCATACCAGACGTATGGATATAAATCGGCGCCCTGGCGGGGTTCGCCTGCGCGCGCTTCTTCAAGCCCTTGATCGTAGCTACAAAGCCATTAAATTCTCAGCCTGAGCCTCTCAAAAGCTATCACGAAAATAAATGAACGAACATTCGACACTGGGCAAATGGTCCGACGACGCGACGTTGATGACAATGTCCGCCTTGGCCGACTCTGCCTGGATGATCTCGTCAGAGGCCAACGCGCCCTCGACCGCCGTGATATTCGGGTGGAGCGTCTTCAGCGCCGCCTCGCGCTCCTTCGCGTTCCGCACGAGCGCAGTAATCGGGAAATCCGGGAACTCCTGGGACAGCGAGATCAGAAGCTCGCCCCCGATAAACCCAGTAGCGCCGAACAGAAAGATGCTGAGAGGAGTACGGGCTGTAGACATCGCTGCTGAGGATCTAATAGAATCGATCCTTCTGATTCAAGCTTCAAAGGTTATATGTCGCGCCGCACGTAAGGACAATTGACACTAGGCAAAACATATATCTGGTTAGTCCTCCTCGCGATGCAGTCGTGTTCGATGTGGACATATACAAATGGCAAAGAAGGACCATACGTACGGATAACCGATAACGCCCCGGGAAAGGGAAGGCTGCTGTGGGTCCAGTGCCATGCCATCCGCCAGATTCTTTATCAGATGTAAAAAAAAAGCTGCACTCGAGAACGCCAGGGAGGCCATTCTGAATGACGCCGCGACACACCGTTCGGCGTTTGTAGACGTTTGTCATGTTCCCTACAGAATGTACGACCCTTGAACGAAGCGGGCGCCGTTGTCGTGAAGAACCACTTCGGAGTCTGCGAGCTGGTTAACAGTTGACCCAGCGTTCTTGAGAATCACTTGAAAGTGTGCAAGTCAAATTCTAAAGTTAAGTAACACCTAAATACTTCTTCTGAAAGCACCATTATTGGGCAGAGAAAGTACCAAACTTGTTATCATCTGGCTCCGAATCGCGATCGTGATGGTGACTGTGTCTCCCGCGTTCGATATCCTTGTTCAGCTCCTGCGCATCGATAACAGTCTCGGTGACAGTTTTAATGCGGATCGGACCACTCTGTGCGGTCAGCTGGTACGCATCGTTCGTTTCGAGGTCCCTAGTGCCGGAGATGGCTACTTTAAGCGAACGGCGACAGTTAAGCGTGTCCATGAGCGTCTGCAAAACGTTAAACAATGTAAGCACATGAAGGGAGGCAAGAAAACATACGTTTGTGTAGATCCGCCCAATACACGTTGCAAAGAAGAAGTATATCCAACTCTCTGGCGAGACCAGGAAGCCCACCAGATCCCCTAGGTCCCCGTTAAGTTCCTGGTATTCGTATATTTGGTCACGTCATGAACTCACCGATCGACCACAAGGAGGCGAGCAGGCCAGTCTGGACGGCACCTCGAATCAACTGCGCATCGCGAGCAATAGTAAGTAAGCGATATCTATAGAAAGATCGGCAAACGCGCGTACCCTCTTGAGTACATCATCCGTTCTGTGGAAACCAGTGCGCGACATGAAGAAAGTCCAACAGAGAAGACCCGCGATGATAATGTCAAGCGCAGCCTGACAGACCAGCCATCCGGTAATGACGCCGACGACCTCGAGGAACTTGACGAATCTGTCGGTATATGTAGGTTAGATGCGTACAACGGATACGCGGGCTACCCACTCTCCAAGTTGCCAACATCGGATCCCAGTGGTGAATCCCAGTGCCAAAGACGTCGTGGCGGCACAAAGCAAAAAGACAAATATGTAGACGTTCTTCGTTAAAGAGTAATAGCTAGACACTGGTAAGGCGCTTGGATGTGGGCGATCGACATGCAACTTACCGCCATGAGAGGAATACATGCGTTATCATGGCTGCCATGGAAGTCAGGACACCAGTGAAAGGAAGCTAGGCGATCCATTAGATGGTGAACAGAATCTAGGACGTCAGGCGTACCGGCCAATATGCATCTAGTAGGAAATAAGCAAAAGCCCAATCAGCAAAAGAAGAAAATCGCGCACAGGTCAATACACTGGGATTGGCGTAATTCGTCACTCTGAATGAAAAACGAATTTGAGTAACTAGCGGTTCAACGAAGGCGGTGACTCACACATAGTACCAGCACAGATAAATGAGACTGCCACTATGGAATAAATCGGTGATGAGAAGGGTGACGACCATGAGCCTGTTGCATGTCAGCATTGCGAAACGCCGCACAAGGAGCGTAGCGTACTGCAACCATAGCGGGTCGTTGAACTTTAACGAGAAGTACACAGCAAATTGGTACGCCACAAGACCCAGGAGAAAAGTGTTGACTGGTGACTCGGCATAAGTGATGAACGAGCAAAGACGTTGCAGACGTACTGAATGTGCCCAGCAGCATAAAGCCTGTAAAATGAACGCTTGATCAATTTTGCCCGCGCACCGCCCGAACGCCTACGCACCCAATGTGTTGTCATATTCGCCCATTATCGCGGGGACGTTATAACGAGCGGATGGACAAACTCAAACAAAAATCGCGTAGGCAGAGTCCACCGGCGTCGAATAAGTTAGGAAAGCTAGAGTGTCGACGCAGTCAGCCAAGGGCACCGGTGCATATATAAGTACGAAAGACGCGAGGGTCAAGGTGGTGGCATGCTAAGGGCAGATGAACCATACGGCTCTGGAAGTCGCAACTGGTCGTCCAGGGTTGAAAAGGGTGCAGAAAACGGGGACCTTCTTGCTTCGGCAGTGTGTCGGCGCTATCAAGATTATAGCTCCAGACGATTGTTCCGGATGAAATCGTGCAGGGACCATGAGGAAGAGAAGCCAAGACCGCCGACGGTTGGCGGGTGTTGACCGCCCTTGCGCAAGCAGAATTCTCGCGTCGAAGCAAGGCGTCTTAGAAGTCGCTGTTTGGAAACTAGCGAATTAGAAATTGCGCATATATTCATGTGTGATACAGTAAGAAGCTGAGAAGTGACGAGTTACAACTAAAAATTATATTATTGGGTGACTTACTTCATCTTGCCGAGCCCGCCGACCGTCCAAAAGTACAGTGTCGAGACTAGTCCCGAAGGGTCTTCGCTAACTCTTCGGTGCTTTTCGTTCTTTGATGACAAAACAGCATCTTCAGATTTTGAGTTTGAAGGAGGGGTGCACACCCTCCCTCCAGATTCAGATGTAACAAAATGATAGTTCACACGTATTCGGCAGAAGGGAGGCGTCGGCATGCCGTGTTCATATCCCAATATGGATATAGCGGGCGGCATGGCTGTTGCGCCACCAGCGTTTGCTAGAGCCTGGCTCAGTCAGGATGGCCAAAAATACCGCCAGAAACAGTGCAAATTCAGAGGCATTCCGACGCAGGACGCATCAGGATCGAGGTTGTCGCAGGACTCCGCGTCGCATTCGCCAGCTTGAAAGATATTCTTCCAATTTGAATTCGAAGGACAAGACGATCAGAAGCAGCAGCAGGTTGATAGCGACGCGTCCGTCGAAACGTTGGAGGTCCCCGACGTGCGGCATAGAAAGGTGAAAGAGTCTTGATAAAGAGACCTGGTAGATCTCTGAATTAGAGGATGCGCAGACCAAGGTCGTCAAGGTAGAGGATAGAATACGTTTGGTGGAGGCTGAACTGGCTGTAATGAAGGATATGCTTGGACGGCTACTGAGCCTGGCGCAAACTGACAAGAAACAATGAGGGGATATTGAGCAGTCTCGATTGCGAGGAGTACGAAGATTATCGTTCCTACTTACTATAGGCTGATCTTCATGACTGTATCGATAACACTAGCGAATTAGAAATTGCGCATATATTCATGTGTGATACAGTAAGAAGTTGAGAAGTGACGAGTTACAACTGGTCGTGTCAGTGAGCGCCTATAAATTATATTATTATCACTTTAGACGTCCGAAAGAGGCATACCAAAAGTTAAGACTTCCGTTATGACACTTTCTCCGTAATGTCGGGGAGACGACGACTAACTAGGTATATGAACACGCCAGAAGTCAGCTCATTTCGTTCGGATGAGGCTAAGAAACATCTTACGATTAACAGTCAAGCAGTCAGCACTGATTCCACGATCAAATAAGACTTTCATAAGCTATAGCAGATAGAGACCAAAGAGCTTTCGGTATGTCCGGCGGCATCGTGTTGAAGACAGGTCCGTAAGTAGGTTGAAAGTACCAAGGATAGAGCGCTTCTAGTCGTGTCGTGTCAATGTCCGTCATGCATTCGTCTGTGGAAGAGATAAGAAAGGAAGGAGAAAACAGTCAGTAACATACCAGGAAGAGGCAATGAGCACAAGTCGCAGGATCCATCACAGAAATGAGAGGTCGGATCGTCTAGCGAGAGCGGAGGGCACGGAGAATCGAAACGGACGCGCTTCCTGGCCGGGGCAGATTTCTTCGCGACAGGCTTTCTTTTCACGGCAGCAGGTTTCTCTGGATCGACAGCGTGTTTCTCTTCGTTGTGGCTAGTATCCTGGACAACGGTCGATTCCTTCTTGATAGCTAGCGCGTTATCGATTGCTGGTTTCTTTCCAAGCCGTTTACGAGCAGGTCCCTTCTTTCGAACGCGTTTCGCAGACGGCATAGGCATGTCCTCGAGTCCGATGGGCTCTTGCGATGGGATCTTCTTGAGTACGAATGGAGGCGACGATGGACATAGCGTGTCTGACGAGGGAATGAGCGGCGATGAGGGCGGCAGAAGCAAGTCGGGCAATTCGATTTTGACTGGCGCGTCGGTCTCTGCGCCGAGCCTCGTATCCTCCTCCTCGTCCTCCTCCTGCTTGACAACTGTCACAGGCGGCGTTCCAACGGGTAAAGCATAACAGCCCCCACGCGGTCCCTTCACATTCTCCTTGTTCGCCTTCATTTTCGCGCTCTTCTTCCACCAGAATTGACGATTTACTTGTCCATAGTCGAGATTACGCGCTGCACACCAAGCCTTGCGCGATTCCACCGTCGGAATGCGCGCATCCTTCGACCAGATCGTGGCCAGTTCTTCGAGGTTGGCGAGTGGGATCCTGGCGGCGGGTGTCTTCTTGGCGGCGGGTTTCTTTTTGGTGGCAGGAGGCATATGGATTGACAAGAAAAAGGCTGACAGTGGCAGCAATATCCAAGAAACAAAATTGGGTGTGAGTGGTATGAGGTCAAGAGGTATAATCTATTTAGGAACCCCGGTTCGTCACGTTTGTGACACGAACCCTAAAACACTATGTGGCGTAAATGAGTACTCTCCCAGCACACCATGGTCAGAAACCATGTATGATAAACCAAGAAATAAAATTAGACACTAGAACACATGAGAACATGATCCGTTAATCAGCGCCACAGATCTATCTATCCAAAGGTGCCACAGATGAAGGGTCCTCACCCCAAGGTGCACTCCAGATGGCCTATATTCTACTATCTGTATAGCTCTGGGCCACTGTACAACACCAGAGACTGCTCCAAGCAAACTCAACACAACATGTACGCTGTTTTAATGCTTGTGATCTCTTTGGGTGCAAACAAGTAGGAAAAGGCAATGTGTAGTCACTGTGTAGACTTATTACATGCTCTACAAGTCTTTCAAGATGGAACTGAGGCTGTAGGGCCCTAGCCGGGCCTGAAATTCATTGAGAATACTTGGGTGTCACAAACGAGACCTCCCAAATAGATTATTCCACGCATACAATTATCGATACAGTCATGAAGATCAGCTGCTGAATATCTATAGTAAATAGGAACGGTAATCTTCGTACTCCTCGAAATCAAGACGCCATCATTATGTCTTGTCAGTTTGTGCCAGGCTCAGCAGTTGTCCAAGCATCTCCTTCATCCCAGCCAGCTCTGCCTCCACTATACGTATTCTATCCTCCACCTTGATGACCTTGGTCTGTGCATCCTCTAATTCAGAGATCATCCAGGTCTCATCATCAAGACTCTCTCACCTTTCGATGCCGCACGTTTGGGACCTCCAACGTTTCGACAGACGCGTCGCTATCAACCTGCTGCTGCTCCTGGTCGTCTTGTCCTTCGAACTCAAACTGGAAGAATATCTCTCGAGCTGGCGAATGTAACGGGGAGTGCTGCGACAACCTCGATCCTGATGCATCCGCGTCGGAATGCCTAGGAGCCCTTGTGCCTGCATAGAGCGTCAGTCAACACAGAATGTCCAAAGAGAAATGACAACTAACTCTAGGACCCACGGGATGTGAAACTTGCACGACACGCCGCTTACTATTTCTGCGCTGAGACTAAAGCGAAGGTCAGGTTTAAAAAACATCACTAATATAACAAACACGCATACCGAAGACCGCTTCTTCTCCCATACTTCACCCCACCAATCCTCAGGGGATTCAGAACAGCCCTCCTCATCCTCTTCAGCTCCTCCGCCGAAGGCTGCTTCGGCAACGGAAACGCCAAAAAATCCGCAGGATCCCTCGACTTGCTCGCCCATCCGACCTTGCCTCCGTATCATGCTTCCACTCATAGGTCGTATCGCCCAGCGGAGATTCGCTAACCACACCCTGAGTCTGAACGTTCGTGAGTACAGAAAGACGGAGGAGGATACCAGAACACTTGCATCGAATCCCCACTGGGCATGCCAACTCTCAAAAATCCACTCGCGAAACACTGAACCTGCAGAACCGCGTCTCGGCGCTGCTGTCGCCAGCCCTCTGCCAGCGACATGTACCTCAACCCGAACGCCGCCACGGTGTTGTTCATGCTCCATGTCATCAGCAAGAATTCTCGTTCCGACAAGATCAGATTCTCCGCCAGTTGGAGTATATGCGCGTGTCGCTCCAGTAGAAGATAAACCAAGCATAGAATTCTCTGTGAATGCGTTAGAACGAGGACAGCGTGTCGGAGAATAGCACACACCAATTCGATCCGGGAAGTGCTGATAATGGCTGCGACCTCTTCCGGACTGTCCAGCTGATACCCCGTCTGCTCCAGACGGCCTCGTATGCGTTTCACATCCTCATCCAAAATCTGCAGTCTATAAGGATTCAGCGCGTCGTATTCATCCCTCAAATCTTCGCCTCTGTATCTCGACGTCTCCGTATTGAGAGAATCCACGATGAGAAAAACACCTTGCAAGCAGGACGTCTTCAGATATCCGGAGGATTTCAGATGCTTGCGATTAACCGGTAACAGCCTCTTCGTCGAGTGCTGGATCGCCGTGAGGAGTTCCTGCATGACGTGCGTCAGGGATCATAGGCTTCGTTGCGAACGAAGAATACGCGTTACCATGCACTTGTTTCTGTAGCTGTTTCCACTGTCAGGTTCGTCTGTACGGAAGTACATAATACCGAAAGACATACTAGACGTTATTCTCGTACCATCCTGCGGCGGAACTACACCAGGAGCCTGAGGTCAGCGAATTTCACAAAGGAGTCGTTACTTACTAGCATAACCACTGCGTCGGAGTCCATCCTTCGGGGCAGAACTTGAAAAAGTGGTTCACCTCATAAACAGAGACGTATCCACTTCCATCTTCATCAATGGCATCCCCGATCGTCGGTTGGACTTGGACACTAATTAGAGCAACGCTGCAGTGGATCGGAGTTGAAGATGCACATACATATGACTTTTCGAAGAAACTTGAGCGTCCACTGGTCAGGATGAGGCGTGCCACTCGCATGACGATGCTCCGCAAACTTGTGGGAAAAGTAATGGTGTACCGCTGTCGGCAGTCAGTATTTCTGAGCCTCATATGCAACAGTACGTCCTACCGTCGACGAAATGTCGTGTCTTGCAACTCAAGCGCCATTTCTTCGAACGCGTCATTAGCGCATCCTGTGAGAAGGAGAAAGCAGTACCATGTCTGACAATCGGACAACGTCAAATTCATCCAGTGTCAAAGCGCCTTTACGTACCTTTCCAGAGAGCTTGTATATCTTCATCGCGAATCATACTATGCGGACCGGCATCCAGCTTAAAAGACATTTGAGTCTGCGAGTTCCTCGGGAGCGGAGAACATACGTGAAGCAAAATAGTCTCAGTGGAGCGCTCGACGGCTTTCTGTATTGCTCTCTGCGTCTCCTCGATCTTGAGCTGAAACATCGCGCTACGAACGTCAGCAGTGACAAACCTAGGAAACAGGGAGTGGACACACGCGTTCGATTTCAGCAAGGTCTCCATATCAGAGTGAAGCACATGCATAATCTGCTGTTGTTGCTGCGGTGTCAATGTCAAATGAAAGTCGCCGTGGGCAATCTCAGCTAGAGCTCGAGGATCCTAATATTTCCAAATGAGAACGGGAAGAGTATACATACGGACCACGAAACTGACATTCAAAGCCCTTTCTTCACCCCCGTATCTCGCTATCTTCTTGGAAACGCTCTGTTCGAGAGGGGACTGCTGTTGGATAAACCTGAGGAGGACGTCCATCTTCGACGAAAGATCATCGACTTTCAAATCGACTTTCTTTATCGTCAGAGCCGAGGTCTGCGTGAGCAGCAACTGAAGTTCGCTCTTATGGTTTCACAAATGCTTGAGCGAATTCGACGAGTTTCTGTTTGTACGTTCCCGACCGGATAGTCCGTGCTGAGTCGTAAATGAGATTTGAAGCGTTACACAAGGTGTAGAGGTTGCAAACCAATGTGCCCGTGTTTATAGTACACGCTATTCGCATGGTGAGTTATGAATCAGACTAAGTGTTCATTCACTCACTCTCTGAAATTCCCAAAGTCGTTCATGGTTTTACAGACCTGTGTTAAAGTTTTAGAGCCTAAACGCTGTTTACATGGTTGCACGTACATCAGCAAGGAATTTCTCTAGTGATGCTTTAAAGGCGTCTGCCGATTCAAAAATGATCTTCAAATCAAACAACGCTGTCCAGAAGTCGGTCTGTGTGGTATAATGTGAATCAAAAAACATAAGCCCATTGAAATGTCATACCATCGTGAGCAGCACCACGTCCTAGTATCGAAATCAATCAGTCTGATGTACAAATGTACACGGGATTCAAGCTGACCACTTTCGCATCATTGTCGTGCTTGTCGGTTTCGAGTTTCACAAACACCTAGCCAAACGTCAGGCTGCGTACATGGTATGAGCACGTATGATGCGAACCGAGAAAATAGATTTAGCAACCTGGCGAATGAAACTGTTAACAATCTTGGTGAAAAGCGAGACAGGACACTGACCATGATTGGAGGGATATACACCGCTACTATATCCAGTATCGGAACCAAGTCCTTCGCAGGTTGTAGAAGACTTCCCGCGACCGATTTGCCGGTCTGCCACACGGCGCCTGAGGGCACCGTAAATATCACTGGGCTGATCGTGACGCGTCGACGTACTCGCCATAACACCCTCCACAAGCGTCTGCGCATGGGCCAAGTTCTTTGTCGCCCCATAGATCATAACGTCTGACAGAAGGTTGAGATGCGGCCTGTACCGCGATCAGATTAAAACATACCCAGCTTTTGCGCCATTTGCGCGCGATCCGATGTGCTCGTCGGAGGGAGTCCCCGTGTCATCACCTGCTCAGCTACGTTCTCGTCCAATACGGTAGATACGCGAATGGCAGCATCCGCGGTAGGTTGGGGTGGTGGAATGTCTTGTGTGGTGGGCGCTGCATTGAGATATTCGTCGGCCAGACCGACTGGCTTCCGGGGTATACCAGGTGAAGTCGCTGCAGTAGATGAAAAGCTCCGCGGAGCTGTACAACCCAGTATCAGTACGAACTAGGGAAGAATGAGGAATTCACACGCACATTCAATAATAGCACCAGGACTCGACGACGACGTTGCTACGGAGTCCGAAGTATTCGAGCGGCTCGGCACGAACTGTGTCCACGCTGAAGGAATCTTGGGAACTGGCGGGAGGTCCTTGTCCGATGCATAGACGTGACCAAATGACTCCACACTCCGCGAGGAGATTTGTCTGGACTTGGAAGATGGCGACTTGTTGGTCTTGAAGTGAGATAGGAAACGGCGCCTGGAGGTGTCCTCGAACTCGACATACGACGTGTCCATAAGGTGGTGGTCGTGGCGGATAAACGCCCTCGGAGGGTATATGTATTCCAGGCAAAGCCGGTATTCTCATGATGGAGTTTATCACAGATGGCAACGACCAGCGCTAAAACGACACCGATGCTTATCGACTCTATTCAAGGAAGCATCATGCCTTGATGTAGTGAGAATAAATACGTACCCTTGTTGAGCGAATGGTGCCTTGGTAAGAATAACTGAAACTTGCGAATGCCTACGGTTCATGACAGATGTGTTACACTCTTCAATATTGAAAGTTGTGTTGAACAAGAGTTGGATGGTAAAAGAGAAAGCGTGAGAGCATTGATCGCGGAACCAATAAAACTCGATTGACTCTTTCCGTCACGATGACAAGGATGCAATTCCCGCCTGAGCTCATCTATCGCATCGTCTACTTCCTTATTCACGAGTCCCAGACAGACATTGACCAGCTTGGTGTCAACATCAAACCGCCATGGTCCTCAGTACACGGGTTCTCCCAAGTTTCACGGACGTTTCGCACCATCTTTCTCGAAAATTGGTTTCAGAGACTGTATATCACATCCTGGGACGACGTCACATCTCAAGATATCCTGATGTTCCCCGACATATTTGGATGGGCAAAGTACGCACCACCTCCGATATCCAATCTTAGTCATTCATTGTACTTACTCTAGAGAGCTACACTGTGTGCAAAAGCCGAGTCCGGCTTCGACGCAATACTGGACTACAAACGGCCTAACGAAAGTACGCAAAGTAAGGCTAGACTGGCCTTGTTCATTACGCCCCCCATACTATTCGATGTCGTCTTCGTACGAGGCCGCGGTGCTTTTCTTCGCCCCAACCGGAGCAGCGCGAATCACAGACTTTGACCTTCGTGGCGTAGACTATCCTACTCCACGGGTGATCTACGCTATTGCCAACACATTCTCTGCCCTACAACGCCTTCGTCTCACACTTCCAGAGATCTGGTGTGGCCTATGCAATACATGCTCCACCCCCAATTCAAAGACCCTCTCCCTCTGACCATCGTCTACAAAGACGGTGTAGGACTTCCCGTAAGTGCTTCTCTGCATCATGTGCCCTCAACCTACTTTGACTGCAGGCACACTATCTGAAGGCCCTGTCGGCATTACAGCGCTTAGAGATCGTGGATATCACGGTGTCGGCACATCCTTGGGGTGGAACGTCCTTGAGCGCCGAGAAAGGAGGAAACGACAACATGTGGAGCGGCGAATGTGACTCGTGCATGATCCTGAATTATGCAGACGAGGTATTTCGCGCGGATTGGGTTGAGAGGAAGCGGAAGATGCCCAGAGACAGTCGACCGCCTTCTTAAGAGAGGTGGTTTGGCGATTTAGAAGGGATGTTGGGTCTTCAGACTCGTCAGACGAGGAGTGATAGGCGCATAAAGGTATCTCAGTAACTAGTTCTTGTCTAGTACCAAGTAAGCTTACTCTTCAAATAGATCGTAATGAACCGGTACCGGTGAAAAGTGTGGTGAATGTTCGGAAAATCACACGTGTTTCGAAATTCGCGTGGAGCTCAGGACAGTTGTTTCCGCATGATGCCAGCACCACCTGGCGGCTGAGTATAAAGTCCTGGGCATCGCAACGATCGTTCTTTCCAACCGCCATGGTCAACTTTACTATCCTCGCCGGAGGCTATGACGTTTTCGTCGCTAGCTACCTCTTCAACTCTGACGCGTCCACTCTTTCCTTCCTCAACAAATATACCACGGGCTCTAATCCGTCATGGCTGACTCTGCATCCTACCAACAACAGCATCCTATAGTACGTGTCACCTTCATCCGAATCCACAAACATCCATACTGACACGTATTATCTAGCGCGACCAATGAAAACTCCGTTGGCGCCGTCCAATCGTTCACCGTAACCCCAGACGGCGTCGTCTCCAGCGCCATCGACACCGCGCCGACGGGAGGCGACAGCCCCGCCTTTGCCGTCGCCCTCTCCACGGGGCAGGTCGTCGGTATGAATTATGGGTCCGGAAACGGGGTCATCCTTCCCACCACCTCCACGCCCCTCGACTTTGATACCTCTTCCCCCGTCATCACGTTCCCTCCCCCCGCGGGAGGTGTCTCGCATCCTCACATGGCCCTCGAGTACGGCCGTGAGATTTTGGTGCCCGACTTGGTGAGCATATCCTCGTCCGTCATCGCGTCGTATGTACTGATACAAGCCAGGGAGCGGATACCATCTGGCGGCTCGTCGAGGACGGATCACCAGGCGCATGGAAAATCGCAGGATCTATCGGTCAGCCGACGGGTAGCGGGCCCCGACATATCGCCGTGCACGGTCTGTCACTCTCTCGCTATATCACACCGCTGTATACTGACCATCGCGTGAAGACGATTTGTTGTACACGCTGCACGAACTAAGCTCTACGCTCACGATTCAAGCTATCCCCGTCCTCGGCACCTCGAACACCTCTGCGCTTCTCGCGAATGTGTCTATTATACCACCCGATCCACCAGCGGGTGCATCGTACGGCGCCGGTGAGCTCCTTATGCCTGCGCCGAACGAAGCGTTCCCTACGCGCTATATTTACGCATCTAACCGCAACATCGGAACAACCGATGAGCGTGGGGATTCTATCGCGGTATACGAATACACTGGGGGCAAGCTCAATTTGATTGCTCAAGTTTACACTGGACTGGATCAGGTTCGGGGTATGGAGTTTGGAGGGGAAAATTCAGAGTATTTGGTGGCGAGTGGGGTTGTGGGTGAAGGAGGCGTGGCTGTCTTTGAGAGGACTGAGGGCGGGAAGAATTTGGTTGAAGTGGCGAGGAATACTGATGTGCTTACTAGGACATCTTTCGTCTGGGTGTAAAGCTTTGTAGCATCCTATATTCAACCTATATTTCCCCAGCTCCAGGAGGTGGCCGACAATGCGGCATGTCACAAACCTTTCTCGCCAAACATTAAACAAATGTGGTGAGGATACCAGGTGATATCTGTTCACCCTTTCGCATCATCGGGAGCTTTTAGTATACATTATACAGGTTGATCTACCTTCCCTACCAAGAATGACCATTCGCGTGTGTATACCATTTGAGAATATTCTTCGACTCCGTCAATGTCGCCTTGGCCAACTTCTTCAACCTTTTCTTCTCATTCCTAGTAAGTAACTTCCGCCGGTGCATCATTTTGAATATCGCGAGCAGGCATAGTCCGTTAGGACCAATTTCCAGGATCCCCAGTTGTCAAGCCTCCTATCATTAGTAGGTGTTGGGTTACGCTCCTGGGCACGCAGTGAATACTGATCCCTTTCTTAGAATTTCAATGAAGCCCGTTGGAACCCATGAAAGCACGCTACGGATGTCGATAGGAGCGTCATCTCACGTGTCGTTGTTGTATCCCTGCTTTGCTTTAACTTATTGCTTTGATTGTTGTAGTTTATACCCGTAGTTGTCGATTCATAAATCATATGTGTTCCAGACATTCAGACGTGTATTCATTCGCTGTGTTGTGTTGTACAACTACGGGGGTACATATAGAAGGCAGACCAACTCCTTCAGTAAAACATTGCGGTTGCGCCAAGAAGACGTGGATGGCTTTCATCAAGAGGAGTCAACCTCTTGGTGTTCAAATATTTCAGTCCGGAGTATATATCAAACAAATCTAGATATAGCGTCCGTCGTGAATCCGGGCGGAGGAGACCTGTTTAATGTCCAAGAGTCCTAGTACTAAGGACTGATACAGGAGATAAAGAGGCCAGGCGAACATGGAGACCCGAAGGCTAGAAATTGTTCAATGCCTGAGCAGATTCGATGTAGACCTGTCAGAACGTACCTCGCTGTATTCACAACCCGGCATGCCAAGAATACTCCTAGAATGGCCTGCATAGCAAAGAACAGCCATGCACGGGAAAGTGTGATAGCCGCCCGCGGGAGAGGGCGCAACTTCGTGCGTTCGACTAAGGCATCGATGTCATGATCGAGTAGAAACGACATGTGTAGCTGTGTACTTACCAAGGACTTGATACCGAAGCAGAGAGGAATGAACAAAGCCGCTTGATAAATGCACTGGAGTCCGGAAACATCCGGGGTGGCTCGGTAGTACATTGCAATGGACCATGCCAGGGGATGGACCATTGAGAGAAGGAGTCGATGGAGGTGTGAAACCATACTGTACCAGTCGGAATCCAAACAACCCAAAAACCAATGTTATTGTGCAGGCGACAAAGCTCCCAGCAGGCATGGATTTCTGTGAGAGTAGGGGGACGCGTCAGATCGAGATAAAACTTCACCTTTGACTCCATATGACATGGTGAGGTGCATTCTTTGCGAGAAAAGCGGGTGTTTAAATATTCCCGCAATTTCCAGTGCCCACCCATCACGTATCCACACCAGTGGTATACAGATTGACGGCCTAGCGGCGTGTACACCAAGAGAGTCGACGGGCGTCTAGGACACACATGAGCGAACCAGCACAAGAGGAGGATTAACGCACTAATCACTGGCCCGAGCAACCCGTTCGGAGTTTGAATTTGGATTTCCCGATCATGATCGACGCAGCCCATTTACATACCACCCATCTTCACTTTTTGCCATTGGTTTCATTAATATTGGCACTCATGAGATGAGATGCAAAGCCACCGGAGCGGGAGAAAACGGCGAGCATGGAATTTGTTCTGTAGCACGGAATTTGCTTCAACTTCGGATATCAGCTGCTGCTCTGTACCGCACTCCTTGAAGCGAAGCGTTGTTACGACTTTGGCGCCGGGGTTCAATTCGCACTGCCTGGCAGGGGCACACGGCATACGTTATGCCTGCCTAAAGCAGCAGAACCATTGCGTATAATGCCAGCCCCTCTGCGCATTCCTACCATCGACTATCGCGATCATGTCCACAAACACCACACTCCGCCAACTTCTTGTGATTCTCAACGACTCTGTCGCCGCACTCGAGGAGCGTGCTCAGTCCTTGGGACTGCCTCTTCCTGACCTCGACAGTCCTTTCTCGCCGCCTTCAGAGGCATTCCGTGGCGACCCAGCGTGCGCTGAGGCGGCGAGCCGCATCTCTGCTGCCGCGCTTCATCTGGAGGCGATCTTCACTCCACCTCAAGTGTCTCTCTATCACGTCGTTGCTGGGGTAAGGGTCGTTCGGTTTAGCGCCGTCTATGAGAGCTAATGCGCCATGCAGCACTTCAAATCTGCAGCCCTTCAAGTATGCCTGGAGTCCCACGTTACGGAGATTCTTCGTGAGGCTGGATCACAGGTAGGGTTTGATCAGTCTGATGGCGGGCGAGACTGCTTACTCTGTCGGCAGGGCCTTCATATCAATGATATCGCCACCAAAAATGGCCAAGATCCTCTCAAACTAGGTAGACACTCGATTGTCTCTAGCGCGTCGACGAAATTGACGGCTATGTACACTCAGCGCGTTTCATCAGATACCTCGCCGTTCAGCATATCTATCGTGAGGTGTCTCCGAACGTCTTCGCGAACACCCGAATCTCTAGTATGATGGACACGCTCAAGCCTAGTGCCGAAATTATCGCCAAGTATGGCTCTGTTTCTTCAAATATACGACACCGTTCTGATCTCCGAATCGCTAGTCCTGACCTAAAACACGATGGGACTCCGGGCCTTGCTGCACTCGCATCGCATCAGTACGTTCCATTATTGCTCCTTTTCTGTGTATAATTCACGCTGATGACTTTTTAGTCTGGACGAAGCATTCAAGGCATCTGCTTACGCCTGGGATACGCTCGCTGATCCCAAGACTGTCAAGTCGGGTGATCCTAATGCGTCTCCATTCGCGCGCGCGTTCAATACTCAAGGAACACTTTGGGATCTACATGCCCGTGATGAAAGACGTCAACGCCGATTCAACATCGGCATGCAAGGCATCCAGTCTCTGCAACCTGTCGACGCTATTTTGAAGGGTATGTTCTCGATACCACGATGTACTTATTTTCATGCGATTTATAGCTTATGAATGGGCCACTCTTTCCCCGGGATCGATGATCGTTGACGTCGGGGGCGGCGTGGGGACGTCTTCCCTCGTTATTGCGAAGAATTTCCCCGAACTCCATATCGTGGTTCAGGATCTTGATGGCCCTATCTCTGATGCACGCAAGGTACGGTCGTAGCGTTGTGTACATTCTCACCTAACGGGTTATCGCATCAGTTATGGGCGAAGGAGCTCCCAAATGCCAACGTAACTCTGCAAGGTATAACATCTACACTACTTTTAACAAGACCCGGATTATAATTTACTACAGTTCAGGACTTCTTCAAACTTCAGCCGAGAGACCGCACCGTTTCTATCTTCCTTCTAAAGCAGATCATGCACGACTGGTCCGATTCGTATTGCGTCAAGATTCTTACCCAGCTACGCTCTGCCGCTTCCGCGAATACCAAGCTTATTCTCGTTGAAAGCATCATACCATTCGCCTGTCACGATTCCGGCGAGGACAGCGTCCCAGGGGCCATCCCACATGAGGCGCCAGGACCGCTTCTCGCGAACTACGGCGCGGTCAATGAGATGGCTTACAACGCGGACATCGATGTGAGTGACTCTTATGAGCGAGTCAGTATATTTACTCAGTGTCGATAGATGTTCCTCCTTTTCAACTCCCAAGAACGGACGATCCGCCACATGCAGGATCTTCTTTTGCGCACGGGGTGGAAGGTTGTGAAGGTACGCCGCCAAGATGGGGATAGTACATTTTTGCAGTCTGTGGAGGCTGTGCCGGTTGAGGTATAAAGGCAGCACATCAATACGGAACTCAATAAATGCGATTCGTGGTAACCATGCAAGCGGCGGGCTCTTGGACGCGTTACGCGTATGCTTTACTACTAGATCTAGGTCGATGTACTCGTCTGTGGTGCAGTGGCGGCCTCGCAGACAGGGAGCGCTCCTCCAGTGATGCGACAGGGGCGCACACTCGATATCCGATGCCAGCAGTTGGGCCTGAGGTATTTGATTTGGAGAAACTCCTCAACTGCAACTCGTTCAGTTCGAAAGCACAAGTGCAAAGCACGAGCTAGACGCACAGGAGGAAGAATGCCAACCAGAAGTTGACGTCCTATCAAAACATGTGAGGGTTCATAACGCGTCCTAGACCGGTATCTAGCGTGTCTTGGGCCTTAGATTAGACGATTTGACTCCGAGTCAGAGGGTACTGGGATCCCACGTCGATGTCGATGTACCAGCGCCTCATGATGACGCAGATGAGTTCCTTGGTGGCGCAGCAAAATGACACCCTCCGCCAGCTCGCTGCACAGCTCACGAGTGCTCCCAACTCCGTGGCGGCTGCTCCCATCGTTGCGTCCGCCGCCGCTCCTCCTCCTACTGTCCTACAGCGTGCGAACGCCGAAAATATCGCGCCCTCCGAGTCGATCTCGGTGGGACCACCTCCAAGGATTCCCCTCGCTGGAACCGCGCGCCTTAACGCGCAGACCGTCTCCCTACCCCCACGGGTAAACATGGACCAGCCTGCTGCCGCGCTCGCGCCTCCGCCGCAGATGGATGTCGACGTCTGGCCCGTCCTCCTCCCTCGTCAACCAGTCCTTCCCTTCCAGCAGGTTCAGCAGCCCGCTGCCTTTGGGATCCCTCCTCCCGTAGTCCCGACTCCCAGCATCGACGTCGCGCGTCCAAGTGACCTCCCAGCCGGTGTGGAGATGCCCCCGCATGTCCCTCAGGCAGATCTTCGCGCTGCATCTGCTGCCGGGCACCCTCGCGCCGTCGCCGCTGCTGCCGTACCAGCGGCGAAGAAAGCAAACAAAGGTGTCTTCCTCAAGGACGGGATGTCGAAGATCATTCTGGGGCCCATCAAGACGGGCGTCAACACCACTGGCGAGATTCGTGAGACGATCCGCCAGGTCCTGGGATCAGTGGCTGACCCCGTCACCGGCACTAGCTCCTTCCGTGTGTATCGCGGCGATGCAGTCCTGGGACAACCTACGGTCCAATTCGTCGCGCCGTCTGCTGAGTGGGCGCGGTGGTTCTGCGATAGCTGGAACAGAGCTATCGTGAACACCAGATGGTGTGACTGTCGGGCGACGTATGAGACGGCGCCGTCGCAGCATTTAAATCAGTAGGGGCAGTTCACTCCTTTAGAAGATCGACGATGGATACTCTCGTCACTAGTATACCATCTATCGCACATGTTTTGTCGTCGAATACTATGCCGCATCCTGCAATAGATTCACGTTTGCATGAAAACTTTGATACACTATTATTCAGTGAGATTAAAGTAAGAAGCCTGAACATAAATGGTCGATTCATTCTAAAGCTGGACTGCCCAGAATTCTGGGGTGAGCTCCAAGACTACGACATCAACTTCTTCCAGGAGACGCACTTGCGTCCAAATCAGCACGGAACGATGGTATGGCCTGATGGGTATACAGTGTATTCGCGCACTCGAACACCCGGGCCAACATTTGATAAATTGTATGGTGGGGTCGTCGCGGTGGTTCGTAGCGATCTGCGTGCCAAACTTCGTGAAGATCTGTCGGGCATTGACTTCATGGCTCTACAGGTCAACGATGTGGTATTCTTTAATGTGTACATTCTGCCAGAGACAACCTCATGGTTTCTGTACATGGATAAGGACCCAGAGCAGTCACTAGCATCGGCAGTAGCAAAGGCTAAGGAGGCAAATCTCCACACTGTCTTCACAGGGGACCCTAACGCGCATACAGCGGATCTTGTGGCGCAGCCAGGTCATCCACCGCGGGTCTCCAGCGACATGGTGGTCACTAGGCGGGGTCGATGGCTGACTGCACTGTTGCGTGACTGTGATATGGAGTATCTTAATGGTACTGCTCGATTCGCGCCAGCCTCCGAACGCTGTACCTTTTTCAGGGGAACGACTACCGCTACAGTCATTGATTATGTTGCCTGCTCCTCGGCGCTGATGCGAGCAGGTCGTATCACAGACATGTCCATTGGAGAACGCGATGGATGGTCTGATCACGCACCGCTATACATCAATGTGAAAGTTCATGTAACTCCAGGGGGCTCGCTCTCAAAACGGAAACGAAAAGCGGGAAAACGGAAACGCGAGCAAGAACTCCCACCTGAGTCAACTACACAGAGAAATGAGCTCGACGAATTGGCTCATCGTATTCTGAGCGAGGGTGCAGATGTTAAGCTGGTTGAACAACGATTATTTGGGTCTGTGTACTACGACACAGCTCCAATCCTTGTTACAGTACATGCGCTCACAAGGAACGATGGCTCCGCGGATGCAGCCAGCGGAATCGCTATCCATGGGGGAGATTACTCACGGCTTAATGTGGCGACCCGACTGCACGGGGCTCAAGGCAGTCTAAGGGCTGAACTGGCGGCGATCGCGGCAGCGCTCTGGAGACTCCCGACCTATCGAACGGCGCACATTAGCACGCGTTCTCTCACAGCAATAACCGGAATAATGTATCGATCACAACGACATGATGCGTTGGAGTACGATGTCAAAGAAGGTGATCTGTATGAAAGAATTAATGTTCTGATACGTGCGAGAACCGCGCCACTGCACCTGATCCATCTGGCAGGCAAGGAGGGAAAGGCAAACAAGCGGCTCATGGCGGCAGTTGAGATGGCGCGCATCGCAGCTGACCAGCCTCCGCCTGACGCGGCGCCAGAATGGCTCATAGCCGACGTACCGTCAAGTCCTCCTATAGTTGAGAATGACATCGCAAGAACGGTGATGTCCGTCTCGAAGGTGACAACCACCGTTCCTCAGCCTGTAACAACAGCGGAGTCCGCACCACCACGCAAGGACTATCCGGAGGCTCATCGGGGGCGGGATCAGTTGAAATTCCTACAGGAAAGGAACCGCCAGCGCGTACTTGATGCATCGTCTCCTGCAAAATTTTGGAAAGAGATCCGACGAGTGGGAGATCCAGCGCCCGATCCTGTGTGTGTGTCGGCTGAGCAGCTGAGATCGACATTTGAGTCGCGCCTCAATCCACCTCCCGAGCTCCCAGAGCAGTTTAACGATGTCAGACATAAGCTGAACCAGTTCTTGGCCGAACAGCTGCCTAAGAGGACCGGTAAAGAGACGACGTCTCCGATCCTGCGACGACCCATAACCGAGAAGGAGGTGGCCGAAATGAAGGAGGACCTCCTGTCGGGGAATATGGGCAGTGCCGCCGGTGTGGACAAAGCAACATACGCGGAGATTGTGAACGCTCGTAATAGCGATATCGCAGAGCTTTTCCAACGTTGTCTTGATGATCTCGACTGTCCATCGGAGTGGCTTATGATCTTCTTGGTAGGTGTCCTGAAGAAGGGAAAAGACCCAGACAATCCTGAGAGTTATCGGCTGATTGGGGTGGAGAGCTGCTGGTTTCGAGCACTCTCTCTCATCATACATCGGCGGTTGACGGTCTGGTCAGCAGAGCAAGGATTGATCCCGGACTTTCAGAACGGATTCAGAGAAGGTTACAGGACGAACAACAACCCGTTCATACTCCGATGCTGCATCGATCACGCGAAGGCACTTGGAAAGCCATTATATGTCGCTGTCGTTGATGCGACAAACGCCTTTCCTTCCACGGATCGAGCCACGCTGTGGTTAAAACTGCACCGTATGGGATTGGAGGGTCCGCTGTTCGACTGGCTGCGCATGATATACGAGCGCTGCGAATACTACGTGAAGCATGCTGGGCTGGCGAGTGATCTGTTCAGTGCGTGTATTGGCCTTCTCACGGGAGACACGTCCTCGCCAATATTGTGGAACCTGTTTCTGTCAGATTTAAAGATGCCTTTCCACAAGGACGATGTTCGAATGGCTGGCACAATCATCGCGCTTCTAGCTCACGCGGATGATATGCTGCTTATGTCTCACTCGCCTGAAGGACTCCAGCAGAAGCTTGATGCTCTGTCTGAATGGGCATCCCGTAATTTCATATTGATAAACGAGATCAAGACTGTGGTGATGCGCTTCGGGACGCCACGATCTCTAGCGGGACCCGTCCCGATGTTTATACTCGCGGGACGCGCCCTGAAGTACTCAGTGAAGGAGAAATACGTGGGAGTGGTATTCGCTGCCGAAAACGGCGGATCCATATTCGAACACCACTATATACAAAAAGCTAGCACTGCGCGATATGCTGGACACTGCATATGGGGCATGGAAGATCGTGTCGGAAGTCTCCCACCGTACCTGGCGATAAAGCTCTACATGGCTCGCGTTGATTGCCATCTGATACATGCATGTGAGATCATGCCAGATGCAAAAAAGACGTACACAAATGAGCTCAGAGATGTTCAAAAGGCGTACTTACGACATGTGCTCCTGCTCCATGGGCACTCGGCAATTATCCCGTTATATACAGAGACGGGTGTCATGCCTCTGGATGTTCGTCGCTTCTTGCACGTACTGTCTAATCTTGAATACTATATCGGACTTACATCAAATCAGCTTCCTCGTGTGGTGCTTGACAATGCATTCCATTGGGCACTGCGCGGGAAGAGTAATTGGTGGAGTGATGTTGTGAAAGCAGCTCAGAACTTACCGTTCGCGGTGTCGAGAGAGCTTGAAATGCACCTGTTGACACCAGAGTATGTTCGCAACTATATCACCATGGTTCGTACCGAGATGGAAGATTGGCTTCTGCACGAAGTGGATAACGGATCGGACAAACTGTACCTGTTACGCGACAGGGTAGAGCCGAGAAAGAAACAGAGACCAGTCCCCAGGGCGTTGTGTCTGCGACACTATCTTGATGTTGACGTGGTGGATCACCGTCGTGCCATCACAAATATGTTATTGTCGCACCATCATCTAGCCATAGAGGAAATGAGGTACACAAGACGGGGTCAAGAGCCTGTGCCAAGGCAGCGCCGTCTATGTCGATTCTGCGAATCAGCGATCGAGACTCCAGAGCACGCCCTTCTGTCATGCAACGCCAATGCGGTGGTGGTAGAAGAGCGGGGTGTGATAATGCGAACCCTCTGCGCCGAGATTCCTGATCTCGGTGATCTAATCAGGCAGGGGCAGTCGGAGATCAAGCTCTTACAACGGATAGTCTACAACCGGTCGACGATAGCGCTGCTCGCGTCGTACACTCATAGGGTCTTCCAGATTTTCTATGCTCAACCACTGCAGGTTGCAGAGTAACAAGTTTCGAAGAATGTAGAGGCTTACTTGATTCTCTCCGTCTTCTTATCTTTCAATACAACCATGGGAGGTGCCCCTGGAGTAGTCTGGAGGTGTCTTACCGTGCCACTGTCTTGTTGCGAGAAGAAGAGGGTAGCTAGATGTACGCAGTATCGTAGTGTCATACTGTAGTCTAGCGTCCGGCGATCTGGAAAGGTCCGTGCCGTGTAATTGATGATGATGATGATACCCAAGCCTCTTGATGATGGCAGGGACGGAAAACGCGTGTCAAAGTGGTACTCGGTGCCAACGAATGACTCCAAAATCGCACCCGACGGTAACAATAACAACCTTGCCTTCGTCCGTCACCATTGGAATTAGAAATCCAAACAACCTGGCATTGGAATTTCTACTGCAACCACCTATGCCGCCTCGTCGCTCAAGCAGGATTTCAGCCGCGTCTCCAATGACCTTACAGTCAAAGCCGAAAGCTGCTGCTAAGAAACACGGGAAAACAGGGGCCGCGATGTCGCCGTCTCCCGACCTAGACGACAAAGATGATGACTACACGACCACATCAACTGCAGCTCGTAAAAAATCTCGAAAGCGCGTCAAGACCAATGCTCCTGTCGCTTCTGCTGCAGCGAATCCGAGGATCCAACGCGGAATATTGCAACAACTTACTGAAACTCCCTTGGATGTTCTACTCGAAGTGAGTCATCGCGACTGTCGTGGCCTTGGTTTCTTTGAACTCTTTAGATATTCTCATACTTGGAGCCTCTTGACCTTCTGCGGATGAGTCGCACGACGAAGGCTCTGCGCTCCCTGCTCATGGGCAAATCGTCGAGCTCAGTTTGGGAAAGAGCTAGACTGAGAATGAAGGGCCTCCCTCCCATGTTGGATGGCATGAGCGAGCCTGAATATGCGAATCTCTTGTTCGACAGCCACTGCCATGTATGTGGATTTCTTCGCTCGTGCTTCGAAGATGTTGACCCGTGGCTCAGAATTGTGCCAAGGGAGGCACAAAATACGTTCAATGGCAGATACGTATGAGACTTTGTAGGGAATGTTTGGATGGTGGAACGATGTATGATTCTCCGATGTTGGGCGCCGACTCATTGTTGACCTTTCATTTAGAATGGTATCGCAGCACGTCCTTCGGAACGACTATAAGGATCGCCTATTACTACCTCCGGAAGCGCTTCTGCGAATAACACCTTCCTTCACGCATTCCCGAAGTACATAAACTCTGTTTCACTTCTTTGGTTACTCATCTCAGGAACTTAGGGACTGTTTTTCTGCAGTTCTACGACCGCGACTCTTATGATAGTCTAGTCGAAGCATGCGATGCTCTCACACAAGGAACACCTGAATATGATGCTTGGTTTTTGAAGAAGAAAAAGGAGTATACTTCCCTCGCTCGAGTTGGTCGCTATTTTTTATAGATAATGTGTACATACTTATCATCTGTTTTACAGGAATGTACTCAATACGAGAAATGGATGGAGTCAAGAACGGCGGAACGCGCTGCCGAGCTCGCCGCCCTTCGCAATGAAAGACTATTGAGGTGCTACTTGTTTTTGCCCCAACCTCCATCTAAACTAACATCGACGAAGCGTCATTGCGCATTTGACTGAAGATGGGTGGGGAGATGAAGTGAAAGACAAGATTAGTGTTGGGATCCTCAAAGAGCATGCACTTGTAAACCAACCTAAGGAGTTAACCGAGCGAGGCATGTCTTCTCCCAATGCCCATTGTTTCCAGTTAGACAACTTCGAGTCTAATGTTCCTTGTGTAGATTGGGAAGCCATTAAACCGAAGCTCACCGAACTCATGGAGGACCTCCGCATTGACATCCTTCAGCAAAAGATACAGGACGTCGCAAGGGAGCGAGTCAAACTTCTGCAGCAGCTTGGCAATGCCCTTCTGGCGAAACTTCCGGAAACCCCACCGAATCCTTCTGCCTCTACTCTTTGCACGCTCCAGCCTTTCGTCGACATCATCAAGGACACGCCGATTGACCACGATGTCACCGTCCAGTTCACAGAAGGCCTCAAGAACCTTCCGGCTCTCTGCGCAGATTGGCGAGAGAAACAAGAAGTACATCTCAAGCAGATGCTTCGCAAGGCCGGTCGAAGCGATGACCTCTCTCTTGCCGCCAATGCTTTCACATGTAAGAACTGTTCGGGGAGTCGATATCGCATGTGGCCTGTCCTCCATTACCCGTACTTTGCGTCCCATCACTGTTTCTCTTCTTGTACTCGGGTCGGTTATGCAGAAGTCGATGTGTTGGCGGATAAACAGATCAAGGTGGTCATCGAAGATAGCCACGAAGCCTGCAAAGAGGTGATTCGCTTCTGTGGCCTCGATCCGGCCACTGCGACTGCCCATGACATGGACGATGCAAATGCGTTTTTGGCATGCGAGAAATGTGTCAATAGCTTTAACGGCAATAGAAGCCGCCCCCAGGCTTTGATGCGTTGGCGCACTGCTATGGTAGGCTCTTACTGAGGTTACATTTTCTTGTTTACTGAGTTGCCGATTCACGACAGAACCATCAGTGGCACGTTGAGTCGTTGTTTTGTGTCACTGACCCCGAGCTTATTTCCCTTGCCCAACGTGCCGAAAAATCCTCGCTAAAGCCTGTTCTCGCTTCAGATCTACTGCTACGACCATATTGGACTCGTCGGAACCCTCCGGCATTTGTCTGTGTTCATTGTAACGTGGCGGATTCCACCCCTAGTGCATGGTCTGAACACCTCCGTTCCGCGTGAGTCATCCCGTACCGTTTAAAGTCTATACCTCATCTCAATACAGACACGGTATAACGGGAGCGTTTGAAGATCATTACCGTCTGAGCCTGAAGGATTCAGCTCTCAATACCGCAGAGATTAGACCCAAGTATGCGATGTTGGGAAGTGCAGACGGCGTTGCCTCTGGTAGTTCTTGAACGATGGTGGAATAGAGTAAGGAAGTGCGAGTAGTATCGATCGAGTTCTTGGGTGCTCTTCTTGGGCCGTCAGTCAAGAAAATCGAAGTTTGAATGAATGTGTACTGTGGCTTTTATCGTAGTTGGGGTACAATGTACAAGGATGTATACTATGTAGGTACTATCTAAGTAGCTGTAGCTTCGTCCTGTCTGTTGTCCGACTTATGCGCTGCGAGATCGAGGACGACTCCTTGTTGTCGCCGTCTAGGCGCACGCGTGCTCATCGATGATGTCGACAATAGGATGCCGCAGGAAGTATGTCTGACTGTGTCAACATCCCCGTGGACTTCGAATTTCAAGAGCTTAGAGAACGCAGAGCCTGGGAACTTTTGCGGGGTGTTACTTTTACAACCCGTCTTCACCCATAAATGCGTAACCATTTGCGTCCCCCCCACATCCCCTTTTGCTCTCATTCATGCCCCACAACTTTATCTTCATAGGAGTCGTGCTAGGACCGACGGCGTTGATGCACAATCTGGGGTTCTAGTTACAGGTACAGGTGTTTATTAATAGTTGCCATAACCCCAGCCAGCCAAATCTGAGAGGCAAAAACGTTAGCAGCTTGGTTCTCGTTCATCCTGCTCTTTGTATCAGTAGCTTACCCATACCTCCAGGAGCGGGTGTAATCGCGTCAAGTGCATGTATCAGGAACAAAAACAGATCTACCCACAGTCACTTGTATAACCAGCGTAGTACATGGTGTATGCAAGGCGGCAAGGCGGAAACTCAGAGCCTGAGGTGCGTGGCGTCGTCGTCAAGATTTCCTCATCCTCGTGCATTCAAATTTCAAACTGAGCGCAATTTCATAGCACGACTTCTCATCAATCATACATCTGTCGAAGCCGACAACCACATGTTTGCCTGTTCACTCACTACTCGTGCGACTGTTTTCCACTGGAATCTGTCAGACGCGATCCCGCCATCTTTGCGAATCAGCGGAAGACGTGCCAGACTAGTGGCATCTGATAGTGCGATGTACTACACAATGGCAGGAAAAATGAGGCTTTCGGCATCTCCTAGATTTAGAGTTTAGCGGGTCAAAAGGCCGAAGCAAATCCGAAGGGGTCATCTCCCACCTGCTGTGTCCTGCAGGTTCGAAGGTACCACCGCAGTGGCGTTCAGGGTGCACGCCTTGCTCTCAGTCGTATGTATAGAGCCACTATCGCATGGACCTGATGCTCGCGACTTGGCCCTTTCCCCTTCCCTCTTCGCCTTTCCTCTCCCGTCATGGACAGAGCCAGCATTTTCCGGGTGATGTACGCAGCGCTGAAAATGTCGATGAGCCGCTACTTATTCATTTAACGTCTTGCACAGATCATTCACGCTGGCTGGTGGTGACATTTTCCAGACTATTCCCGGGACGTACAGGTTGTACAAGAAACAGTGGAAAGCGCGATCTATCAGTCCGATTTGTTTCTTGTACGCCATGGTCCGATAGTGAGCCCCCCGTTGAATTCACCCCCACGCGAATTGCTCACCGACGTTGCGGGGGCAGTCTTACCATAATATCCCTGGTGTCGAACGGTGTTGGTACGCAGCCATCATCATCGCCTCCTTCGTGTTCTTACTTGAGTTGAAAATAGGCTTCTTCGGCAAGACGTTCACAGACAAGACGTGTAAACCATTCTACATGCTGCCCAATGTTACAGCTAGTGAGCTCCTTTCCTGTGCGCCGTCACGTCGTTCTTTTTTCATCGTTAGTTTAGTGCTCGCCGGAATGGCCGTGCAAGGAATCATTTATATCAGGTTGTTATATCAACGCGCACCCTTATTTAACTCTGTCTCACCCCGGCTCTAGGACCTGCGCCATCTCAGGACGCGATGTGTGGGTGACGAGGCTTCTTGGCCTATTGCTGCTGCTGAATCTCCCTGTATGAGACTATCCTTCGTGTACTAATTGGCTGTACTGACGAACACGTCTGTAGGTCCAAGTCTTCGGCATTGTGTATCACCGTGATGTGCGTACTACGTTCTCGGCCGCCCGTTCCCAGTCCATCAACTGATGTGCGCCCCGATATCTTCAGCCCTCGGTAATAAATGTAAGGTTTTCCAGCACGCGTCGTACCTCCCTCTGATTCTGATTCAGGGAAAGTATGTTGTCGTGAATTTCCAACGCAAGACTTTTTTTCATTTAACGGATGTGCAGCTGCAAGGGGAAGGTCCTTGTCCCAGGCGAAGTACGAACCCCATGCTCATCATGATCCTGGGATGTCGAATTGACGCGCTGTTAGCCCGACTGGAACATTGTATACTATCTTGCGCACATGGTTTTTGACTGGGTCGCGTGCTGCACCGCGACTTTCTGGCTTGTGTGGGCTTCTCGAAGTCACAATACATTGCAAGTGCCCTCCGCGCCCATCATTTCTCCTCGTTCTCACGATGCCGCTCGTTCCAGCAACATACCGAAATTCATGCAGAGGGTTCTACGTCAGGGTCTCCTGTACACCGTCGCGGTTTCTTTCGCAAATCTGTCAGTTTTCCTGCCATTATATTGCCAGATTACTAGGTACTCAATATTACCCTCTACTAGCTGGGTCGTGTTAGAGTTCACCGCGGTCATAACAACTGGCGTTGGCGCCACACTACCCCTAGCAGTAGTTCTCATCAGTAAGACCTCTCACACCTCTTCTCGAGCTACTAACAAGTATTACAGGCGCCCAACACCTCGTCCTCGGCACCCAACGGCCCCACTCGGACCACCCGTCCTCCAGCGAGGCACTATCAGCCGCCCGCGATCGCTCGCGCTCCTTTGGCCTCAACAGCTCGCGCATGCCGGGCTTCCCCGCCTTTGCCCACGGCTCAAGCCGGAACCTCACGGACATCGAGCTCCAATCCAGTGGCATCTACGTGCTCAACGAGACCTACGCACACACGAGTTCGCCGGACACCCCGAGGAGCGCGGTCAAGTTCGACGCACAGCGGCATCCGTATTATGACGCTACGCCACAGCATAAGACTGTGTGAATTTGTGTGGGATGGTTTGTGGGATATGGAGTGTGGGGGTCGGGAAGGTGAGTTTCGGAGCCAAAAGCAGACAAGAATAGTGGTTCATGATGCAGAAAATGGTTGACGAGTGAAGGTGTACCAGTATTGTTGTAATCTGATGGCGTGCTGGCGCGGCGTTAGAACCTTTCGGAGATGTTAACATTGCACGCCGCCTACATCGACGGTATTTCCGGCCTATCGCTCGTGAGTATTAACAAACCCGTGAATTTGATTCTACAAATACAGCATATAACCCGCTTCATGACGTTTCATCAGTACTCAATAAGTCTCATCTTCATCCCCAACCTCAAGCTCACTCGCAACCTCATCAATCTCCTCCTGCTCATCCCCCACAAAAATATCCTCATCCCACATTTCATGCTCCTCTTCCTCCTCCCAACCACATTCACGCAACACCGACGCCAGAGCCTCACACACCACAATAACCGTATCCCTCATATACCCTCTCAGCTCTTCATCAATAACACTCACCAGCCCCAAGTCCCACCCCTCCACCCGGAAAAGACGCCACATCCTCAGCAGCCGCTCCCTATACACCGCCTCCGAGCTGTACTTTTCCACATTCGCGCAAAACGCCTTGACGGCGTCGACATTGACCATGTCCAACGTCAGGTCCAGCGGGTTGGCGAGGACGGGCCACGGCACGCTGTTCACAGTGAGCGGCACCTCCAAGGAGAATTGGGATGGTGAGAAATCCTCGATCATGGATGTGATGCGCGCTTGCGCCATCATGTCGAACCACGCCCCGCCAGCAGCCGCGACCGAGTTCATGTCCAGGATCCTGCGCTGCGCTTCTTGCTTCAGCGTTGCCTGAGCCCACGCCCGGAGCGCCAGATCCTCCGCGTCTTCATCATCAGAGTCTCCTCGTTCAGCGAAGGCGGGCGACTCGGCGCCACGTCACTGTGCTCCGATGCAGTGTCGTTAACTGTCTGGGAAGCAGAGTTGTCGGAATCTCCGCCTTCCGCATCATCGAGAGCCATCTGTAGAGCGTAGATCGCATCTTCAGCCTTTTCCCTCGTCACGCGATGGCGTTTGCGCTCCAATTCGTGGTTATCGACGGTTTCCTTCAACCGCAACTTCAAGGCACGCAGCTCCTCCTTTTGCTCCATCGCAAAAAGCAAGTTGTCGTGCGCCCGTCTCGCTTCCTCTCTTTCTTTCGCATGTACCACCTCCAGCTGTGCAGCCAATTCCGCATTCTTCGCTTCTAGCCTGCCTTCTCTTCGGCGCTCGTTGGAGTAGGGCAGATAGCTGAGCTTCGAGGGATTTCGTGCATTGCGCAGCGAGTCCTTCCATCGTCTTGTCCCCTGAACCAGGCCGCGCCCCGTTTGTAAGCTGCCCGTGAGCGATTGGTGGCGGTGTTTGATCACGGCGAACGTGCACATCTTTCTCTCCCGACGCGAGCGTGGCGGCTCCTTCCGCCGGATCGTCCACGACGGGGTGCAACGAATTTTCCGCGAGAGCTTTGAGTCGAGCTTGGAGAGCCGTCTCCTCCAGCTGCCAGCTGGTCGGGGCGTCCTTGAAGATATCCCGCAGGGTTACGGTACGACGACTCTTTTTAGGTGGTACGTAGCCCTTGCAAGGGTAATTGCCTCGAGGCCAAGATCGGAATCTTTCGACGTGGTTGTGTGGCATGGGAGGAGACGCAGAAGCATCCTCTCGGGTCGGATTCGAAGACTGGATCCTGGACGTGTCAATATTGCTATCGCGTCTATTCCGAGAGTCGATCGTTTCATTGTCCTGGCATTTAGAAGCGTGCTGTTGGAGAGGGGCTATGGGTCCTTGTCCATCGCCAGCACGTATATGAGGCGGTAAATACGCTTTGGGTGGCGGAGAAGGATACTCTTTGGGCGGCGGAGAAGAGTGCTCGGATCCCACAACAATTTGGAGACGAAGGGACATCAAAGAAGCACTATCAGTCGTAGCTGATGTCGGGGAAGCGCGCGTTAGAGGGTTGGCGCCTGAAAGAGCCGGCGAAGTAGTTATGGACGAGGGAGCAGGATACGGGGAACCAGAAACATATGCCGCGCTGGAAGGACTGGAAGCATCGGCGGCTTCCAGTGGCGTATCCCTTTCAGCACAGACGATCTGAACAAAAAGGTTTCTTTCTTTCAGTGACGCAAAGGAGACAGAGACGTTGGCGGGTACCTTCATAGTAGCAGAAGAACCTGCCCCTACGCCCTCTATTGTGAGAATGATCAGACAACGACGAGTATTGATTTGCGCGAAGAAGTTGCTTCGATTGTTGTCCTGGTGATGAACTGGAAGTTAAGAGACACTCGGGGGACGTCAAGAAGCCTAGCTTACCCAAAAATCGCGCGATACAATGGCGAGTTGATGGGTGTAAGAAAGAGAAGTGTTCAGGCCTTTGTAGTCTAGCAGCGCGAATGGTCTTTTGTCCGACCCTGGAGGTCACGGTACCGTACAAAGCGAGCGCATTCGCTTGAACGAGGGCAACAGCCTGCCCAGTATTTACTTGAGCAATGTCAAGGACAGAAGATGGCGGAGAAGGATACTAAGAGTCGTGTGAAGACAACGGAATGAGGATTTCGTACTACAGTTACCTGGTTACTGCGATGAATAAATCCATTTACAGTCAGATCCGGAAATTTGTCCGTTCAACATGTCAAGGCGTGTACGGTCTCAGCGCTCGTTGGGCGATGGGTGGTGGAAGTCGACGAAGGAAAGAGTGGTGATGGTAAGGTATCAAAGTTGTTTTAGACTCAGCGATTCCGATCACCCGGCTTGTGTATCGACCTTGAAATTCACAATTTCGCAGACTTTACAAGCGCATATATCTACGCGTTATCCACACTCTGTTTGACAGCCATAATCCAATGAAACTTTTCATCAAATGGCCCAACCTTCTCGATAGCGACCTCATCCTCAACAACCTTCAAACCGTCCCTATTATTCTTAAGAATATCCCTATTCCCATCCACTCCAAGCCTACTAGAGAACATCGTCACGCCCATCCAGTCCTCTTGCACCGTATCCCCCTCCTTCTCGTTACCGTTTAGATTCAATAACATCCAGCCGCCCTTCTTTAACCACGTCTTGATCTTCCCAACCATCATGCCCTGCTCGTCTCTTGGCAGGTGAAAGATAGAGTAGAACGCTACGACGGCGTCGAAGCTCTCGGGCTCAAAGGTGAGCGACATCATATCCCCGTGGACCAAAGTAGCTTGCGGGATATGCTCTTTTGCGAGGGCGAGTTGAGAGGCAGAGATGTCGACGCCTGTAACGGCGAGTCCTGCCTTGATGAGCGTTTGCGTACTGGGCACGCCAGCGCCGCATCCCAGTTCGAGGACTTTTGCGCCGGGTGGGAGTAGCGCGATGAGCTTCTCGATGTAAGCAGCTCGTGTGGTAGTCGGTCTGGGAGAAGACCATGCAAGGTATTGCGATGCAATCTGGTCGTAGCCTTTCTCGACGACGCCTTTCGGGTCCGCAATATGGGTAGAGGACGCCATCGTGGGGAGATAGAAGCGTTATCAGACACTAAAGAGAGAGGATCAGTTACGATGCTTGTCAACTTGTGGTCAGCCGACAATGGATGTTCACTCTGAGAGACGGATCATGGCAGAGCATAGCATACGACATGCACAAGGATACAGAGACAGTAATGCATATGTCTACTCTGTGTCAACGACAGCGGTCTGTAAACCCTACAATAACAGTGTCAGTCAAAATCCAAGAACAATCCAAAGCCACACACCTTGAAAGTCGTAACGGGAACGTATGACGCATATGTGTAGAGCTTTTCCTTTGCGCCCTCGTCGTCGTTACGTTTCCCTACAAAAAAGATAAGCCATCGCCCTCGCCAACACCACCGAGCACTCACTCTCAAGCTTTAGCCGCATCCTGTGGGGCACAGACTTGATACCCCGAGACCACACCTCCTGGTTCAACTTTGGGTCGAGCCGCACGTCCTGTGTCCCCATCGCCTTTTGCGCAAAGGCCACGATCGACTTGACGGCCCACGGTGCCCGCTTCTTGAACGAACGTCCGTGCACCAGCTTGTGGAGGTGGATGGTGTATTCCCTCGTCACGACGTCTTGCAGCGCTGAGCGCTTTCCAGTCTACTATATAGTCCATCATGAATCAATACACGAAATAACAGCGAATTCGAGACGGCTAATGCAGCTTTTTGGCGGTGACCTGGGCAGAGCAGATAAGGTCAGCATGCCACCAACGGCGAGCAACAGGACGGGCGCACCATTTTTTGAGGATTCTTGAGGGCGATGAGCAGGAGATCCAAATTTGGCTGCATTGGCAATTTTTTCGGCATCTCTCGGCTGGGATTTGCCGGTACTCCTCCCTCTATTGGTCTTGTTCTCACAACACCCAATTCTCACCCATTGCGTCCTCTTCATGATCCCTGGCTGATCGTAATACTAGACTATGCTTGGGAAGAGCGTGAAAACTCTACATTGTTCAACATGCGTACACCTCCGACTCCTCAATACCGCGATATTATGAGCGCCTCCTGTACAACTCTTCAAGACATTTTACAATGCATCTCCCCAACCTCACGAAGGAAAAATCTGAAGAAACTGGAGTACAAGGAGCCTAAGGAGCCACGTTGCCCAGGGGTTCCACCCACGGTTTCCCCGAGTATCTCTCCATTTCTGATGTGTCTTGTTCCACTTTCTGAAGTATCGTTGACCCCATCAATCTCCGCCCGACTTGTTCTTATATTACTTTTAGCATCGTCCTTGTCTTTCTGTGTGCCTCAATATCCCGCTCAAACTCGGAGTTGTTCCTTCTCCTCAACTTGCTGTTGTTGTTCCGTGGTACATCAGACTGGATTCTGGGCCAACCGCGTTGACTTGCTTTAATACCAGGAACGCCACCCTCGTGGTTGCCGTAAAGCTTACAGGAACATAATCACCATTCCATACGCGGATATTAACGCGTATACATAAATGGGCCGCCCCTCCATGCCATCTTTCAACCAACCATCCCCGGTCCACGTTCTCCCACTTCGTTCGACGCCTCCTTCATAACCTGTCCTTCACTGTGACTATGTATTTCTCCCTTACTGTCGTTTCTGCCTTATTGGCCACCGTCTCCGCGTCCTCGCTGGGTCTCATGCGTCGCCAATACCCCGGTACGTCGTCCTCAAATCACGGTCCCTTATTCATTGTTCACTGACTTCAACTTTCTATATAGATTGCGCATCCCCGTGTATCACAAACGTCGACTACCACGGATGCTCGGCGTCCAGCATCCCGTGTCTATGCAAGAACAGCGACTACGTGAAGGAGACCACGGCGTGCATGGTCGCCTCTTGCTCCGGGGACGACCTGCAGCAGGCGCTTGGCGTCGCGCAGGGGCTATGTGAATCAGTGGTATGTCTCTCACTGCCTGCCTCTATTCTTACAAGCTGATGTCCATCAGGGAGTGACGCTCCAGTCCAGCGATGTTCTTCCAGCGACCTCCACCGCTAGTGGAGGATCTTCTGCTGCTAGTTCTGCTACGACTACCAGGTGCGCTTTTTGTGTATTATAACAAGTTGGCTCGACGCTAAAGCATTTGGTGTTAGTGCCGGGACGTCTTCTTCCTCCACAGGCACCTCGTCCGATAGCAGCAGCGCCGCGCTGAACTTGAACGTCTTCACCGCCCTCACTGGACTCGCCGCCGGTGGATTGGTTGCTCTTCTCTTGTAGAGTTTGGGGGGGGGCTAACTATATCCTATTATTCGTCGTTTCGTGTATCCTCCGCGCAAAATGTATCCATCACTCGGTCTTCGCTGACACCGGTACCCACGAAGGCACACAATTCTGATTCAAAGATGGAATCAACATCAGCTTCTTGAGACAAGCCAGTGGACAAGAAACCCCAAAGTCGGGATGTAGTCTCTCAGTTTTTCTTGTTCGAGACCCAGAAATTCAAGAGGGAGTGACCGGGCCTAAGGCTCAAAATTTAATGCAGAAGCCAGCAGGCATATGCATTTCCTACGACGAGGACTCGGAGGAGCATACTTAGTCGTCAACCTTAGCCTCTCTTGAAACTTTAATGATCGTTCCTTTGCTCCTCCCATCGCCCTGCTTTTTGGCCTCCAGAATCGTGTCCACTCGTTTGGCATAGTATTCGCGGTCGCGCGGTACGCTCGAACGCGTTTCAATGGGGGTAGTTCTCCTCGAAATGACCATGTCGCACGAAGAAGGAGCGGTGTAGATGAAACTGGGTCGCATAATTATGCCGGGATTCCTTCTGGGACACCAGGAGGACAACGAGCGCGTTCTTCATATTCAGCGTCGTCTCCTGCCACATCAGAGGCGTCAAACACGACGAATCCTCGTCGGAACCCCAGAGCTTAACCATCTGAATTATGTCGAATGTGGCGATCTTCTCCGGGTTTGGATTGTCCGACGTCGACTCTGGCCTAATCTGTTTGGTTTCGAGCCGGTGCAGCATCATTTCGAGTTTGTCGTCTGCGAACCAGTTAAGTGGAACATAGAGCTGACTGGCCATGGAGTTGAGGAGAACTAAGGGAATCTTAGTAGTGTCGGGTTGCTGGCCGGTAACGCGCTTGATAGGGTTGTGGAGTACGAGGGAGCCTTGGATTTCTCTTTGCCTGCCTCCAAAGCGTCCGCTTTCGCAGCGCGCAGGAGCTCTACGCGCTGGAAAATGAAAACCGGTAAAGGTCCGACCTGGCTGGCGACCATCTGCAAAATATCGTCCTCCGCGTATCCGTAGTATGCCTACATCAAAAAAAAACTTGACAGTTGAATGCGTTCCGAACGCGCAAGCTTCGGCCAGTTGGATCCATGACCTGCGGAATTTTTCTCCATGCCTCGAAATCAAACGTGTCCGGTATCGGCGGCAGGATGCCCGTGTTAGGAAGAATAGACATATATTAAGTCGAAATTAACAGTAGAGAAGAGTGACAGAGGCAGTCTCTCCGAGATGATGAGCGCGTCGAGAGAAGGTAGGTAGGTAGGTAGAATCCGGCAAGCGGTCCCGTCAGGAACGGCCGGGTGTGAAAGCGTTACGAGTGGCGAAGTCCGGCTTCCACCCATGTACTAAGTACGCGCGGGGATATCTCCGCATTTAAGAAGGTCGCCGCGCGCCTCTGGTACACAGTCAGGGGCTCAAGGCCCCGAAACTGACCTACAGTCAGTCGCCAAAGAAATACAAGAGCACAAGAAACAATTGAATTGCATGAATTTTGGATCATCTGCTGTAGGTCCCAGGACTCGGACTCTCAAAGCCAGCATTTGATCACATCCTCCCGTAAGTAGGCTGCACACCCCAAACTGATAGCTCACATATGAAGTGACTTCAAGTCTTCAATGTTAAGATCACTTGAAAATCACAAGCGCGTAGTCTTGGTACGGCCCCGCCAATACATCCTGCATGGAATGTGACTGGCTCAATCAGCCTTGTATTAAACGCGCACTTGGCCAATATGTCCGGGCAAGTCTCATCATTCAGGCATGTTCACTGCAAGAAGAATATACATGAGACTTGCTCTCAAGGACATCATCAAGGTCATGGTTGCAAGTTGACACTACACCGTGTGTTCACGACAACAAGCCTGTATTCGATCTTGGGGCCACGAAGAGTTGAGCAAATATGGTATGTATTTATATGAGGGTGATACGGGAATGCGAGGATGGTAATAGCTTGGTCAATCGTCGGCGAGAGAATGCAAGAGACGAGCTCGGGAGGCCGGCCCGACGTGACTGACTGTGCAGCCATCGGAGATGCCAGGGTGCGAAAACAGCAGTGGGACACAGCGGGTGGGACGTCGCCAGAGAAAGTCCAGAACGCCGGGGCAAGTGCTGCTGTCAAGTTCAAAACACCGAGGAAGGGCACTACTGGCGTCGATCTCGAAGATACAGCAACGGACCTGTCGAGATTGTGGGCGCGCGTCCGACCATTGACCGTCACGGCGCATGCTCGCAGCGGGTAGGATTGGTGGGCGTGGAGCAAATGGCTTTGCGGTCGCAGAGCTGTTGTCGTCCGTCCAGCGGCCTCTTGCTGGGTGCGAGGTACCAGCTGTCGGTCTGTTCCATGGCGACGCGCCCAGTGCCAGGATTCACAGGTCGTGGCCGGCGTGCATGGCAGATGGGAATCCGGATGGTCGGGGTAGACTTGCCGAAAGGGCCTAGACTGAGTGACGTGGCCGTGCTGACGTGGTCTCGGAGTGAGAGCCGAAGAGCCTTTCACAGGGCTTTTAGACGCGTCGCTGCGAGCAATGCGAGAACGGCGGTGGCGGGACTGTGAGGCAAAGGCGGGCCACGGAGTAGGATTCGTCGTCTGGCCGTATTTGGGTGCTTGACGGCGCTCAGAACGGAATGTCCAAGGCTCTTTTCTGTGCTACGAGAGATAGCTCGCAGGCTTTTCGTTTGTGCTACGAGAGATGGCTCGCAGGCTTTCGTTTGTGCTACGAGAGTTGGCTCGCAGGCTTTTATTTGCCTCTAGGAGTAGCAGAGGGCTTTTTCCGGGCAGTGGAGGGCGATTTGTGGCCGGGTCGTAATTTGATGATGGTGGTCTAAGTTATTCGACGCGCACGCGATCTCGCCCAATAAGGCAGGAGCACCAACTTGCTTGTAACTAGCATCAGTGGTAGGAGATCTCATTATTCTATCTCTCTGCTTTCCTTATCCAACGCTTACCCTAGCCGTTCGCCAGCTCACGTAGGTGGAGCTAAGAAGAAAACGGTCCTTGAAGGCGGCAAAATAAGGCACGTCTAGGTCCAAATCCCACACGCCCACACGTGGGAACGTAGATTTAGGAAATGGTCTCGTCCTCGAAGTTGATACGCCACAAGTATGTCAGGTACGAGGTCTTCTGTTCTGTTCGGTGTTCCGTGTGTAACAAGAACCAGCGGTCTCGATTGAAATTGATAGTCTATAGTTGAATAAAATTTCACCTCAACCATACCGTGACTTGGCGATGGAGCAGCTCCTGCAAATGTTCGCCTCTGCGTCAATCTGGTCTCTTCGTCCGAAGATGTAGAGCCAGTTTTGGACAATAACCATTGCTGCATTCACTCTTGGAGTAACCTCCCCGCCTTGGACACGGACATAGAACCAGACCAATCGGTCAAGATCGATGGCCACGATTTGAGACGAAGTTTCGCGAACCAGCCGCTTGATGCCAGCTTTTTGAGGGGTTGATGGGAAATTGCCAAGTGACCAATAACTTTGTAAGAAGAGAGCGCGGGAAGATCAAACGCCATGACGGCGGGCATACTTCGTGGCGTTTCACCTTCCCGCTCTCTGTCACTTGGTCAATGGTAATTTCCTTCTATATCCATCAATCATATTTTCGGTTCGTTCACTTTCATAGCTTTCGACAGCTGGTTTAGGAGCTTGTGGTTGCCGAAAGTTAATCACTATTCCAGACCAGACGCGGATACAGTATGAGGCGTATACATAAACCGGTCGCCCCTCCATGCCATCTTTCAACCGCCTCCTTCACAACCTGACGTTCACTATGCATTTCTCCCTGACTGTCGCTTCTGCCTTATTGGCCACCGCCATCTCTGTCTCCGCGTCCTCGCTGGGTCTCATGCGTCGCCAATACCCCGGTACGTCGTCCTCAACTTCTCACGTTGGGTATTCACTGACAACTCATAGATTGCGCGAACTCGTGTATCTATGGCAAAAACATCGATTACCACGGGTGCGGGTCGGCCGACATCCCGTGTCTATGCAACAACAGCGACTACCTGAAGGAGACCTCGGCGTGCTTGGTCAACTCCTGCTCTGGCGACAACCTGAATCAGGCGCTTTCCATCGGGCAGGGGCTATGTGAAAATGTTGTATGTCTATTACATACTGCCTGCCTCCATTCTTAAACTTGAGAAAGCTGATTGTGATGTTCATCAGGGAGTGACGCTTCAGTCCAGCGATGTTTTTACATCAACCGCCGCCGCTAGTGGAGGATCTGCTGCTGGTTCTGCTACGACTACCAGGTGCCCTTTTTGTGTATTGTAACTTGGCTCGACGCTAAAGCATTTGCTGTTAGTGCCGGGACCTCTTCCTCCTCCACGGGCAGCAACGCCGCGCTGAATTTGAACGGCTTCACCGCCCTCACTGGACTCGCCACCAGTGGATTGGTTGTCCTTCTCTTGTAGAATGTTTTTTGGGGGGCGGGTGTTAACTCATTATATCCTATTATTTATCGTTTCGTGTACTTATCCCCCGCCCAAAATGTATCCATCCATCGTGTGACTTTATCTTCGACGACACCGGTACTACTTACCCACGAAGGCACACAAGTCAAAGATGGAAGCAGCACTGGGAATCAACATCAGCTTCTTGAGACAAGCGAGTGGACAAGAATGGACATGTCATGGCGACTTCTCTACGAACCTTGGTCGTGTATACGGTAAGGAGGCAGATGACCTTGACTTCTTTGAAACACGAAACCCAGAAACCCCAAAGTCGGGGTGTGTCTTGACGTTGCTCAGTTTCTTTTGTTCGAGACGCAGGGTAGAACTGGGTCAACAAGCGTCGTCACTTGTCAATGTACGAACGACTCCTACTCGGATAGATAACTGACTGCAGCCCAGCTAGCAGGCATTTCGTATCTCTGACCACGATGAGGAGGAGCATACTTAGTCGTCAACCTTAGCCTCGATGATCGTCTCTTGAAACTTTGATCGTTCGTTTGCTCCTCCCATCATGCAAGCTGCTTCATCGCGCTCCCAATGGCCAAGCAATGCATTCGTCCTCCTCAGATGATACAAACCGTCTCTGCGCTGACGATGTCCAATGATTACGGACCATTCCCGAGGACTAAAAGCGAACCGGTTCCCAAAAATTTCCACCGATTCAAGTTTATCACTCCAGCAGCAAGCTCGCCGTGACAAGTGGCTCCTCTTATACCGACAGGCTCCAATTCGTCCTTCTGACTTGATGACTTGGCGATGACCAGCTGAACACTGGACTTAGTATGCTGGCCACATGAAAAAGGTTCGACTGAATCGCTAGTTCAAAACTTTGGAGCCTTTGAATACGTTCAATACGTTGAAACGGCCTTGGTCTGTTTCATGTCACGGCGTCAGGTCCCGAAATGGAACTGCCGGTTGCGGAAACCTTCCGATCGCGCAAGCATCTAACATCCGCCCCACGTACCGAGTGCGTTAACTTCAATTAAGAGTCCCGTCCTCTTTTCATGCTGGCCCGAAGTCTTTCGGACATTACTGTAACAGTACGCGTTAGGTTTTGTCCGTCAACGCAAAGACAGTACAAAAAGCGGTTGAGAAAAAGTGGTTAGTACAACATAAATTCCGACGTCCGCATGTTACGCATTCTCACCCTCGCGCTAGGAGCACTTTACCTGCACGGTGTAGGCGCTGACCAAATTCCCGAGATCAAGGGCGTTATAGACGATGGCGCCGGCATCCCGAAGAACCTCAAAGGACGAGGGCAACCCGAGTTGAAGTCAATTTCAGCGCCAGTGCAGCGCGAGATCGTGTCAGCTCCAGCCAACAGGTCCCTGCGCGTGACAGAGAATTCGGGTGTCTGCGAAACGACGCCAGACGTGTACCAGGCCTCCGGCTATGTCAACTTGACAGAAACGGAAGCTATCTTCTTCTGGTATTTTGCGGCGCGTAATAACTCGGAGGATGCCCCGCTCGCGCTCTGGTTCAATGGCGGACCTGGCAGCTCCAGTATGGTTGGCCTCTTCCAGGAATTAGGTCCTTGTCGCATTACCAACGACAGCTCATCCGTTACACTCAATCCTTATGCATGGAACAATAACGCCAACATGCTGTTCATTGACCAACCTGTCGGCGTCGGGTTCTCGTATGGTGACCTGAAAGTCGGGTCAGCGCATGACGCTGCGGTAGACATATGGAAGTTCATGCAGATCTTTCTCGCGGACGAGCGCTTTGCGAATCTGAACAGGAATGGGCTAGCAATTTGGACCGAGTCGTGAGCGCTCCCTTTCATTTTTCGTGCTATGTCGTTGAATGTCTTCTCCACAGATATGGTGGACGCTACGGACCGACTTTCGCCGACTACTTTCTCTCACAGAACGATGCTATCGCGGCTGGCAAGGTTGAAGGCGCACCTTTGAATTTGACTGTGCTAGGAATAGGCAATGGATTCACTGTTGGTTCTTCACTCTGACAACATCTTGACTAGACTGCTGATGTTGCTTTAGGACGCTCTCCTCCAATTTCCCGCCGACATCGCATATGCACAGTCGAACCCGTACCAAGTATTGGTGCCCGATATACTCCTCCAGATAGCCAATTTCTCGTTTCATACAGCAGGAGGCTGTGAGGATCTGGTAGGTTCTTCCTGACTTTTCGTCTGATAGGTTTGCGGATATTCACCGACGTGTAGATCAAGTCCTGCTATATCAACGGCACGGACGATGTGTGCTTGAACGCACAACAAATCTGTAATCAGTATGTTGACGGGCCTCTCTCAAGCAATCGCGATGTATGTCCATCTCCTCGTCTTCGCTCAAGGCATGCTGATCCTCAGTTTGCAGGTATACGACTTCCGGTCCCCCCAACCAGCCTCGTATCCGCCTGCACTTGAGCCGTATCTGACTAACGTGTCGCTCCAGGCGTCGATTGGAGCAGAAAAGAACTGGTCTATCACCAATGAAAATGTGTACATCAATTTCGCGATGACAGGAGATGGGATCAGGAATTCGCGGGGGTTGCTTGGAGGGTGTCATCGAAAGGGGCGTCCGAGTTATTCTATACGACGGCGACGCTGTGAGTGCCTTGATCTTCTTCTTCTTCTATCCTTTTCTCAATCACTGGGAACACAGGACTTCATCTGCAATTACAAAGGCGTTGAGAAAGTGGTTGACGCCGTTGACGCATCGCTTTCGCTCTCCTTGTCGGAGTTCGAGAATTAACTGTGGATGGAGAAGTGGCCGGGCTCTACAAGAGTGCCGCCAATACTACCACGGATTTCACGTATGTGCGAGTATATGGCGCAGGGCACGAGGTTCCGGCGTACTCGTACGGCTCACTGGAGATTGGGGAGGCGGCGCTGAGGCTGTTTGAACAGGCAATGGGCGTAGGAAAATGGACTGATGCGGGTGGCGTCCGACCAAGTTGAGCGTCGAAATATCATTTCAAGTACGCGATCGAGTCTAGTGGATGGACAGCCACGTTTACAAATGGAGCCATAGGAGGAGAGAGTCCCTTGAGTTGTGTCCGACTAGAAATGACGAGCGTTCCGCTGTATGAAACACCCATGATCAAACTGGCTCATCTGAAAAAGCCTATTGTCCGAAATCGTGATGCTGCCTAGATCATATGGTGGTAGCGGCCCTACGACCATAGTATTAGACGGACGCGAAGGTACTACGTTCCTTGTCAGAGTTCGCGATTGTCTCGAGGACCCGGCGCAAAAGGCTATTGTTTGTAGATAAGATCGCAATGTGTTCTATTTGCTCTGTTCATTTTTACATCGGAGAAATATAAGTCGAAGCAGCCAGTGTACGTACTAGTTCGCAGACAGACACGTTTTTGAAACAGCTCTCTGCAGACCATGACGAACGTTCAAAGTTGAAAAGCAAACAGACATGGATTCGAAGATTCGCTCTGTCTACGGAATTGAGAGGCTAGCGGTAATTAAGTGCGAGTCAACATGAGCTATGAGAGAAGGATAAGTCTGCAAGTCATTCTAGGTCTACGATACCCTGCCACAAGCTATCAGATTGGATATTCTAGGGAGATCTCGTGGATTGCGGTCATTTGGGGCTCTCTGAAGGTATCCTCGGTGATAGTCAACTTGGGACGGGCATCATTGAAGGATAACATCTTTGGCTCCTCCTTGGTATACTTCGGCCAGGTGATTCCACCGGTGGTTTCGTTTCCGTTTCCGTTGGGATCAAGGTCGGTAACAAAGTGGATGAGGTAGTCCTGCATGTCAGCAGGTGGGAGTATCGGAAGGTCCCGAAACGAGTTCAAGACTAGGTCGGCCATATGGAAAGACCCCAAGACGGGAATGTTCCTCACACGCTTATAAACTGGACGCAATCGTTAGCCAAGATGCGCGTGCGGCCCCGGTCTGAGGAAAGACGCACTGTATGTGTAGATATCCTGCTTTCCGGATAACGAGGAAATGAAAAATCGGCGTGGCGCTTGAAACACGACATCTCCCTGGAAAGTAGCCAACAGATCGAAAAGCGGACTCAGCAGACTGAAGAAGCCAGTGTCGGAGAGACGTCTATCTTCATATGGATAGAGGTCCATAAGTCTATCAATGACCTTATCTGGAGCAGTGGGCAACATGACTTCATGGACGTATGCCCTGAAATGGGCAGCTGTACTATGCGAAGCGAAAGATCAGTAACACTACCACCTAGCTGAGAGGTTAGGAACTCACGTAATATTCCGCTGCGATAATGAAAATATGGTCCCCTCGTCATCACAGTTTCCTGAAAAAGAGTTAACAGCGCCGCGTGAAGTAGCTAATTGGGTAACAACGAACCAATCACGAACGGAATGTTGGCTACTTTCCCTTGTTCCACGAGGCGTTGCGGATTATCAGAAAACAAGACACCATCCGTCCGCGGAAGCCAAGCCAGCATCAAGGACTAGATGGCGTGAGTCAGAATAGCCAACGACGACGCAGGTTCAAGCGTATCCTGACCTGGTATTCCATCACGAAGGGCGAAGCATCAACCGCCTTCTTCAACTGGCTGAATTTCACTTTCCTAAGACATGCCAAAGTATCTTCAGAGCTCGCGCATCCTGTTTTCTGCACAATGGCGTCATAACCTGTGAGAGAATCATCAACACTGATAATAACAGCTAGGCATTCAAAACTCCGTACCTTTCTGACCGTGCTCGATGTCGCCGACGGGAATAGGTGCACCCGATTGCATGAAAGCGCCCCGGAAGAGTCCTTCATGGTTGCCGTCGTTGATGAGCATATGCAAGGCCACTGACATAGCGCCTGCCGATTGGCCCCAGCTACCAAAGTTCGTCAGCATATGATTTGATTCCGTAGAAACAATAAAAAACGCGCACATAGTGACCTTGTTCGGGTCTCCCCCGAACGCGTGAATGTACTTTTGGACCCACTTAAGGGCCAGTCGTTCTTGAGTAATACTAACATCAGTAACCGCATCAAACGAGAAGTGACTTGCATACGATCGTGTAGTGCAAGATTTCCGACTCCGGCGTCTTTCACCTCCTTGCCCGCCAAGAACCCGTACGCTAGTAGAGTTGCTAAGGATGAGAACACCGCAAAGCCTCGATCCGGCTCTGGGCTTACCTGATACTCGGTAGTTCATGGCTACATAGATGACCGGCTTTCCGAGCTTAATCGAGCGTTTAACAATACTAGTACCATCGTACCTAGAAAAGTAAGATTAGCTCTGTCATGGCAGTTCATGTAAGCGACAGCTTACAGCCGCGTCCCACCAAGTTCGAAGCCACCTTGAATGAAAAAAAAAACGCGTATGTCAGCTCAAGGATACTCCTTGGGCGCGAGGCGTACCTCCAAAAAACCACTTCAAAAATGATTAGCCCTTTTTCACGACAAGAAAGGCTGACACGTACGACAACAACTGGAAGTTTGCTGTCAGTTTCAAGGTTTTTTGTAGGTGCGATAACGTCGATCGTCAAACCTTGCAATGAAGAGTGAGCACTGAGATATCAAGCAAGCTAAAGGACTCACAGTCTTCATCCGACGGAAGAGCCGCGGTGAATATGGAATTGAGGATGATATCTCTGACGCGGTGCGGGAGTCCGATGAGACTCGGTATCGAGATAGCCTGTTGAGGACAAGCTGGTCCCCGAGAAGTCGCGTCAATCTCGCCCGTGTACGCATCGACAGCCTGGGGAAGTTGGAATCGGAGTTGACCCGTTCTACAAAGGCTTGAGTCAGCAAATCAGTGACTGAGCTCCGGAGACGGCGAGCGTACGGCGGTTGTGCAAAAGGTATAGCGAAGAACTTGGAGACCGTCCGACCACGAGTGCCTTTGACAGTAGCATTGTCCAAGGAAACGGGTCGACGCAAGGTAACCGCGCCAACCACGAGTCCCAGTTGAGCGACGAAGACGACGAGAGGCAGGAAGAGCATTGCAAAGGCAACGTACTGGTGAAATATCAGAGGCAGAAACACCGTCTTATATATAGGCCTGCTCGAGAGGGCAGGGTCAGTATATCGATTCGGACGTGACTTGGTTCCTAAGAAAGAAATCTACTGTCTGAAGAGGTGTCATGTAGCGTTCCCAGGCAACACGTTAATTAAATCGCGAGTGTTCTTGCTGATCGTGAGTCGCTGCTCAAACCGGCGCTCGCGGGGTTGACACGAAAAGAGGACATCGTTTCCAAGGTCGGGAAAGGTCCTGCAGAGCGCGCTAGTTAACTAGGTGCTGGAGAGAATTAGCAGCATGAAAATGTGGCCTTGGAACTAGGAAATATAAGTTGTGAATTTGGCCTTTTCGACAAGATGAGCACCGACCAGCAAGGAACGTATCGGATAAGGACATGACCGATGTCTTCTATCAGTGAAAGAACCTCACTCCAGAGTCATTTGACACAGATCATCCTATATGAACAAAACGCGGACTCTCCTAACCCTTGTGCCTTTAGGTTCACCTGAGCGTCCGAGCAAATCGAGTGGCAAAAGCGCTGAAGATGAGCATCCTAGCGCAAGTATTAGCAAAACATGAGACGAAGAAACATCGTGCTTTCGTAGTTCAATAGATTCGGACGTGACTTGCTTCGAAGAGCCCAGACCAAAGAAGTCTACTGCAGTGTTCAAAAAGATATCATGTGAACCGCACAGGGAGTCGGACATGCAAGTGATTTTCAGGCGACGATCCGCTTGCATCGAATTCGCTGCCGAATCGGTGTTGACAAGAACTTTGCCAAGGTCGGAAATAGACTTGACACCTAGCTGCCGGATACACAAGAGAGAATGAACAGCAAGCAAGTCGTGGGATATGGTCTTGGACACTGGAAAACTTGGGTTGTAAATCTTGCCATTCGATAAGACGAGCACGGACCAGGGAAGAAGTCATCCTGACCGATGCCTTCTATTAAAAAGAACCTCCGACCAGTTCATCTCGAGAGCTTTGTCATGGATCATCTCAAGTAGGTCGTGTATGAATAGAGCGCGGACTCTCCTGCCGTCCGAACGAATCAAGTGGGCCAAACACTGAAGACGCACATCGTAGCTCACGCGCTCACGTCGTGGCAAAGCACCAGACGCAGAAACACTGTGCTAGGGTAGTTCGATCGATCTGGACGCGAGTTGCTTCGCAAAGTTGATTGATTTTCAGGCAACGAATTAAGTACACCGATACGCCTTCTGCTGAGCTCCAAACTGGATCTGCGTCGTTACTATGAATAGGTCAACAATGTTTACAGAGTGAGGACATACTTTTTGGACACAAAAGACAAACATGTCAGTCAGCAATGAATGAAGATACCAAGCCTATGCAAGGGTATTGTACTTCTAGCGGTGCAATGAGATCAAGTACAGACTAATGAAAAAGGCAATAAAAGACCTGACCGATGTCTTCTATCAGTCCTCCCACCACGTCACCTCAATCAGATCGCTTGTCCGCAAGAATGCACTCTTTGTCGAATCTTTTGATCCCTCTCGTCGGGATGAAAACTTGGCTGATGACTGCATGACGGTATGGACGCTAAAGGGGTTTCAAGTCAAATCAGGTTATTCTTCCCTTCTCTGCAGACGTTCGCATGTCTAGTGGATCTGAAACGAGAGTCCTAGTCATCATTGAGCAACTTGCAATACAAAGCAACGACCATATAATCTCAAGCAACCTCAAGCATGCCATAGACATCTCGCCTGTAATTCTCCATTGGCACCGGGGCAGAGTGTCGCGCTAGGCGCATCTTGGGACGACTCATAGTGACAAAGCTCGTATCCACCTGCATCATGTCATCAGAGTTGTCGTGCTCGGGACGCTGTTGAGTGAGGGTGCGAGGGCGTTGACGAGGAGTAGGAGAGGGCATGGAAATACGACGATATCTCTTCCGAGGGCGAACATCATCCTCGTCTTCTTCAACCAGTCTCGTCAGCTTGGGCGTTCCGCGAGTGCAAAGGCGTGCACAGGGGCTCGTGGGCGGGCTGTAAACATCCTGAGTGACATCACGTGTGCGCGAGATCTTGGGCGCAGGCGGCGGCGGGATAGCGCGTCTCAAACCGACAATGACTTCGATGGAGTTTCGAATGAAAGACGCGTCCTCGTCGAGGCTAATGGCGAGCGCGCTAGGAAGCTTGTCGTTGAGCTTGGCGGCGACAGAGACGAGCTGGGAGTGAGACATGGAAAGGAGGTCTTCATGGCAGCAGAACGGGATAACATCGAGGGCGGTAATGACAATGGCGTCCTCAGCGGTGTCTTCGTTCTGGAGGGCAATGCCGCCAGACGGTGTACGATGAACATGAGGCGTGTCGACGATGGGGTCGAGGCTACCAAGAGGCTCTGACTTTCTTCTAAAGAATAGTTTGCGAACTGGTGTAAAAGGGACAGTGAACGAGCGTGTGGAGGCGCCACTAGGCTGTTTGCCGCCGCCTTGGGCATGATGGGAGGAGCAAGGACTCAGTATCAGGACTGGCCTTCCCAGACCGGCAATATGGCGAAAGCCGAAGACCGGCGATCACTTTCGGCCGGCCGAACAAGCCGAGGTTGGGCAAACAAGCCCCAACATTCCTCACGCGCGCGTCCATACTTACTGCCTCTTAACCATCTACCACCACTATCTCCTTCTCGTCGCTGTGTTGCCCGCCCTTCCTACACCATCGCCTTAACCTCCTTCATTCCTTTGCCGTCGCCGTCGGCTACTTGGTCGAGTCCGCAATGAGCAAGTAATGCCCTTATCACCCTTAGCGTCCGATGACACCAGCATTCTCTCCCGCCGGCGTCCCTCGACGACAGCGGACCTACCAGCAAAGATCAAGTATCCAGGCGATGTAAGGCGACCGTCATCGAGCTATACCAATGAGGTCGTCGAAGTCGATGATCCAGGTGGATTCCACAAGAATCTGCTGCTGGATATGAAGCAGATGGTTGGCGGCGCTGTTGGCAACGTGAGTGTCCTTCGCTCATTTAAAGGACAACATACCAACGTATACTCCAGATGAGCATAAGCCCGTATTCTCGCGATATCGTACTCGCCGCGTATGTATATTTAATCCGGCGCAACGCGCTGGCTCACTTGCCTGCAGGCGACGAGGACTCTTCATAATAGATCTCGAGGCCAACTTGGAGGTTCCCAGATTTCTGCCTCAAGGTGGTACATGGGATGTCGCTGATGTGCAGTGGAACCCGCACACGTCTCGAGCAGAATACATCGTGTCCACGTCTTGCGAAAAACTGTACGTGCAATGATTCAAGTCTGTCCGCTCTGCTGATCATCTTCTTAGGCTAATATGGAATCTGATGGCGTCTGGCAATTCCAATATTGAACACATTCTATCTGCGCACTACCGCGCCATTACCGATATCAACTGGCATACAAAAGAGCCGACATTGTCTCGAGCACGGGTATCGACTCTTGGGTATGGACCTGGGACCTTCGAAACCCCAGGAAGCGATATTCGGACTCTGTGCATTTGCTGCGCCCGGAACACAGGTCAAGTGGAACAGACAAGACCCGAACATCCTTGCCTCTGCGCACGCTAATCAAGTCCTCATTTGGGATCGACGAAAAGGCTCTTTACCCATCTCGAAAATCGACGCGCATACTTCCAAAATATACGGCATTGACTGGTCTCACCACGACTCGCGCGAGATTGTCACCTGTTCCTTGGATAAAACTATCAAAGTTTGGGATATGCACGAGGCAGACCCCAAAGCCGTGATTAACACGACATATCCGGTTTGGAGAGCGAGGAATTTGCCCTTTGGACGAGGAATATTGAGTCTGGCGCAGAGGGGTGAGACGATGCTGGAGATGTACGCAACCGAGGGTTCTAGGGAGCCTATTCATGAATTTGAGGGCCACACGGATGTCGTCAAAGAGTTCGTCTGGAGAAGAGGCGGTCAGGGTTCGGTTTTTCTCCTTGTTTCGCGCGTTTGGGCTGATCTCCTCCCTTCATTAGATGGAAATGACTTTCAGCTTATCACTTGGTCGAAAGACCGTACTCTGCGATTCTGGGGTGTCGATTCCGATATTATCCAGGTGAGTTCTATTTCCTAGTCAATGCAAAATTTGATCTCCTTTGCAGCAAGTAGGATCCACGCCAGTAAAGCCGAGGAACTTTGACCCAGATCGCACTATTTCGTTCCGGACTCCTCCCCATACGCCTAAACACCCGATACTCTTATCCGCGCCTGTCGGACACAGATCTATTCTAGCTGAAGTTCGGGCTGGTGCGCCACCTCGACAACAGCAGCCACCGTTACCTCAGCCCATTGTGAGTAAAGCAAAGATGACGCGCGGCTCGATGAGATCGAGTGCGCGTGGCGGTGTGGATGGGTTGACGTGGTTAGCGAGTGTGAGAGTCGAGGATCGGAGAAGAGGCAGCTCAAGCAATCCTGGCAGTGAAGGAAATAGTGCCGAGGCCAGTCGAATGAGCTCAAGGTCGAGAGGGAATGAGGATGAGCGAAGAAGTGAAAGCCGCAGTCGAGGTGTTGTTAGTGCTGGGATTGATGATCCGAAGGAGAGCTTACAGGACGAGTAAGTTTCTGGTCATCTTCTTACAACGCATCCTGCTCATTTTACTTCTCCCAGAATTACGCGCGTCATTACAACCTTGGCGCAGAACAAAGTTAGGCTTGAAAGGGTATGATGAAGCCTCCTCTCCACGCGATAATTTTGACTAATGCTTTGTACAGCATGAACTCACTGCGAAAAAGCGGTTCTGCACTATTGGCTTGCATGGACCGTGGGGTCAATCATCGACAGTATTCGTCTTCATGCGTATCACCTTTACTTTTCCAAAGGAGTATCCTCATCGTGGGCCGGATTCTACCCCCGTCGTCAGCCTGGAACCGAATCCTCTTATTTCTATCAACGATCGAGCGCGCATTCTGCGAAAACTCAAGACTATCAGAGAATCTCGACGACCTTGTTTGGAACCTTGTCTCCGATTCCTACTTTTCAAGAATGAGGACGTCGACGAGAAACCTATTCATTTGGATTCGGAGTCTAGCGATGAGGACGATGATGGGAAGAGGCGGGAACAAGAACATACGGTAGCGTTGTTGAAGGACAATAAAAATCTGGCTGAGCCTAGGACGACACAAGGCGTCTTTGGACCTAATGGTGCGCATATTTCTTGCAACCTCGTTGCACTCGTTAACAATGTCCGTGTATAGGCGAGCTTGTTTGTTTCTTTAACAGCCCGCCGCGCTCGATGAAGAATATACCTCGGTTCATAGAATCGCCGACAACGCAGTCGCCCACGCCCGAGGAGAAAGCTGAGAACATGTATCAATCACCTGCGCTCGCTACTGAAGCTATTCGACGCTTGGAGGCTGCTGCCGTGGACCATCAGTCTGCGACCGTGTTTCGCGTCGAATAGATGACCAGATTACGCGGTTCTTGACCAACTCCTTGACGTTCTCGCAGGTGCGCTTCCGCGATCGGTTCCGTGCGACCCCACAACATTATGTTACCCCGCAAAAGACGACGGTCTTGTTGATTAATACGACGACGGTAGCGGGCGGAGATCGGAAGGTTGCGAGGGGTTATGTGTTTACTGTTGTTGGGAATGAGGATGAGGTTTGGGTCTTCTGTGTTCGAGAAACGCTGCGGTCGCGCGTAAGCATGGCAGATACGACCATGCGAGGATTTTCGTATCTTTGGGCGCTGTGTTGAGCTTCCAGAAGCTCCGCAGATGGCGTCCCTTCCAAGAACGATGCGCTTTGGAATCTTGTTAAACAGATGTTTGTGCTTTTTTGATGATTTTGAAGGGAGAGCTAACAATCATTACTAGAATGAATGCTTTGGCTGAACAGAAGGATGTCCAGATGCTGGCTATGGTGGCTATGACTGTTCTCCAGGTGATTCCGCCATTGGAAGGGCTCAAGCCTCTGTCTTTGAAGAGTCCGCGAGGGACGCCTTTCCGAACAGGTTTCTCGGATGGATACCAAGCCGACTATTTCAGTATGGCCAGAAGTGCGCAACGCATTCGATCAGGTCGAGAGAGCCCAAAGTCGCCTATGTGGCCGCGGCTTTCTGGGCCGTCGTCGCCGACGAACCTGCCCTCCGCTTCTGCGTCGTCGTCGTCTTCACGCGCAGGCTCGTGGTCCAGTCTTTTCACAACGAACACGATGCGGCAGTTTATGGCGGAGAAGCTGACTGGTGTTCAGGACTCTTTCAAGGACGGGCTTATGACGCCTTCTGTCGAGAAGACGCCGCCCTTGATGATGCGGTCGACAGCGATACCGATACCTGCTCGTGGGTCGAGAGCAGAGCCTCTTTCGCCGCATCCGCATCCCCATAAGAAGAGCGCCGGGGGTAATGAGTCGGTTATTTCGAGATCTTGGAACGATGAGAAGAGGGGTGATAAGCGGCGGACGAGCACGGTGTCGTTTTCGCCGGCAAAGTCGATTGTGTCGAATGTGACAGCGACATCGAACCGTGGAAGCGGTCCTAGGAAGCGGGTCGTGTTTGAGGAAGCTCCACGTGAAGCGTCGTAAGTATTCTTCGTTGCGCGGTTGTTTGTCTGTAATCTAATATTGACCTGCAGGTTACCACTACCCTTCAACAGGAACGACGTGTTGGCGTATGTTCGTTATGTTCACGCCTACGCTGAGTTCCTGTTCCGCTGGGAGCTGCATCATAAGAGGCTTGAGCTGCTCAAGGTCGTGGATCCGCATGCAGCAGCCGACGTTGTTGCGCATCAAATTGGTTAGTCCATCCCATATCTAAGAATATGTCTCATGGTCGAATCTCATACTGCGTTTTAGGCGTTTCGAGAATATGCGCTGCATGCCAGTCGATACTGTCTCCGGATGCTCGAGCGTGTCCAGCTTGCCACCATCCCTCGACGATGCCGGATTGCGCTATCTGTCGGTTGCCTGTCAAAGGTTCGTCTCGTTAGCGAATTATGTTGTGGGTTTCGCAGCTTACAGGTTGGCAGGTCTATCTCAGAGTTGCACGCGGTGCTTGCATGTGGTACACATGTCTTGTCGGAAGATGATGGTTAATGTTAAAATGTGTCCGTCTGGGTGTGGGTGTACGTGCAAGTGGAAATAGAAGAAGAACATTTTGTGATAGCGTGAATGGGGGGGCAGAGTGGGAGTGTGATGATCACAAGCTTAGGATTGCGCGAATTGTGCCAGTCTTGGCTTCAACTCTCACTGTCATCATGTAGCAGGTCCTGAAGCTGAAGACTTGAAGGGAGGTATGGAAGAAGCCGTCTTTTGTCATTGTCTTGTTTTGTTGATGGTGTTCTTTTCGGTCAGCCTGGCACATGCCCTCGAACCAGGCCATCCAATCGAAATTTAACGATCAGCACCACACACCACCGTCTTCATTATCACTCGCGGCTCAAGTAATACAGGACTGCGTTCAAGCGCAGCTTGCGCGGGACATATCCGGAATTGCGATTGAACGAGCTTCGTCCTCCGCCGCCTAGACATGGGCGAAATGCGTAATGATATAGGTGGGCTAGTAGATGTGTTTTCTACTCTTTGCGCTTTTTAACATTCTCTGTAGAAGACGAAGTTATCTCCAAGGCATTCATCAGCCACTTCGTGGCCAGGGCACCTGAAACGGACACGGACAGCCTAACTCACTCATACTGTTACTGATTATGCTCTCTGACATGTAGTCTTCCACTGTGCTTAATTCTCCATATCTGCCAGCCATGGTTATTTTTCTATACGCGATGCGAGGCTTGAAGGAGATTTTAGTGGATGCATAGCGCGAGAACGGCAGAAAGAAAAAGGTTGATATTGTTGGAGCACCATCATAAGTCATTTATACATTGAACGTCGCACCTGCGTCGCACTGGTAACGCCTTTCATCTGACGGAACACCGTCGACGCGACTTGGTGGGAACACTGGCGGCCACCTGCCATATTAGGTAGCGGCCGTCGGCACCGAAAATAAACAAAGATCGACATGCCGTTTTGGCGTACCGAGTTGCTTGGAGGAACCATGTCAAAGCTCTCGAGAGGAACTGGTCGGAGGTTCCTTTTGATAGAAGGCATCGGTCAGGGCATTATGCGATGACTTCTTCGCTGGTCAGTGCTCGTCTTATCGAACAGTGGCAAGATTTACACCAGTTTCCAAGACTATAAGTATCTCACGACTTGGTTGCTGTTAATTCTCTCTTGTGTATCCGGCAGCTAGGTGTCTCGTCTATGCCCGATCTTGGAAAAGTTCTTGTCAACACCGATTCAGATGCGAACTCGATGCAAGTGGATCGTCGCCTGAAAATCACCCTCAGGTGCGGTTCACATGACATCTATTTGAACAGTAGACTTCTTTAGTTTAGGGTCTGCGAAGCAGGTCACGTCCGAATCTATCGAACTACGAAGGCACGATGTTTCGTCGTCTCAGGTTTTGCTAATACCTGCGCTAGGATGCTCATCCTCAGCGCTTTGATTCTACCTACCTACCTACCGGCACTTGATTTGCTCGAACGCTCAGGTGAACCTAAAGGCACAAGGGTTAGGAGAGTCCGCGTCTTGTTCATATAGGATGATCTGCGTCAAATGACTCTGGAGTGAGGTTCTTTCTTAGAAGACATCGGTCATGTCCTTATCCGATACCTTCCTTGTTGGTCGGTGCTCATCTTGTCGAAGAGGCCAGATTTATAACTTATGTTTCCTAGTTCCAAGGCCACATGTTCATGCTGCTAATTCTCACCAGCACCTAGTTCTCTAGCGCGCTCTGCAGGACCTTTCCCGACCTTGGAAACGATGTCCTCTTTTCGCGTCAACCCCGCGATGCCTGTTTGACCAGCGACGCGATCAGCAAGAACACTCGCGATTTAATTAACGTGTTGCCTGGGAACGGCTCCGCCATCTACATGACACCTCTTCAAACAGTAGATTTCTTTCAAGTCACGTCCGAATCGATGTACTGACCCTGCCCTCTCGAGCAGGCTTATATATAAGACGGTGTTTCTGCCTCTGATAATTCACCGGTACGTTGCCTTTGCAATGCTCTTCCTGCCTCTCGTCGTCTTCGTCGCTCAAGTGGGACTCGTGGTCGGCGCGGTTACCCTGCCTCTTCGACCCTCCGTTCGCTTGGACAAGGCTACCGTCAAAGGCACTCGTGATGGGAAACTCTCCAAGTTCCTCGCTATACCTTTTGCGCAACCGCCGTACGCTCGCCGTCTCCGGAGCTCAGTCACTGCCTTGCTGACTCAAGCCTTTGTAGAACAGGTCAACTCCGATTCCAACTTCCCCAGGCTGTTGATGCGTACAAGGGCACGATCAAGGCGACTTCTATGGGACCAGCTTGTCCTCAGCAGGCTATCACGATACCGAGTCTCGTGGGACTCCCGCACCGGGTCAGAGATATCATCCTCAATTCCATATTCACCGCGGCTCTTCCATCGTCTGAAGACTGTGAGTCCTTTAGCTTGTTTGATATCTCAATGCTCACTCTTCCATTTTGCAAGGTTTGTCGATCGACGTTATCGCGCCTACAGAACACCTTAAAACTGGCCAACTTCCAGTTGTCGTCGTACGTGTCAGCTCTTCTTGTCGTGAAAAAAGCTAATCATTTTTGAAGTGGATTTTTGGAGGTACGCCTCCCGCCCAAGGAGTAGCCTTGAGCTGACATACACATTTTTTTTCGTTCAAGGTGGCTTCGAACTTGGGGGGACGCGGCTGTATGTCGCTTACATGAACTGCGATGACAGAGCTAATCTTACTTTTCTAGGTACGATGGTACTAGTATTGTTAAACGCTCGATTAAGCTCGGAAAGCCGGTCATCTATGTCGCCATGAACTACCGAGTATCAGGTAAGCCCAGAGCCGGATCGAGGCTTTGCGCTCATACGCAACTCTAGCGTACGGGTTCTTGGCGGGCAAGGAGGTGAAAGACGCCGGAGTCGGAAATCTTGGACTACACGATCGTATGCAAGTCACTTCTCGTTTGATTCTGTTACTGATGTTATTACCCCCAAGAACGAATGGCCCTTAAGTGGGTCCAAAAGTACATTCACGCGTTCGGGGGAGACCCGGACAAGGTCACTATGTGCGCGTTTTTTATTATTTCCACGGAATCAAATCATATGCTGACGAACTTTGGTAGCTGGGGCCAATCGGCAGGCGCTATCTCAGTGGCCTTGCATATGCTCATCAACGACGGCAACCATGAAGGACTCTTCCGGGGCGCTTTCATGCAATCGGGTGCACCTATTCCCGTCGGCGACATCGAGCATGGTCAGAAAGGCACGGAGTTTTGAATGCCTAGCTGTTATTATCAGTGTTGATGATTCGCTCACAGATTATGACGCCATTGTGCAGAAAACAGGATGCGCGAGCTCTGCAGATACTTTGGCATGTCTTAGGAAAGTGAAATTCAGAAAGTTGAAGAAGGCGGTTGACGCTTCGCCCTTCATGATGGAATACCAGGTCAGGATAAGCTCGAACCTGTGTCATCGTTGGCTGTTCTGACTCGCGCCCTCTAGTCCTTGATGCTGGCTTGGCTTCCGCGGGCGGATGGTGTCTTGTTTTCTGATAATCCGCAACGCCTCGTGGAGCAAGGAAAAGTAGCCAACATTCCGTTCGTGACCGGTTCGTTGTTACCCGATTAGCTACTTCACGCGGCGCTGTTAACTCTTTTCAGGAAACTGTGATGACGAGGGGACCCTATTTTCATTATCGCAGCGGAATGTTACGTGAGTTTCTAACCTCTCAGTTAGGTGATAGTGTTACTGATCTTTCGCTTCGCCTAGTACAAATGACCATTTCAGGGCATACGTCCATGAAGTCATGTTGCCCACCGCTCCAGATGTGCACATTGATAGACTCATGGACCTCTATCCATATGAAGATAGACGTCTCTCTGACACTGGCTTCTTCAGTCTGCTGAGTCCGCAGTTCGGTCGGTTGGCTGCTTTCCAAGGAGATGTTGTGTTTCAAGCGCCGCGTCGATTTTTCATTTCCTCGTTGTCCGGAAAGCAGGATATCTACACATACAGTGCGTCTTTCCTCAAACCAGGGCCCCACGCGCATCTTGGCTAACGATTGCGTCCAGTTTATAAGCGTATGAAGGACATTCCCATCTTGGGGTCTTTCCATACCGCCGACCTACTCCTCAACTCGTATCGGGACCTTCCGATACTCCCACCTCCTGACATGCAGGACTACCTCATCCACTTTGTTACCGACCTTGATCCCAACGGAAACGGAAACGAAACCACCGGTGGAATCACCTGGCCGAAGTATACCAAGGAGGAGCCAAAGATGTTATCCTTTAATGATGCCCGCAAGGATCGTCCCAAGTTGACTATCACCGAGGATACCTTCAGAGAGGCCCAAATGAGCGCAATCCACGAGATCTCCCTAGAACATCCCATCTGATAGCTTGTTGTTTGGCAGGGTATCGTAGACCTAGAATGACTTGCAGTACTTATCCTTCTCTCATAGCTCATGTTGACTCGCACTTAATTACCGCTAGCCTCTCAGTTCCGTAGACAGAGCGAATCTTCGAATCCATGTCCGTTTGCTTTTCAACTTTGAACGTTCGTCATGGTCTGCAGAGAGCTGTTTCAAAAACGTGTCTGTCTGCGAACTAGTACGTACACTGCTCACGTCGTGCTGCTTCGACTCATATTTCTCAGATGTAAAGATGAACAGAGCAAAGAGAACGTCTGGCTGCAATCTGAGATCTTGTCTAGAAACAAGCATCTTCTGCGGGTCCTCGAGAGTTCTGAATATTGATTCATTGCTCAACGTCCACTTTCTGGAGTTCATCATACCCGCTTGGTGAGGGCCTACATGCTTCTCGTGTCATTCATCTCAAATGGTAATACTCATTTTAAAGCTGGATTTTCCAGTCGATCGATACTTCAATATCTAAATCAAATTTGCGCCACCAACAGTCCAGTGACGAGTGCACGGTCACGTTTCTGAATCTCCAGTTTTTTTTTTTACAATCACCGAAATAGACCACAGCAATTCTATAATGAGTGGGATCGATATATCGGCTAGAATATTTAAGTACAGTAGTACAAGAATAGTAGTAGTCTTGGTTGAGAATATATAACAGTAGCAGATATTTAGATGAGACAAGTACATGAACGATTCTACGCTGTCAAAGCCACAGTATGGGGCTCTATATTATTGACCGCGACATTGGGTACCTTCTCAGACGGTGACAAGGGTGAAGAAGACGCCGACTGCGACGGTTCACTATTGCTTATAGAAGCCGTAGGTCTATCGAAGCGATTAGTTCATTCCAGGTAGAGCACATAGTAAGCGAAGCTCACATGGCATCTGGATGGCCTGCGACCCGTGTACCGTCCGGCGCGATACCACATGCCCTGGAACGGCGTTATTATAACGAGAACAAAGGGAACCGAAACGCACTCGACAATCTGATCCCAATAGCTCCTCGGTTCAAACTCGTACGCGTGCTCGCCGCCAAAGTCCGCATCGAGATGGGACGCCGGGATGAGCTCCAGCAAGTCAGGGTTGAAGCGCATCTGCCAAGCATCAAGAAGTGGCGCTCCATCAACATCCGCCACGTACCTTGTCGCGCGTGATGGGATCCAAGAAGGGGGCAATGCCCTTGTAGAAAAAGTTGAGCAGCATCGGGAGGTTGACGACGAGCGCGCGGCCGAGGGTCTCGACGTAGTGCTGTTGGAGGATGTGGAGCACCTTGCGCGCGATGGATATTGAGGGATTGGTGCGGAGGGTGGTGGATTTGTAGTCGACGATGATCACGAGGGACTCTTGGCCTGGGGGCATCAGGTCTTTGGCGCGTTCTCTGTTATTGTTGTTTAGACAATAGAAGCCGGGGAAGGGTTGGCTTACAAGCACCAGACGAGATGGCGAAGCTGTCGTGGACTTGTTTCGGTGTTCTCCCGCCCTGGGCGCATGTATATTATCGGACGACCATCTTTATCAAAGCCATTTATGATGCTAGACACGTTAAACACCATAAAGGTGGTCTTGAAAAGAGTACTATACATTTTGCCCGTTTCGCTTTCGATTCTGACGTCCTCGGGAACGATTAAGTCGGGCTTGAACTCGCGGCGCCATTCGATTGTGGCTTTGATGCGTTTCTTGGCATCGGGAAGGTTCCACTTGGCCGAGCGCATGTAGCGCGGCATAGTGTCGGGTTTGTTAAGCCACCTACGCTCCCATGGATGGTAGGGATCGCTCTCTGGGAGCAACAGCGTGTCTGCATACTGCCCTCACGGTTGGATCAACAATCCGGGTAGTCCGGCATCTAGCGTACCTCTTTCAGCGCCACAATATGCGCCTTTTGTTCGTCAGAGTAGTTGTGGATGGGGCCGACCTTGACAGAGTCGTCGGGGACGGTGAGGACCTTGTTTGTTGTTGCAGTGGTGGCCATGGTGGTTGGGAAGAAAATGAAATGGGCATGCTGGAAAGCGGCCGATGGTACAAGAGTATCATTACGTGAAGTTATTCACTCTTGATGCGTCACCGGCAGATGCGATCGGACCTCTAAAACCGAGGCCGAGGCATGACTGTTCCTTGGTGCGACTTGCTCAGAACAGAATTCGAGGTGAATATGCTGTGAATAGAGAGCTTGTCGAGCTGGAATTTGCAGGCAGAACAACCAGAACGTGTTCCGGTGTGCGGGTTGTAGCGGAGGAGCCGAGTGCCATCTCGGTTAGAGTAACGGGTCCTACTTCTAATTCGCAATGACAGGCTTACCTGTGGTCGCCGCCGCCAATGCAACAACGTCCCGCCCACTCTCGGGTTGCACTGGAGTCTCGGAGGATGAGTGGAGGCTTAGTAAATCACACGTGACCGCATCTGTGCTCACCAATCTAATCGTGATCCGGAGACAAAAAAACGCAATGCGTTGCAGTGTGGAACCCATCTCTACCGCATACCACCACCATGGCTCCCGAACCCATCAACAGTCTCGCCGACTTTCAGAAGATCGTGAGTTGCTACAGGCATGGTAGAAACCTCCGGATCCGCTGACCGCGTTGTGCAGATTAACGGCGACAAGCCTGTCGTCATCGACTTTTGGGCAACATGGTGTGGCCCATGCAGGATGATCTCGCCCATCTTCAAGAAGTTTTCCGAACAAGATTCATACGCGGGCATCGGATTCTATACCGTCGACGTCGATGAGCAACCCGACATCTCGCAAGAGGTCCAGGTCACTGCTGTAAGTACACAACACATGGAGAAGAGCACTATTTCTAACGCAGAACTGCTTAGATGCCTACTTTCCTCGCGTTCAAGGCGGGAAACAAGATCGGTCAATCTATGGGTGCCATTCCCACCAACCTACAGGTGTGTAGCTTCATTACCGTTGCTGATTCCGATCTCTGAGACTGCCTACAGGCTCTTGTTAAGACTGCTGCCGAGGCTGTTATTCCTGAGGTTACTCCTCCCGATGCTACTACTCCTGCGGAGCCGACTGCTGCACCCGGAGTGTCTCCCGCTGAAGCGGCACCCGCCGTATCCGCACCCCCAGGTACGTTACTTAGTATAGCAAGTCACTCTCATATGTATACTCAATTGTGATTATAGCTGTCGAAGAGTCCAAAGCATAATAAGAAGTGTCGCCACCCAAGCTGTACATTTATCGCTATTCATATGTAATTCGAACTTTATTGTCGTCATACATCTTGACCCCGCACATGAGTCTCTTGCATGCAAGTATACATTTTGATTTCCCCGCAATGACGCATCGCGGCCTGTCTGACTGTGTCTCCGCACGTTAGGAAACAACCAGTCTATCGTCTCCGACCATGAAAATTAAAATAGAACTGTGGGATGCCCACGGATGCGAGCGCCAGCGAGGCGGCTACGCCGCAATGAAATCACTGAAGGATCAAGGATGTCCAAAGGACTGTGAGATTCAATAAGATTGATTTATGTAACGACGCGAAAAGTCGACTGTTCTTCACCCTAGAATAATCAAGACTCTCATTATTGCCCTCACTCGAGAAAGAGCGAAGCGACAAATGTCAGCCCAGAACAAAACTTTTCTTTCCAAGGCCGACTCGAATCTTCGGAAAGGTCAATCCTTGTGATTTGTGTACGGTCACCGTAGCTAGTCGCAACGGTATCTGAGTACAGGAGAGCATTTTGCCGAGATGGTCTGCCGTGTTTCGAATTGGTACGATGATGGGAATGCCGTCTGGGAATGCTTCGGTCTTGCACTCAGTGCGCCACAGTGTCGGTCCTTTTGGGACACATATTCCTCCAGGCAGTAAAAAAGCAGCTATGCAATTCAGATACATAATACAGAGATATACCCATTGCCAGAGGTCTGGCGCGTCGAATTTCGGCAGCAGCAAGTGACTTCTTGGGGGAACGGTTCCGGCATGAGGCATCCATCCACGAACACGGTTGAAACGCGGCAGTGTGAATGATATACACATAACAAACGGCTGCACAAATTTCCAGGGAGAACGAAGGAGAATTGAAGGGGGCTGCTCGCCATTTACCAAAAAAAAGTGGGCCCAGGCTGCGCGACATGATTTTGTTCATATTTGGTCACCTATGTTAGAATACAAACACTTGCACTCGGCTTTCATGTGGGTCTATGTTTCCTTATTTGGACACGCGCGCCCATTGTTCTCATTGTCTTGCGTTTGGCCACGAAGTCACCCATTATATCTATAGCAAACACTCTATTATTGACTTGATTTAGTAGTACATTGTTCCTACTGTATTTTAAGCTACACAAATGTATCTGGAACCTCGTCCGTTTGCGAGGGTTCCCTGCTTGTATTTTCGCGCCCGCTTTTCAGCTCGACGACGCTGTTAAAAGTTAACAACCTAGACTGCCGTGCTCGAACTCTATGGATGCTCGCTGGCGCTCGCAATAAGCACGGCATACTCGCTGCACCGTCTGGCGAATCAGATGCTAAGCACTTTCAGTTCCGACTAAGAAGGAAGTTCATTCATGATTGAATAATCAGGCAATTGCGACTCACGTTAAATTTATCCACATCGATTTCAACAACAACATTATAGAGTGCATCATCTATCAAAGTCGTCGCCGCTTCGCCGGCTTCGTTAGTTGCCTGGGTGCCATCTTCTGTATAGATGACATTATCGTGGCCGAGAAGAAAGAAATGTCCTTTGCAAGCGACGAAACAGTGCAAATCGAGATCCAAATCCCACACCCGGGAACGTATGTTCATACAGGAAATGGTCTCGTCGTCTGTATTGCATCGCCATATGTCGGGTACAAGATCACCTGTCCCATATGGAACCCAGGCAACGATTAACGCATCGTCCGAGCGAGAGTGCTCAGTGGTAGCAGTCACTGGCTGCATCCAGTACCAGTTGGCTTCGTCTGGCAAAGCGCCTCGGAGAGGACAAAGGGCAGAGAAGGTCCGGTGCCGAGTATGGAACACGAACCAGCGGTCAGCATTGAAGTTGATGGTCTGTGAGATGTGATTACGGCGCACACAAAGGAGGACAGAGAGGAAGAACGGGCCTCTGCCTTTCCCGATCGTCGCCGACCAGGCCCTAACAGAATCTTGACCCGTCATATATCGCAGTGACCTTTGCATCGTATGCCCCTCGATATCGTCTGGATCATATGGGACATCCATGGCGATCCAGTCCACTCGTTACCGTCGTGCTCCGCTATGGAGTAACTCCTGCGAAGAGTTGCTTTGCGGCGATCTTGTCCCTTCCTCCGAAGATAAAAAGTCGATTTTTGATTGCAACCATTGATGCGTTCACTCTGGCAGGGCTTCCCACCTTTGACATTTTCATAGCACCATTTCATGCTGTCGAGATCTACAGAGACGAGTTTTGATGACGTTTTACCGCTTGGAGACTCGACGCCGCCAAAGAGGAGCAGAAATCTTTGACCAGTCGACGTCTTGAATATTGTGCCCGCTGGCACTACAAGGATGGGGAGAGGAGAGGCTTTGTTGTACCCTGTAATGGTGGGAGCCTATAGAACTAGTCAGACACAGAAAGTTGCAGGATCCGGGACTTACCTGCCAGGACATCCTGGCAACGTCAAATATGCGAAACTGATTTGTGGCATTTGAAGGTTTATGGTCTGTACCACCATACATCACTATTTGTCCGCCTTCGTCATCGAAGACAAGACGGACCCAGTCGTGGAATTGAGGAAGGTCCGGACCTTTCAGACGATGGATGGTGAAACCGTTTACTTTTGTGATGGTACTAGATGCCAGCTGTCAACACGTATGAATCAGAATGATCTAGGAACCCAGCTCGAGGAGAGACTTACTTGGGAGATAGAGTTAGACCGTTCACTTGAGTTGTTAGTTCGTTGACGGCGACCTTGCGGGAAGACTCCGAAGAAGACGTATAAAAGTCCTTTCTTTTGCGGCTTGACACTGATGATGCTGAACAGAAGGTCTGTATTCGGGGAAGGTTGCGTAAAGCGATTGGCGTCAATGACAAACGATTGTTGTGGTCATAAAACAAGTGTGTCTGTGGCTGTGCAACTTGAGTTAGCAGAAGAAATTTGAACCTACTTTTGCCCATTACTATAGTCTTTTGTACTACCAAGAGCGAGTACAGCTGGAACGTCCTTATCGCACTCCACGGACAGACCTTGATCAGTGTCAGTTCCGTTCTTGAGCAGCACACGATCAGCCCAAGCCACTCTGGCTGATCCGATACTTGAAAAAAAACAAGTCGAACTGTCGAACGACATGCGACCGTCCAAGAATCGAGATAGTCAAGTTACATACAGAATGAGTCAAGAAACCGGTACTGTGGTATATTGCTACTAGCTTTAACCGACTCTTTTCTTACCATTGCTACTTATTCTTCAATTTCCATCTTCACTTCTTCCGTGAGCTGAAGCATGGCATTTAAGTAATTGGTCTTAAGAAATCAGCGAATTTGGCGAGAAGGACTCACTGACTCTACAGCCAACTCCAATGCAGCAATCTTCTCCAGGTCCTCTAGTTCGACACAAATATCGAGCCGAGCATCAGCGCGCTTTGGCTGATCATACCCAAGGAGGACTGCGCGCCCACCTATGACCACGAAGGTCACGAACTCAACCCCAAGCTTCGCCAACGACACTCGAACGCCTAAACATCGGAGTTCTTCCGTTGGTGGGACGAAGTATTGCCATATTTCCGGCGTTGACGGTACATTCTCTTTTGGAACAGACCATGCAGCGATCAGCACCTGGGGAGGAGGGGTCGGATGTGCTCCAATAGTCTGTCCATTTTGGTCATTGCAGGAAACTTGAAGAACATACGACGACTGCTTTTGCGGAATGTCTTGATTCCACCAAGAAGACTTGTAGCAGGAATCGGGCGCATAGTCCGGTTGATGGGGTGAAAGTAGACGAAGTGTCTTTCGACGAGATCATAGGGCTGCTGGAATTGCTGCCAATCGCAGTGCCAGTGTTAGCGTAATCTGAACGGATGTCAACAAGTAACATACGCGATCGCCATATCCAAGTCCAGGTCCCAAGAGAATCATCCTATTCCATGGGTCGTACGTCGCAGAGCCAAACGCCGCCGGCATCTTTAGCTTCAGGATCTTGTCATCGTACGCGACATCCTTATGAAGCCATCGCCACGTCTTCGAACGAGTATTCCAGTATGGAATAAGATGGTATAGGTTTCGGCATCGGGTCTCCATCGTCAGACTCTCCACCAAAGATGAAGAGCTTCTTGTCAAGGCAAACCATCGATGCGCCGATGCGGTTTGGAACGGTTCCTCCCGCAACTCTTGAGATCCCCCACTTTTGCTCAATCAGATCGATGAAGATGAGTTCGGCAGAGGTGGTATCGCCTCGGCGACCCTCTCGCTTACCTCCGAAGAGGAAGATGAAGTCCCGGGGCGAGCTCCCAGGACCGTCGAATCTGACCATGGCAGAAGACGGTCCGTAAATTGCAGGCAGTGGATCATTTGAGAATTCGAACCGCCCTTCAGGATCAAAAACAATTTTATCCTAAATAGATGGTGATGAGGTGTCCTGAGTCGATTGTATTGAACCTACCGTCAAATTCGTCCAGCTCATGTTCTCGATATCAAACTTGAAGATATTATTAGTCGGGACATAGTTGATGTCCTCAAAAGGCCGTCCAAGCGCCGCATCTGGGTCGACACTCCCTCCGTAACGGTACAAAAAGCGATGATTCAAATCTGGTATTATACCCGCCCAATTGTCTCGTAGTCCCCGTCGTACGTTATCCTCGTCCCATAGAATCGTCTCCCATCTCACGCCGCCAAGGAGTCGACTTCTGAAACAAAGGATTGTCACAGTCATCATTGACTATGCGCGTTACAGTGTATATGTCGTCCTCTTTTACAGTCTAAGCATTGTGTCAATCTTCGTCAAGGACAAAAGTAGACATACCTTTTTTCCAGCAGAACCTTTCTTTCTGTTGTTCTTCGTTTGGCTGACAGAACACTTGGTATTCGTCTTCTGAGTTCGTGACCGCAGGGTTCTTGGTCCTGGGCCTGCTGTACTTAGTCAACACGTTGACTGGGACACGGATAGATGCTGGAGTACCCCTCATGTCGTCGTTAACATCTCGTTCTGCACGAGGCATTGAATTGAATGCAAGATAGACTTAGATAGTTGTAGAAGAACAAGAGGCAACGTGAAGGACGGAAGCAACTCAGCTCGGACCGATCTGCCGGAGTTTCGATCATTCAACAAATTGGCGACAAGATGCTCGAAGGCATGTTGGTGGAGGCGCTAAGTTCAACTTGGACAAGATTGTTGATTCGTACTCATTCCTCGTGGTTCCAGGAAGCTGAAAATGAACGCGACTGATCAGTGTTATAACACAGGTGAATCTATCTATCAGTGGCCGCGGCAATTGTGGAGAGAATAATGATTACAGGATAAATAAGTATGCTGAGTGTTACAGGTAAGCAGCCATAACAAGGAGCAAGACTGTCGAAGGGACAGTCATCGAGTGGAGAGAGACAGCGCTGTTATCGTCGGTGCTACATCGACAATGGTCAGCCCGCGTATTCACAATTCAACAAGTAAGAACCAAACTTGCCTTTCAGAAGAATCAGCACTCGAAGTCGAAGTAGCGTCGTCGGACGACGGGGTGGTGGTCACGCCCTGAATGTACGCAGTCAGCGACTCTGTGCTACACCGAATACGAAGACTATGAACACACCACAGCTGTGCAGAGCGCCGCCGAGACGCCTATGGCGCTATCATAGTCGCCACTATTACAAGTGGCCTCAAAGCACGACCTCGTGCTATTGACGAAAGAAAAGCTCTTGCACAGGCAGGTATTATCCGTGCTTGAGCAGTCGCCGAAGTCTGCGTTGTGAATACATGTTGTAGCACAATCTGGGTTGGTGGTCAGACTCAGATAGCGCTAGACACGCGATGCCAATCTCACCTGGGTACAGTTCGGTGGAGGTCGCGAACGACAGAACTGATGAAAGAACGAAAAGGGCGGTCGTAGAGAGACGCATGGTGAAGGAGGGACGAAGGTGAGTTCAGTTACATCTGGAGGGAGCGGCTTAAGCCCTTTATAACGCAGAGAACACAGTATAAATGCGGACAAGGGCATCTTCGCGTTGTGCCGCATTGGGACGATGCCTTGAGAAGCGAGCCCGCCAGATGGAAAACGAGGCACGTTGCCCCGGATGGTCGTTGCGGCCTTGTTCCCATTTTGGTGGTTTGTTTGCTGATCCTCGCTGATGACTAGGGGTCCAGTGAATAAATGAACGTGCTTGTCAGGCATCTACCTCAGTCGACAAGCTTAAGCCACGGCCCACGGGAAATTACTGAAGGATCCTAAGGCTAGACTTCAACAAGCGGGACCAGAGTGTCAGTAATTCAGAAAGAAGGCATCAAAGACTGGGGGGGTGGAAACCAGGCACCAAGTGTTCCCACTTAACCGACCTAGTTAGGTCCCCATCCCTATCCAGGATGGCGACCTAACTAGGTCGGTTAAGCCTTTATTTACCACTGGATGTAATACAGGTTAATATTAGGGACTTATAGCCATCTGAGAGCACGGGGACGGGGCCGATCCGCCCGCCTGACATCACTGCGTGATCGGACCGGCATCTTAGCTCCCGCTCATCATCCCGCCATTGCCATCGCTGTCTTCACCGCCTGCCCCGTATTCCCGCCAAAATAAATCGAAAAAAATGCAATTAATTGTACGAAAATATATGGGCAGCATAAGGCCGCCACCGTCACGTAAATATAAGTTTGCGCCTTGTACTAACTGAACCGCCCTCCTCATCGGCGCCGTCGACGAAATACAGCGCAGCGCTTTGAAATGCGACGCTTCTGCTGCAAGGGCGCCTCATCATCGTTGCCATTACCATCCAGGAGCTCGTCGACCTTGCTCATCCTAGTAGCGTCCGGCCCTCCCACCCACCACCAGCGTAACCTCCCAAGTTGCTTGACCTGTTGAGCAGTCGCCACGAAGCTGTCCAGTCTCTCCTGCGTACAGGGCGCGCCCCCCAGCCTTGAGTCCCTCGACGGGGAGGCATCAAGCGGGCATAATACCAAGCCTGATGCTACCATCCTGTGACACCGCCGCGGCCGTAAACATGGAGCACGTATTGCTGAACGTTCACTCGTTATCGCAGTCAAATATACACCAGCGTCAAAGACCTGTGCGAGCGTGAGGCGTTTGCTGGCGTTGACGATGACCTTGTTGCGTTGAATGCCATACTTTGCGCGCGATGGGGAGGAGAACAAGTCGGTTGATGACGCGGCGGAGAGGGTGAACATAGCATCACCAGATGAACAAAAAAAACAGGGAGGAAATTCGCACCTTTGGAAGGAGGATGCATCCACGATGCCATCCCGCTCCAGAAATCCAACTCCAACCTGGAAGACAGGCTGATCCAGCTGCCTCAAACCGGCGCTCATCCTCCGGAGGTACTACAGCTCCGTCCTGGAGGCTGACACGTAGCGGTGTGCTCGTCGTCGGAGCAGAAACTGCGAATAGTCGTCCACAACATTATCTGCAGCTGTTGAAAGCCGCGGAGAGAGATCCATACACAAAAAAGCAAGAAAACAAAAGCAGGAGAGCCCAGGAGGGCACACACACGAAGGTAGAGAGCCAGATGGCACCTGGTCGTTGAGGTGCCATCGCGGTAAGAGGCAAGATGGTGGTAGGAAGGCAAGTTGAACGCTGCTAGAATGCCACTCGGATGATCGGACCGAGTGGTTTTTGACGACTTCAACAAGCTCCAGCACGACAACGGAGACAATTGAGGCCTTAAAACATTGTGTGATATGTTCCTATAGCATGGAAGAGTGTTTTATTTTTTGGTCAATTTTTTTGGCCTATAAGTCATGTCAGTACTCACACTTGCTCGAGGATGGTATCTAAGACATCTTCCGTCTCCAACTAAGCACTACTTCTAATGTTATTACATCTCTACAGAAGGGGCAGACATCTGTAAGTTCTGTAACATCTACATCAGCCCACCATCCAAGCGTCGCGGACGTCCTCACACACATAATTAGGATATTGCAATGGGATACTATCCACGTAAGGTCATTTCCACATCTACATCACAAAGTATCATCAAAATTGTACTCGACAGCTATTATATATATGTACAGTAGTAAATACCGACACTTGTATTGCTACTCCGAGCCCGTCGTCACCGTCCCGAGCGTCAACGAACTCGTTCCGCTCATGATCGGAAGACCGATCCGAACGATCCGGACGGTGATCGAACGCTGTTCACAGCTGGTTACTTTCCCTCCGACCACCACCATCAAGCCATTTTTGCCTGAATAAACCCACCACCATTCAGAAAAGTTTTCGCACCGTCTGTGCGCTTTTTCCTTCCCCCTGGACCCCCGGAAGGTCGTCAATCCCGTATGCAGAACGCCCGATGTCGCTGGCCAGTTCTAATGTGCGTCTGACTGATGAGGACCTGTGCACCAAGCCAGAGTGCGGCGCCATTAGAAAGACCGTTGTTGGACTGGGCAAGGGGAACTCTGCGGGGTCAGGGATTTTGGTATCTGGTGAGTGTATTGTCTTCTTCTACCAACGCGCCAACCGACACTACATTCCAGCATTCTCGTGATGGCACTCTCCTCCCCATTAAGTGCGTCGTCGCTACCGAAAGTCAACAGCACCCACAAGCGCAGGAAGGAGAATGGTTCTAAGGTGCCGTCACCGAAGCGCGCGAAAACGGGCGGGTCAGCCGGCAAGTCTGCAGAGTTCGTGAGGGACAACAGCGATGCGCGGCGTGCTTCGTTGCCTTCCGACACCAAAGGATGAAGTCGAGGAGGCCGGTGCTTGCGGAGGAGCTGGCGATGAGGACGGTGATGAATACCCGCCTAGGCAGAGGCGTGCCGCGTCGCATCACGTCCTCCGAATTTGTTGACAGCGCCGATGACGACTCGTGAGTAGGCGCGACTGTGACATGTCAGTACCAGTCGTAGATTCACAGTTCATTGCCCGTGGTATTACTGTATTCTTTACAATTATACATTTTTGTTAATTGCTTTATGGGATAAATGTGCGACGGCGGCAGAGACAGTCACGGCGACGGCGGGATGATGAGCGGGACCGGTCTGATTGCGATGAGACGGCATCAATGATAGCAGGTGTAATGACGCCGGCGTGTGATGTCCGTCGGGAGGATCGGCCCCGTCCCCGTGCTCTCAGATGGCTATAAGTCCCTAATATTAACCTGTATTACATCCAGTGGTAAATAAAGGCTTAACCGACCTAGTTAGGTCGCCATCCTGGATAGGGATGGGGACCTAACTAGGTCGGTTAAGTGGGAACACTTGGTGAAACCAGGTGAGATGTCGAGCGAAGACATAAGACTGCGAGGATGCCGTAGCGTATTCCATGCATGCTGTGCTGATGCTGTGTATGCAGTACTCTAAGACTAAATGCAGAGAGGATTGCATACTTACCAGGTGAAGACCTTGAAGTTTGACAGATTCCAGACCAGTTGGAGTTAAGGATGTAAGCGTACTCTTCGGCCTACAACTTAATGCTCTGGCTGGGTTGGTGGTTTCGCGCCAGTTGCGCATCAACGTGATCGCAGAACCGCCCGCAGCCAAACAATAAACAACCACGCTCCCTTCGTTTCTTGGCGTCCATGGTCTTTCCTGGGTCTTTCAACGTACGCTCAAGCTGCTACCCGATTACCCGATAGGAAGGTCGACTATTCAGTGCTGGTGAAGTCGTGACACGCGATGAACGAGCTGGCATACGCAAACGCGTACCGTCCAGTCTGAGGAAACGGACGGCCGACACGACCTCGTGAGCCTTATACGACTTATATGGATACTCATCCTCGTGTTGAAACGCATACAATAGCATCAAGACTACCCGCGAACGTCTTGCACGTCAACGGCCGTCCGACTCGGACATCCGATGCTCTTAGCTTTTGATGTTTGTAGATGAACTTCTGGCTAATCGGTCAGTAGGAGCTGCTTTCGGCTGCCGTTCTATCTGTGTCAGTGAAACTGAATTTATCCGCAGTCGGACGAGCATCTAAAGCTATGACCGATAGATTATCGCTTTGCGCATATAAAAGGGCTTGGCTCTCATCCAGAAGGGGCCTACTACTCTCATGTCTTTAATCCAAGGCCCACCGCGACTCGATATCCTTCAGGTGCTCCTCACCTTATCCGTTTCAACGCTTCGGGCCAGCGCGAAATCCTGTCGTAATGCGCCAGGAGACGCGGGGTTCCCCACAGAATACGCTTGGAGTGCATTGAACGCGTCTATCTTTGGGCGCCTTGCTACGGTTGTCCCTTCAGGCCAATTCTGCAAGGACCATGGTGGATGTACGGATGCTGAATGGACCAGTTCTACGTTTCGAGGTGATATCCCTGGTGCAATGGATCAGGTAGCGTTTCTTGACCTCTCTCAAATCATCCTTGTTGACGTCGCGGCAACGTAGGTCAATTGGGAGCAGGTACCCGTTTCGCTGCGTCCTGCAGCCTCCTGACTCCTGCTTATTGGCTGAACCCAGGATTACGAAGCTGTCCCTCCACAAATCTGTTTCCGCGATACAACCGGAAACTGTGCACAAGGAAACGTTCCTCTGTATGCGGTTCTGGCCACCACACCCGAAGATGTCAAGGTAAGCAAAAGCAACGTTTAAATCCCCCATATTACTTTCTGAGCCTTTGTTTAGGCTGGCATTGCCTTCGCAGAGGCCTACAACCTGAGAGTTTCTGTCAAAGCTTCCGGACATGATTACCTTGGCCGATCCACTGCGCGCAACTCACTTCTCATATCGACTCATCTCTTCCGGAACATTTCGTTCCATGATGACTTTCAAATCGGCACTAACAGCAAAGGCTCGGCGGTCACAGTTGGTAGCGGTGTTCGTCTGAATTTGCTTTACCCAGCGGCCAAGGCTCAGGGCAAAATTGTTGTTGGTGGAGCTGCAGCCACTGTCGTAGCCGCAGGAGGATACATTCAAGCTGGCGGGCATTCACCGCTTTCTCCTCTTTTTGGTTTGGCGGCCGACAACGTCCTTCGTAGGCATTTGGTATGTTGATGTCGAACGTGTCTAACAACTCCATAGAGTTCACCGTTGTGACTGGGGATGCAGAAATTATCACTGTTGATGAAACCCAAAACAGCGATCGTCAGTCTTGTCTTTCCCGCTTATTTCGCCCAACTCACCATGTGTTCTAGTGTTCTGGGCTCTTCGTGGTGGCGGCGCTGGCTCATGGGGCGTCATTGTATCCGCGACTTTCCGCACTTTCCCCGCATTCAATGGCACGAGGTCCATTACCGTTATTAGCACCAAAGGTTCGAACGCGTTTGGCAATATCATGCGCTTGCACGCGGAACATATCTTCGACATGGACGATTTACATCCCGCGCAGTACTTTTTCGCCGCCCGAAACGCGTCGTCCGAGTCTGAGTTGAATCTGCTTGTGTCCACCTATTTCCCGAATGTTAATGCGGAAGACGCGACGGCGGGTATGCAACCCTTCTTGGACGATGTCGTGGCGAATGAGGGCATAATCAGTGCCCATTCTATCAAAGAAATGAACTTCAACGACGCAGTTACTAGTCCGGACGAGGACGTCGGCACGAATGTGTTCATGGGCTCCAGGTTCTTTAGCGAGGACGTCTATCTAAATTCGCCGCATGCCATTGGGCGAATGTACACGAAGCTTTTCGAGGCTGGGTCCACCTCGTAAATGACGACTTCCTTTCCGTGGTTCCAAGGCTGACTCTTCCGTTCAGCGTGTTGGGTCATCTAGTTGCTGGAGGTATGTCTATGTCTTTTTCGCAAAGTGCTTTAGCTGACCCTCGGGTCATTAGGACAAGTTTCGAAGAACGCGTACATTGATTCTGCTGTCCACCCAAAATGGAGAACGGCTAAGACTCATGTGCGTGTTATGCGGACGGTCATACTTTCTTTCGTGCTGACTAGCGTCTAGATCATCGCTGACAATCCTTGGGCGGATGACACGGCACCGTTTGAGGTTCAGGCGCTCAAAGAGCTCTTCCAAAAGGTCCAACTCCCGATTATGGAAGAAGTTATCGGGACGCATGCTGGCTCGTACTCCAACGAGGCCGACTCGATAGAGCCGCATTTTCAAACTACCTTTTACGGACCCAACTATGATAGGTTAAGCGAGATCAAGAGCAAGTATGATCCCAACGACCTTTTCATTGTTGCAAGTGGTGTTGGAAGTGAGCGGTGGGAAGCAGACGGTTTTTGCAAGGTGCAGGGTGAGGGTTTTCATTCCGGACATTCATGGACTATCTAATAATGATAATACTCCGTAGCCGTATGTCATATACCTTTCTTTTGTCTGTAGTCAAGAATGAGTTGCGCTTTCATAATTAAATATGGCGACCAGAAAAAGACGCATGATCGACTCCTGCCTCCTGCCATCATGTCAGCTGGACTCGCGACGCTTCATGCCCGCTTTACTTGGGTGATGGAGGAATCGACGCTCACTGTATGTGAAGGCGGTCGAAATGCCTGTATTTAAACGGCTACTTTCACGCACACACATCACGAGACGCGTACGCCCGCCTGATACCTTCGCTTTCGTTTAGCGTCGCGCAATTGGACGGATTGCTGCGGACCGCTAACCGCCCATTAATGGCAGATGACCAGGAGCTTCATCCATAAAACATCGAAGTTACTATAACTTCCCGCACGGCGTCATGGTTAACTTCACTATTCTTGCAGGCGGCTATGATCTTTTTGTTGCGACATATCTCTTCAACCCGGCGGCTTCGACGCTTTCTCTGGCCGGCAAGTATCCTACTGGCGCCAACTGTTCGTGGATCACTTTGCATCCTACAAACGAAAGCGTTCTGTAGTGAGTACCGATATTACCTGTTCCCCTCTATCTAACAGCACACAGTGCCGTCAATCAAAACAACGATGGTGCTGTCCAATCGTTTTCTGTTACGCCCGAAGGAGTACTCTCAGATGCGGTCGTAACGGTATCGAGTGGCGGTCTCAGACCCGCCCACGCGGCTCCCCTCACGAGTGGTCAACTCGCTGTCGTTAACTACAGTGGCGGGAATGGACGTATTATTCCGACCACGGACTCGCCGTTGAACCTTGACGTGTCTGACAGTGGGGTTATTACTTTTCCTCCTCCGGAGGGAGGTGTTTCCCATCCACATATGGCATACCAATACAAGACTGAGGTTTTCATACCTGATTTGGTTGGTGTTCTGTTACTTTGAAGACAAGCACAATCTTGAAGGGCCTTTTTTGCAGGGATCGGACACTATCTGGCGTCTCGTCGAGGACGGTTCGCCAGGGAACTGGAAAATAGCTGGTTCGATTGATCAACCCAAGGGTAGTGGACCAAGGCATATTGTCATTTACGGTGCTTGCTTCTTTCACCCCTACGTCGGTTTCTCTTATTGATGCGTACTGTAGACGAGCTCCTCTACACTCTACACGAACTGTCCTCCACGCTAACCGTACAGGCAATCCCAGTCCTCGGCTCTACCAACACATCTGCACTTCTCGCCAATGTATCCATAGTCCCCTCCGATGCGCCGGAAGGTGCAGCGTACGCCGCTGGTGAGATCCTGATTCCCACTCCATCGCACAAGTTCCCGACCCCATACGTCTACGTGTCGAACCGCAACACGGGCACGACTCTCCCTCGCGGCGACTCGGTTGCCATCTTTGAATACTGCGAAGGGGAGCTCAAACTGGTGAATCAGGTTTATACGGGTATCAATCAGATTCGTGGCATGGAGTTCGGCGGCGAGCATGGGGAGTATTTGGTCATGAGTGGCGTGGTAGGGGAGGGTGGGGTGGCGGTATTCAAGCGAACCGAGGGAGGGAAGAACATGGTTGAGGTGGCGAGGAATACAGAGGTGCTTACTAGGACGGCGTTTGTGTGGTTGTAACTTGTGATAAGGTCTGGTGATTGATGTCCAAAGTTTGACACAGGTCCTAAATTGCTTGCAGGTTTCAACAGATTGCGAGTTCACCGCACCTGAACAGTCCCGACAACCCGACTGTCGACGCGTCTCTCTCGGTTTCTAACACCCCGGAGGTCCTGAACAAGCGAGGGAGGGAGCTAGAAGATCAGTGAAAGATTTGAGAGTCATAAAGCGAGGTGAAGAACCAGCGTTGGTCGGTTTCTGGGAGAGTGTTCGTGATCTCCAAATCATGATTGCGATGAGTTTATGTGGTACCGGGTAGGGGAGCGCAGTTTGGATACTCGCACAACACAGTCTGTTTAAATCGGTTACATTGGCTCTCAGAAAGAAAGGTGCGTATTGGAACGGTGGCCATGCGGCAAAGCGTGCCGATACGGCGATGATAATGCGAATACAAGACGGAATCTCTCTTCTCCTGATCTGCCGACTTCCTGTTACAGTGTCTACTCGCTCAACCGTTCCTTGATGAGACGAGCCACCGACGGGCCATGCACTGGGATCTTGACACCCTGGAACTCTGGATCATCGGCACCAAATTTCTGTAGAACTCTCAGCACGCACTATACAACTAGGTGAAGCTTTCTACCTGATGCCACTCGCCCTTGGGATACGTCAAGAATGTGTCGTTCCAAACAGCATAATGCTAACAATGATGACAATCGACGAGGAACGTCAACAAAGAAGACGATTCGAGTACCTTATGGCCCATGTTCCGTGCTAACATTTCGTAGTCGAAGAGGTAGCCTAAGTTTGGCGGTAAGCACTGAAAATCAAATCTGCTAGAAATGACTTACACTCCGGATAGAAAATCTCGATAACACTTGACTTCGGCGTTCGAGGCATCCAGAGTTCATGGGTAAGCCCATTACCATGGACGCCAATCATGACCTAACCCCGTCGATTAGTAACAGTTTGGTGGTATTTCGAGAAGCGACGTACTGTTGTCCTGGCCATGGTATCGACCTGTTGCCTCAGCGACATAGTCTCCAGTTCAACTACTCTGAAGTCACAAATACCCTCGTCACACAGTTCCGTCAACGCCGCAACTAGATTGTCATGATCATCATCGAGCAAACGCCGCCGTCTCCCTCTTTGACGAGACACGTAGGTTACCAACGGCACCTGGCCTGTGACGACTGGAATGCGGCCGACTAAACTACGAACAATCGACTCGCGTATGGGCAACCAGAAGTCGTCGGCGACAGTGAGCGCCATGGTACTGGCTATCATCTTGTGCCAGACGTTTCCAAGGCGGCTATAACAACGAATACGAGCTTGAGCGAACGGTCCGCCAACAGACAAAAAGCTTACTGTCTGTGAGCAGCGGCCCGGTTTATAATGACCAGTCTATCGAATTTGATAGTTCTGTCGATGGCTCGCAAGTCGTCCCAGAGTTCGGAACACTCGATAGAGGCATCCGGGAAAGCCGCACGCATAAGAATAGCATCTACATTAGGACCATCCCGCCATCCACTTGAAGAAGCAAACTAGACCAACATTCCGTCAGTCAAGTACGAGCTAATTGCTTGTGTATGAGACGTACAGGTATAATGAATCGGCCGGGAGGTGGCACTGATCCCTCGGTTTCAGCAAGCTTGGAGTAGACCCGCCAGAAACCGAGGATGATTTCTCCGAACCAATGATATAGATGCTGAAAGCAAGTGAGCTAAGATTATGGGTCAAGAGAAGGGGGAATGACCCTTATAAAGGTAGGCGAGTCGTAAACAATGACCGTAGTCCCTTGAAGTGGTATGTTTTCTGCTCCTAGAATTCCCCCGGCTACGTCTAAATTGATGAATCGGAGTTCCTAAAGAAAGCGGTCACCAAAATAAGCATAAAAATAGTCGAAGCTACCTTGTCTGTCGGTTCATCGCCTCGTCCCAGTTCAGCGGGACGTGAGATAATGAACCTGCGCTCAGGAAACGCGCTTATGTTCTTTGTGACGATAAAGAACGTCCCTCCTCTCAAATAGACATTATCCAGAACCGTAAATCCATGGACAACTGCATTTCCAGGGATCGTTGTCTCTGGGAAGCCGTTCTGCAGCGTCGCCGAGCCAAATTCCGTCGCTGAAGAACTGGCTTCCGCAAGGTCTGTGATGGGAGGAGACAAGAGGGCTGTGAGCATCCAGAAAAGGCAAAGGGTCAGAAACAGCAGAACTGCTATGATATGCTGACTGCGACGGGGCATTTCGTGACTATGCGTAGCAAGAGGACACGAATGGGCAAGCGAAAGAGCCTGCAAGTGAGACTAGCGCGTACTGAAGCGAATATCCTCGTCGGCCTGCGGTCCGAGCTCCGAAGGTAGCGATCACATTTCTTCTCGACGATCAACAAACGATCAAGCTTCAAGCTTCAAGTGTCTGCCGGTCTGCCTGTACGTTCTCCCGTCCGATACATAATCTACCATGTGCACTCCGGAATAGGTCCTCATTTCTCACTACTATCACGCGTTAATGGAACGTGGGACCGCGGACTCTTGCTTACAACGACCATGCCAACATCAAGAGTAATCGCAGGCTGTTATCCACCGCCAGGTACTTCAGAAATCGCTGACGCCATTAGAGAGCGTCGAGGTGAATTGGTGGGCTTGGATGGAGCGCTTCTCCATATACCGCAAGTCGCATATGGCTGGAACTTGATTGGCGTTGGTATTCGAAACAAAGGACGACTCCGAGACGACATCCGGGAACTTATGGTACCCAATCTACTTGTACTATAGACCGAATACTTAAATCTGATGTATTTCCTTGCAGATTCTTCGTGTTGCGGCACTAACCGATGCTGCGTTTGAATGGATGCAACATGAGCATCTAGGGCGCAAGGCAGGTCTGACGACGACACAGTTACTCGTCATCCGAGATGCGTCTATCTTACCGCGCGAATCTCCAAATGCGGACGTGTTTGACGCGCTACAGCTGAGTGCCTTGGCGTTTGCGCAGGAGAGCACGACCACTATAAAGGTATCTGAGGATACCGCCACGGCCTTGAAAGCCAACCTCAATGATGACGAGGACCTACTTGTCGAGGCTGCTGCTGTTGTTGCTATTTATAACATGGTTTCGCGCTTCTTGGTTTCAATGGACGTCGATGGTATGAGCGACGAAGTCGCTCCATGGCCCGCCGATATCCAAGAGGTACGGATCTCAACATCTTTTCCAATCCTGGAACCTAACTTTGTGTTACTACAGTACAAAGTACCAATACCCGACTCGCCTGAGCACTATCTCTACGTAGAAACACACACGGTTTCTTCCAACGCACCCTGGCTTGTGTTCTGCAACTCAATTTTGACCGACACCACCTTGTGGTCATTCCTCCTCCCACACATTCTCGCTCCTCCCCGATCTTACAACATCCTTCTTTACGACCAGCGCGGCCATGGAAAATCGAGCGCATCCTCGACTCCCACAGACACCGTCTCCCTACTTACCCAGGACATCACACGCATCCTCGAATTCCTCTCCATCCCTAATGTTCACGCTGTCATCGGTGTCGCGGACGGTGGCATCGTCGCGCTGAGCTTCGCAACGCAGTTTCCCGACATCAGCAAAAATATCGTTGTATGCGGGACCCCGCTGAAGCCGATCTCTAATGAATCGACGAGTTTCATAGACATAGTAAAGGACAAGGGTATGAAAGGCGTTGCAGACGTCGTCGTACCGCGATGGTTTCCCTCTGGAAGTCAGCTTTCTAAGCCACGGGAGGAGGTTATGCAAGCGATGGTAGAGGGAATGAGGACCCAAGAGTTCATGAGTGGCGTGAACGCTCTGACGGGGTATGATCTGTCTGGCAGCGTGGCGGCGTGTTCGACGCGTCTGATGCTTCTTGCTGGAGGATTGGCTGATTCCGAGGATGTTGTCAATGAGTTGAGCACAGTGGTTCTGAAACAGCAGCATCAAGACAGTGTTTATCTTCAGACAATTCTGGATGCTGGACACTTACCGATGGTAGATGCGACAGAGGCGTTTTGGACGGTCTTGAAGGATTTCCTGGGGGTCAGTCCGGGGTGACTCCTGGCTTTAGATGTCGAGTAACTCTTTTAAATGTGTTTCTGTGGCGTTGCGAAGATTAACAGCTCAAATTTTCACCCTATACAACATAGTATTTCCAGATACATAATTCGAAATCTGCATCACGGTCAGATTTCTGATTGGAACGAAAGGATTCGGACTACGTGGTGGCCGAATGTGAATGAAGAGCAGTTACGGCACCTGATGGCGCCTGAGGCCACCCTGACGATGCCTACTGTGATGTACTGTAAGCTCCAGTCATTCACCAAGGTCCAAGGGATTTCGAACGCCCATGGCAGATTACTATTATTCTCAGAGGTGTTAGAGGTGTGTCTGCAACACTGTATCTAGTGCCCAGTTCATGATTATCTTCCGATACTCGACTCTAATCACCTAACAGCGATTCCGAAGCGGCCTCTCCTAATACTGTAGCGTTTCAACCGTTAATTCTCATATTGGATCACGGGGCCTCATGAAGCGAAGCTATACATACTAGATATTGCATCACGGCCAGCATTTTCAGGTCACCTCGCTCAAAAAGGAAATTTTCGGGCCCGCCTAACGGCGGACATGTCCCAATTGGGTAATTCCCGCCTTTGTGCCTGATCGCGAAGCTGTTCGCTGTAGGTTCACACCATATCGGGTCACAGGCCATGAAGTTATGGTTGAAACACTACAGTATGATCGTACGTGCCGCGCACTCGAGCCTCCTCCGGTATCGATCTTGAGCGAACATCTCTCGCAACTTCGCATCCAAGGACACCACCCGATTATCCAAGGACACCACCCGATTATCCCTTTGAACAACCTTCCCGTTGAAGAAGTTCTCTAAAGGGAAAGGCAAATCATCGCGATTGGCGGCCTGGCACCAGCTGATGATACCATCCAATGTGGCGCGGTGTGTATCCCACCAGGAAGAGTCTTTCGGGCATAACTTCAGCAAAGTTGGATGCTCGGTCCGCGTGTGAGAAGCAATCACGATGAATGTGAGGATGAAGTTTCTTGGCTGGTGCAAGTATTCAAAAAATTCGTGTGCTGATGCGGAACTCAGTGCTTGTAAACCACAGATAAAGGCGCAAAGAGCCCGAGAAGACCTGGGAGCGTAGGCGTAATCTTTATCGTAGTCTGCAATGTACCTTTCCGAAAGCATCCACATCCATTCCTCATCGATAAAGGCTCGATACATTGCTTCATTACCAACGGCAAGTGCCCTTTCCATCAGGTTAACAGTATTGGAAAGGAGGCCGGAATGAGGATGTTGGCATTGAGACAATTGATATGCAGGCACCTGTAACAGACGGTGGAATGATGGGAATGCCAATTCAGACTGGCGTGACGAGGCGAATCTAGTCGATAGTTCAATGATGATGGAAAGGGAATCACTAAGCAGGTTATGGAGTTTTGGATGCTGCCAGCCTGCTGTGTTGTAGTCACAGATTGGAGTATTATCAATGATAGCGCGAAGAAGATTGAATAACGGTGCCAAAAAGCCTGAGGGATCTATCTCCTCAAGAGTGTACCCCCAACGCAAGATATCCAGGACATCTGAAAGAAGCTGAAAACATCAGGAAAAAGCCTCCCAGGTATTCTGGGGAAAATCCAGGACTAATCGGCACTAATCTCAGGAATCGTGCTATTCCTACTAAGATACACAAAATAGTCTCAATTAGTGTGATCTTCCTGGCAGCCCGAACTAATCTGAACAAATGTTCACACATTGCCTGACAGAAATGGCAGTGCCCAAAGAGCATGAACAAATTTGTGAAATTAGCAGGTAAATGATACTGGTACGGTCGAAAATATTGTTACCGTATGCTTTAAATCCACGGAAGGAAGTGTACTACTCAACGTACACTCTGGAGGCTCCGTCCGTTATGACGACACGGTGGTAAGGATTCTGACCCTTGCACGTTCAATGGCAGAGAACACTAACAGTCGCATTGGTCTGCGGGATGGTAAGTACGTGCCGAAGATTTCACAAGCGAACAGACATACGGTTAGGTCCCTGCCGCCGCTGTTGAGGGAACACAAGAGAACAAATACCAGAGAACAAGATCACAGACAACCCACGAAGTCCGCGCCAACTGCCTGGAAAATTGAGAACGATGTGGATGTAACGGATAGAAACCTTTCGACACGCGAGGTATACAGCCCGTTTGGTGGCTGGTGACACTGCCAAGTACGTGGCCTCTCATGTCGGTACATCGCCAATGTTAGAGGCCAGTGCGGTGTCCTTCCCCGTGAGCGACGCGGCACTTTCATCAGGATGAGATGTGAAGTCAGACGTGCCTGGAGCAGAGGACGCCGTCACGTTGGTGGGACAACTGAGAACACGCGGCCTAGGAAATGGAGATGTCTCACCGACGGGAAGATGCCCCACCATATGAAGATGTTCCCAGCACGCGAAGACGCCGAAAAGACGTCCCTTCAACACATCATATAATATCTGAGGTCGAGTACGACTGCGATTGAGACTGCGGTATTGATTCCGCGGGTGGCGGGTTCGACCGTGCTGGCTGGCGCTGCGATGTCCGCATGTAGTCCTCCTGCCTCTGCATAATAGCATCCTTGAGAACACTTATTCTCTCTAGGATCCTCTCGCCGTTCTAAATTAATTAAAGAAACATTGATCCTGCATACAGACTGCGACGAACCTTTTCCAGAGTCGCCCTCTGTTCGCGGGTGAGCCGCTCGCCATATTCAGCGTGGGCGGGGACGGGTTCAAGGGCATATTGGGCGGCCTCGATGTCGCCCTCTCTTTCACGCTGTGTGGCCCTGCATTCGATAGGAATCGGCCGAGCGCAATAGAGACCTGAGCGGAAGGCGCGTCGTTGTCGGGGATACGAGTCTGGGACTGTAGATGGGCGATGGTGGCTGGAGGTCCCGCGCATAGTATGAGCTATTCGTGTATCGCGAGGAGTCATTACGCGGAAAAACTCAGAGTATACGTCGTAGGTAAGGGAGACGGCAGCTGGCAGACATGGGAAAGAAACAAACTGGAAACAACGTCCACGTCCAGCTAAGTCCAGACCCGTGGCCCGTGCGTGAGTACGAAGCGCCCACGTGCATGTTCGAGTTGCCTCCATTTTTCGAACTCCGCCTTCACGACCTTTCCCTCTTCCCATCAACTTCCCATTACTTATACTTACGACCAGCGTAGCCCGCAGAGTCCGCGTATGCACAGCCTCCAGAGGAGCGACCAGCTCGTCGTTGTGCGCGTTGCTTTCCGTAGCACACGTCAATATGTCTCTTCGCTCTCGTCGTCAGCCACGGCTCATGCTGCTGTTGACTGTTTGTGAGCTCATCTTTTCCCATTTTTACCGGACGCTCCCTTAGCTCCAGACAATTCCTTAGGCTGGCAAGGACATCGTCGGGTGGATGCCACAATTGACTGACCGCGGTTCCCATTTACTAACGTACGTGCGTGTCCTTCCACACTCTGAGCCCCGTTACTAAGAATATCTTTTTAGTGTTTCATCGCCCTTTGCTCGTCCTTCGAAGAGATCGCGGCTCGCCGACCTTCAAGGACACCCTCACTTATCGAGATGGACGTCCATGGTGTGTGTACTTCCGCTGTAACGACAGTCTGACAGCGTCGCCGACGTCGTCGCCATCCGGACGTGTTAACAGCGTGACTGCCGCTTAGCTTGTTGATGGTCGTCGGTTCTTTCCTCCCACCACCATCTCATCTGGCTCACTCGATTCTACATCTAGCTTCCCATCCTCGGCGCCATTTCTCGCCCCACGTTTTCGATGCTCTGGTTGGTTGTTTGTTTCTTCCGGCAACGACGAACTTATTAACACTCTTTGCAGGTTCTCATTTCCCATGAACGAGCGCTGCCGACTTCGACTCCTCGACTGTCTCTCTACACTTCAGGACTATTTTAGATGAATTTCAGACAACAGCCAGTGATCGTAGATAGGCTAGCTTTACTATTCGGTGCGTTCTACTCATTCTCACTGACACCCTACTACCTCGTCTTCATTCAGTGCCATGCGGCCCCCTCTGTGACTCGTCCTGCTCCTCGCCACGTCGCTCAAGTCGTGACGGTCTCCGCAACTCTCGTCTCACTTGACTTCGTCAGGCTCGGTGCGAAGCCGTGTCTGCTCTTCCTGCATGGCTACCCAATCTCATCGTATACTACTATCCCAACTGATACATGGTGCCCCGAGCAGGTATGTGTTCGTCTCTTCCAGGCTCATTTGCTGATTGCCTTCTAGTGGCCGCAGTTCCTTGTCTTCCGCCCCCCGTGGAATATGGAGATAACTGCCGCTATGGTGGCATCTCGGGTCGCATTACTTTTATGCAGTGTCGTGCGCTGTTGTCGTACTACTAGCTCGTAGCTATGTAGTACCTCATAGATAGACTGTGTAGCAAGTAGTCATTTGCAATGCTATGCCCTGTAGCACGTTGCTTCCTATCATCCGCAGTGGTCTGAGCTGGATACAAGTCTCTAAATTGGTGTAATGGGCTGGGGATATGATGTTGGTTTGCTAGAGATTTTGGAGAAGTGGTTGGAAAATGTTGTGCTTATCCCTGCTAATCGAGCTGAAAGAGCCAGGGGACCTATTTAAAAAGTAAACATCTGACAAATGGTGCTATTCTTTCTAATGGAGGCAGAATAGTCAGATTAGCACTATAATGTCACTGTAGTACCCGGACCAGTGCTACGCCAAAGTGATCGCTCATTAGGTCCATCACAGAGTTTGGAAGCAGGAATAAAGAGAGAGATGATATGGGCATAGTCCTGACTGGAAAGATCTTCGGGACTGCCGATCGGGAAACAATACCACAAGTTAGCTGCCAGTGCAGACCGCACTAGCACTACCCATATGAGAGGATGTAATTCAAGTTCGTTAAAAGTGTAGAAGAACTTTCGAAGGTCTCTATAACCAGGCGGTTGGGTCGCTGTACGATCTTCAAGTTCCCCAGACAGTGCGATCGCGGCCCATGAAGATGCCATGGACCGAGGGTCATCGACATTATGACCCAAGTCAGGCATATACGCAAAACAATGTTTCTTTAAAAGAAAACATAACGATCGAGTGAGCCGTTCACAGACACTTTCATACCCAATCGCGGGATGTATGCCCCTAAAGATACCACCTTCCTCGCACGACTGCAGATACACACGATTACGCACAGCTAGAATTTCACGTTGATCCTCCCAAGTTGCCCGTGCATACGCCTCAACGACAGGTGAGAGCCCCCGATTGCCTGTACTACAAGGCTCTGAACAGTGGGATTGGATGAGACGTTGAACAACCAATCAAGGGCGTCAACGGAGAGCTTGTCATAATCTGACTCAACTGCTATCCTCTCTAGCTGGTTTAGCGTTGCTGATGAGCACTCTACCCTGTGAGAACGAACACGGCTGAACTTGATATCTGGGGTGTCCAGGTGGAGAAAACGATGTATCCAGCGCCGACAGCTTGAGAGTGCATCGTACGCCAGACGTCGGGCATGTCCAGATATAAAATGTGACATTTTCCTGATAATGAGGCAAGTGTGATGGATGAAGTCCGTCAATGGGGTTTGGTACGGACATTGCGGGAAGAAGATCGGCATAGCACTGCTAATGAGGTATAACAGACAGAGGGCAACCGTGAATACGCCGACCGCCCAGGCCAGTGACGTGCGCAAAGGAATGAAGAAAAGCATGAGGCCCGCGAGGAATAGAGCGAGCGATGTATGCATGATAATGGGCAAGAGTCCGATAATAACGGTTACGCGCCATTTCTGGAGACCGATAAATCGGTACTGGCGAAGATGGCTGCGTGCTCCCGGTGTGCCAGATGGTATAGATGTGTAATGATGCAACCACTGCTTCACTAGAACAGCTGAAAGAGCCACAACAAGGCTCGCTGTGAGACTGACGACCCACAGACCATTCACCCACACGGTGATCGAGTCTGGTCTGAAAGTCTGCATAGGATTGATGGATGGAGCAGTGATGTTCAGCTGGGACGAGGCACCTTCGGCTATAGAGAGCTGAACGGCGACGAGGTCGTGTAAGAGAATCGCAGACATCGCGGTGTAGTCTGCCTGTAGGCTCTGTGACACCTGCACCAGAAACGATGTCACCACGGCAGAGAAAAGACCAGCCTAAGATGATAGACATTGCTGAGTGAAGTCAAAACATTAACGCGAACACTCACAAATACGAGCATGACATCGAGACCGTCGCGAGCTTGCCCAACAAACACCGCATCGAATGCGGCCGCCTCCTCGACCAATGTACGCCATACCCGCGCGTTGGGAGCGGTCTCCTCACAATACGGGTCTTCGGGAAACCGCTCCTCGTAGTTGTCGTTGAAGACAACCTTCTGAGGGTGCTGATGGTGGTTGGCACCCTGCTTCAGAACCCCGAAGAAAGGTTGTCCTGTTGAAACCTCTGGCGCGACCGTACCGTTTGGAATAGATTCTTGCACACCGGATGCCTGTACAGCTGGTGTAGATGGCGCCGGTTCTGAAGAAGGCGCCGGTGCACTGTCGGCGGAATTTTGTAAAGGGGTTGAATCGTTTGATCCTTCGGGCTCTGACATCGAGACTTGCGCGGTGAGGTGGGCTCTGGGTGGTAAGCAAGTAACTTATAGTAGCAGCTGCACTGCCTATGAGCTGTCGTGAATGGAGGGGATGAATCATGATAGAAGCATCAGCACAGTGAATTGTACTGCAGTCTACAGCCAATGAGGCGAGCCTGGCGGACCAGAGCCGTTGCATCTGACAGCTGTAATGACATGAGTGTGATGCACGCAGATAACGAGGCCATTCCTATTCATAGCCCAGCCTGGGAGCTGTCACAAATATTGTGTTGAAGAAGTATGCTGCTTTATCCAAGTCGATGGATCACTGTACATTGAGACAAGTCTTCCGAGACTAACTGCTTGCGTGAGGTGGGAAAAGGGGAGACTCGTTCGGCCTTTGGAGAAGTCGTCCGAGTCGACCTTGGGGTGATCAGAGAAGGGGACAGAAACCTCCAACCTTCCTCTGCTCCACAAACACGAGCGGTTCGAGGTCTTGATCTCACTGGTCGCGGTACGGAAGAGAAGAGCCACGGCGTCACGTGTTCTCTTCCGCGTGAAAACGCGCTCGGCTCCACCGAGCTTTAAAGAATGGCTGTATCCCTTCGGCACGACTAGTAGCATAGGCCGTTATATTTCACACCCTCTTATCCTGCTCCGAAATATTATACCGGTGAGTCGGAGTCGGTGACAGTCTCGCCCGCCTCACAATTACACGCCTCACTTCAAATCTGCAAAGTTGAAACCATTGCTATATAGTAAACACAATACTAGAAATGTGTGTCCACTCAAAAACAGCTAAACTAAAATAAACAACAAGCCAAGAGAGGAGAGAAACCAAGTAAAAAAATCTAATGAGCGTCAATAGTTGGGGTATCGAAAAAGCAAAAGAATAGAGCTGTAAACCAAATCCAGAAAAAACCCTACTCTTCATCCTCCTCCTCATCCTCCTCCTCAATCGGCTGGCGAAACGCCGAGCCACCAGACCTCCAGGCGGCAGCTGCCGCCTCCACCACGACTCTCCGGCCCCGCAGGCTCCACCGCAACCGGCGACGCCCTCCCCGACCCCGGATGCCCCTTCCCCCTTCCCCCCTTCCCGCCCCCCGTCCGCTTCCCGGCCGGTGCCCCCGCGGCGGCGGCGACAGCGTCACCGTCGACTCGATCGTCGCACTCGACGACGCCACCGTGTGCGACAGCGCCACCTGCCCTAGACCACCCGCATACGGCACATCGTCATCATCCTCATCCACCCAGTCGCTCTCGTCCCCGAGGCTCAGCGACTGCCGCCCGAGAACACGTCCCGGATCGACGTGCCCTCCACCGGCGGCGAGATCGACAGCACCTCCACCGGCGTCTTCGCCGTGCGCGTCTGCCACCCCGGCGGCTCCAGCCCCCACGACTTCTTCCAGCTCGACCGCCCGATGCTGCTGCTCCCCGAATACGCCGTCGTAAACAGCCCCTGCCGCTTCGACGCCAAAAACGTCGAGTTGCCCGTCCCGCCCCGCCGCGGCGTCTCATCCAGCGACCGCCGCGAATGCGGCCGGAACGGCGAGCCCGTCCTGTAGCCCTCCGTATCCGAGTACTCGTGATACGACGTGGGCCGGGACGACGGCGGACTCTGCAGCGACGACGTGGTCGAATTCGAGCGCCCGTGCCTTGTTGGGTGCGGTTGCATCTGCCGGACCACCCGCGTCGAGGACCCAGACCCGCCCCGCCGATGATACTTGCTCACCGACGGCGACGCAGTCCGGAAATGCGCTGAACCCGCCGAGCTCGCAGACGGACTCTTGCGGTGCCGCTGCATCGAGAAACTCCGTATCGACGAAGGCCGGGACGAATAGTCCCCTCTTTCTGAATTCGGCGTGTGCGCACCAAACGACCTGCGCCCCGGGACCATCGGGGGCGAATCCAAGACGACCATTTGCGAGACGGAATTCAACGATGACCGCCGCGAGTTGACGCTACTCGACCTCCGCGAGGACACAGACCCCCGATGTCGTCTCCGCCCTCCCCGGATCGTAAACTTGCTCCCTCGAGCGTCGCTCGTCCTTCTCTTCACCGAGGCACTCGAATACGTCTGCGCCTGTATCACAGGCCGTCCTCTACCCACCCCAGGCGCAATCCCCGGCCCATTATTAGCCGCCTTCCTCTTCCCCTTCCTGTCGTCGTTGAACCATAACCGGAACGCAGTTAGAATGTTCGCCCGATTCCTATGTGGTCCGTGCGGTTTCCCCGGTGTCAGATCAGGTGCAGACACTGAGGCGAGCACATCATCCCAGGCGAATTCACCGGCGTCGCACCAGGCGCTGACGACCCGGCACCTCTACTTGGTGAAGAATCTCTCGAACCAGCAAGCACCCACGGCGAACCAATGTGATGATGGTTCAACTCTGTCGCGGGCGGTGTAGACGGTCCCTTGGAAGGTTTCAACGGAGGCGACTTGGTCAACTTGCCAACACCAACAGACGACGTCGCACTTGTATACGATGATCGTGGCTCGTCGGTGTTGCTAAACTGGCTCTTCCGGTCTCGTTCCACCTCCTTTGACTTGTCCCTCTCTTTATTTTGCTCTTTGTCTTCCCGGACAGCCTCTGAAGACTTCTTGCGCACCAGCCCGGCAGCCTCCAGCGCAGTGGTCGCGCGCTGCATTATGCTAACACTTCCCGAACGGTTCTTTCGGCCCTTGGTGCTGCCGCTGAGACTACCAGTAGGCGTGTTGGGATGCGATCGGGAGGAATCGACAATCACAGACGACGACGGTGTAAGTGTACGTGCCGTCGGCGAAGTTGTCGCATGCGAAGGAGGTGTCGTTGGACGGGCAGCTACAATTGGCGTCGGCGGCACGACCGCAAAGTGTGGCTGAGGTGGACTCCGAATGAGCTTCAGATGCGCGGGGGTAGAAGACTCCGTCTGCGTGCTAGTACTAACATGAACCGTGCTTCGCCCTCTCGTCCTTGCATGCTTGTCAAGCTCTTTCTCAACAGCAATAGCCGATGACGGGGATGTGACTGTATCCACGTCCTCGACCAGCCTCTTTTCAGCTTTCCTCTTGAGCATCCACCAGAGAGCCCCGGATGCATCACACGCGTCATTGAGAACAGAGTAAACGATCTGGCCAAGATCGAATCCGAGAGAGCTGAGGTTATTGAGAATCTCTCTTTCTAGAGGGGTGGAAAATATAAGGGGAGCTGGCGTAGTGAGCAAGGACGGGAAATCTAGTTGCTGGCTGTGCGGGCCAGGTATAGTGGGCGTCTTCTCCGTGTCGGTCGCGTCTGGATCCGACAACGTGGACGACATGGAACGGCGTTTAGTTCGGGCTGGCGTACGTGTGGGGAAGACGGGGGGTGCCTTGGATGACGAGCTGGAGTTGACGCGTAGCGGGGATGCCGGCAGTTCAAGTACTTCTTCTACGTCTTCTTCGACGACCGTCTCCGGATGTTGTGCAAGTTTAGGCTCTATATCGGCGGGCTTCCGAATGGTAGTCTCGCTGAGATTAGGATGCAAAGCGGGTTTGATCTCGGAGCTCTCAAAGGGATCACTGAGAGAGTGATCTGGGGTGGTTGGAGGCGACGACTCGTACGCAGAGTTGAATGTGGAGTCGGAGTGGGAAGATGCTTCCGATGAGCGATTGGACTCTGGCAAAGTAGTGGGAGACGGCGTGCGCCGTGGAGGTGGAGAAGGCGTGCGAGGTGGAGGAATATCGTTGGGAGATAGGTGTACTGGAGACTCCTCCTGGTAAGTAGCGGTTGCAGTGAACCACGAGTGGCCAAGTATTTGGGGAATTGTTAAGCGCCGAGTCGTATCCATGACCAAGATGCTCTTGATGAGATCCCGGGCCTCTAAAGACACGTTAGCCTATATTGATGAAAGACATGGGGAGAACGTACCAAGGGAGAGCCATTCTGGGTCTTCAAAAACGCCTTGTATAATTTTGTCTCTCATCACACTTTCGTCATCATCATCAAATGGGAGCGTTCCCGTAAGCAAGCAATAGAGTATAATCCCAAGCGACCACACATCCACCTCTGAAAACCGTAAGCCAAATATTTCCTGGGGTAGAGCGTAACATACCCGGTCCATGGTACTTTTTTCCCTGCAGCATTTCCGGAGAAGCATACCCCGTCGTACCACAAAACGTCTCCATAAGCGTGCCCCGTTCAAACTCCCGCGTGAACCCAAAGTCGCCCAGCTTGACCCTGCACCGTTCATCGAGTAGCACGTTTTCGAGCTTGAGATCGCGGTGCACGATACCCTTGCCGTGGAGATATGCAACGGCGAGACAGAGCTGGCCAAACATGATTTTTGTCTCCTCCTCCGAGAGACGGCCCTTCTCGACGAGATAGTCAAAGAGCTCGCCGCCGGAGCAGAGCTCTGTGACGATCCAGACGGAGGACTCTGTGGCGATGACTTCATACATCTGGGTGATGTTGGGATGGTGCAGCTGGCGGTGGTGGTGTATTTCGCGGGTGAGGGCGGCGGACATGGCTTTGGGGATCTGCTTGAGGGCGACGCGCGTCGACGTGAGCCGGTGCGTGCCCATCCGCACTTTTCCGTAGGCGCCTGTACCCAACATCAATCATATTATGAGACACACGGGGCCAGTACTCACCCTCGCCAATGACCTTGCCCAGCGTATAGTTCCCGACGACTCTCACTTTGTGGGACGACAGCTCCTTGCCGAGTTCGTTGTAGGCCGTTGCGAGCTGCGCCTTTTGGTTCTGCGAGACGGAGCCAGAGTGTTTGTGCGCGTTACTGGTGGACATGACGGCATTAAGCAAAATTGTAGAAAGAGGAAATGAGGGGCGATGGCGTAAAGCCTTGAACGTTGAAGGTCGAGATGTACAGGTCTGTCAAGATGGGAGGTCCGGAAAACATTGCTGGATTCCCCCGCCTAATCAGGAAATGCGGTGGCGTGGGAATGACACGGCTGCCGTCCTCATTGAAACACGCCACAGAGGTAACATCTACGCGTCGTGTACTAGCGGATATACAACGATCTTTCGATTTACGACTAGCTCTCGTCACAGGATCTTACACGCTTATCATCATGTCAGTCATCTCCGATTCATACCCGACATAGTATCGGTTGATACGAGCAGCGTCTCCACTCTAAGCTAGTACTATGCTTTGATCGATGGAGTCTACGTACTTGTCGGTTGGTGGCGCAATATATGGTCGCGTAAATAAACGCATAGAAACACTCGGATTAGCCTGGACCAACACGCAATATAAACGAATCAGGCATATTCTGTCTGTCTGCTGTACAGTGTACATAAATCTCATCTCCGGCATTACTCTCGACTTGGCGCATTACGTTCCCATAAGCTCGCGGAATTAAAACCCCGCCCATCACCACTTACCTCTTCCAGCCATGGTCCGTGCGCACCCCTCCCCACCTATATAAACCACCCCCACCCACGCCCCTTTTTCCCCTTATCTCTTGTGCACGGGTTGAACTATCGCCAGTGAGGTCCTTACCGAGGCATAGTCTTTTGCTGATTGCAAATTATACATCCGAACACGTCTATTGGCTTCGGCCTCTAGCAATTTTTGCATCTCCTTCCTCCTTTTTGTTGGATGTGTTTTGAGCTGGTGATGGTGCGATGTGTGGCGCACCGGAGGCTCTCGGGAGTAGTGTACTGTAGTTGTTATATGTTCAATGTCATTGGTTTTGCACTGTTCATTTGTTTCTTGTGAAGATTCTGAATTTCTTGTCATTTCAATGCCACGCACTATCCGCATGTTGGTGGCGCATTGCCTCTTACTTGGGGTGTCTGACTGTGATGTCTGACTGCGAGCGGTATCGGTGGCTGAATGGTGTCGAATATCTCCTTAGGACGGTTGTGTCGACAGCACTCGACGGCATTGACGCCACAAGAGTAGCAATCATTATGGTAACAGCCGCCGACCATACTTGGCTCGGTAAATTGGACACCGAAGCCGTTGGAGATGTTATTAACAAAGTCGTTTACTTCTGCCAGTGGTGCTCGTTCACACGTTCCAAGCTCGAGCGGAAGTACGCACCCGGCCCGATCGATCCGAACCGAGTCACTGCATCAAACTTGATCAAAGCTTGGCGCAAGTTTTCATTTACCACCATGACCGGCTAACTACCACAACCATGTCGGACTACTCCACACCATCCTCGAGCTCGTCTCTATCGAGCCCGACGACGCCGCCACCCCAAACACCGCCCAACCTGCACCAAAACAGCATCGACCCAGCATCTCCGTGGCTCGTACAGAAATTCGGCGGCACCAGTGTCGGTAAATTCGCAGTGCAAATCGCACGGGATATCGTTTCGTCAGTACACATTCAATCCGGTTATCACTCTATTTCATGGATAGCAGACACTACATCGACTCCAACAAAATCGCAGTTGTCTGCTCTGCGCGCTCGGGATCCACCAAAGCGCTGGGAACGACGAATCTGCTGCTCAGAGCTGCGGACGAGGCGCTGTCTTCGAGTAAGAAGCGTGGATCCGTGTCTGGGACAGCGACGCCAAATCTTGGCTTGTTCGGACGCGTCAAGGATCCATCTCGGTCGTCTTCCCCGCCACAGATTGGGTCGTTACTGGGGTTTTACCAGACGGTTGAACTTATACGACAGGAACACTATCATGCTGCGAAGGAGAATATACGGGATCCGGATGTTAGAAAAGAGCTAGAAGACGAAATAGATGCGGATTGCGCGTGGCTGGCGAGTTTCCTGTCAGCGTCGCAGGTAGGCGTGCTATCCGTCATTATTGCGCCATTATTCTCATAGAACGGTACGATAGGTTATAGACGAGATCTCGCCACGGTCTCGAGACTCTATCGTTGGTCTCGGGGAGCGTCTCGCATGTAAATTCATGACGGCCGTTCTTCGAGACCATGACATTGACGCGGAATACGTCTCCCTTGAAGATATAGTCCCCTTCATGGACGACGACTCTCATACAGGTACACTAGACCAAAGCTTCTACGATCGCTTATGCGTAGCCCTGGGCGAAAGAATAAGCCTCTGTGGCAATCGCGTCCCCGTCGTCACCGGATTCTTTGGCCCCGTTCCAGGCTCCCTCTTATCCCAGATTGGCAGAGGCTACACAGACCTCCTCTCCGCCCTCCTCGCGGTCGCGCTCTCTGCCGCCGAGCTGCAAATCTGGAAAGAGGTCGACGGGATATTCACCGCCGACCCGCGCAAGGTGCCCACCGCGCGTGTCATACCCCTCATATCCCCAGACGAGGCAGCGGAGCTGACGTACTACGGCAGCGAGGTCGTGCATCCGTTTACGATGGAGCAGGTCATCCGACGGGGGATTCCTATCCGGATCAAGAACGTCGAAAGGCCTGAAGGGTTGGGGACGGTTATATACCCCGATGGCATAGAGGAGAGCGTGGAGGGCGGTGTGCCGGAGCCCGCGAGTGAGGACTGGAAGGCGCTGTTAGAGCTCGAGGCGAGAAAGGGCCCGCTCGACCATCTGAGGCACGCGACGGCGGTGACGATCAAGGAGCGCATCATCGTCCTGAACGTCAACTCGAATCGGAAAAGCGTCTCGCACGGGTTTCTCGCGGTATATTCAGCACGCTCGACCGCTTCGGCGTCGTCGTGGACCTCATCAGCACGTCAGAGGTGCACGTCAGCATGGCGTTCGAGCTGGCGACGGGGAAGCACGTGCACGAGAGGCTGGTGCGGGAGCTGCGCCGGAGCGGGACGGTGACGGTGCACGAGGACATGGCGATCCTGTCTTTGGTGGGGAAGGATATGCGCAATATGGTGGGGATTGCGGGGCGCATGTTTACGACGCTGGCAAAGGGGAATGTGAATATTGAGATGATCAGTCAGGGCGCGAGTGAGATTAATATTTCGTGTGTTATTGAGGGGAAGGATGCGGTGAAGGCGTTGAATTTGATTCATACGAGCTGTTTGCAGCCTGCCTCGCAACGAAGTGAGTTTTTTTTCTCTTTTCGTGGATAAGTAGGAGAGATGCTAACTGGTCGGTTTGGTAGTAGGTCCTTGGTTGTTTTGAGATGTTTGAATATATTGTTCTTGCGATTTTTAATCGTTCATTTCAGTTGTGGTATTCGAGTGAGGTTCACGGATACAGAAACCGTTCGCTGCCTCATGGTTCGTCGGCATCAAGACCAGCAGCATCTGCTGGCTTGTCCAATCAATGTTGAGTGTCTGAGTGTGGCGAATTGGTGCTAACATATAACACATCATCTAAATAGCCTCCTCGAACCACCAGGGGCCCACTCGACAGGTTGACCGTGCTCTACATCGTTCGGGTAGCTCACTGTATGTGCATAAGTCACCCGTACTGCGCCTACTCGATGCTGAGCCTGTATTGGCCCCGTTAGAGAAAAGTATCGATGGAGGGCGGAAATCACCAGAAAGAAAAGAACCCAGATGCTATAATACCCATGTTGAGTCGTACTCCAATTGCAAGCCTCACAGCATAAACGCAATCACCACCATTTGCTGTAACGACGCGGCCCGAGTTGATTAATCAATTGCTTAAGTTCTAGTGCGACATTGTTCCAACAAAGCCGGTTCCCAGAATGGCCCGACCGGAATAAAAAGAGGTACGTGACGAGCCACCGAATCCTAGAAGATCCTGGCTGATGAGGGGATATTCGGTTTCAAGTATCAGAGTACTTCCGCACGTCTACCGGTTGGATTGGCAGCGTAGAGTTTGACACCGAAGATGCATACGCACGTCGAGTCGTAAAGTGCGATTCTGAAGACTGAGACTCGGAGTCGCCACTTGGACTGTGGAGACATTGCCTCTACATGCATAGCAGGATGGATCGACAACCCCGGGTTTGCTTTCTGCAGCTGTCAATGACCAACATCATAGCAAACACGACACGCAGACTAGGTAACCTTTTCGTTGTGGAACAAAGTCACAAGCTGCCATGGTCGTCGTCCACTCTCCGAGGAAAGATGGAGGAATTGGCACCTTGAGCGAGCGACATTTCCGGCCCGGGCCCACTCTCTACTTTGACCGCTTGTTCTCCTGTTAGATCAGGATGTGCGTCGTCTTACCACGCTACAACATTTCGCTGCGTAGGCTGAGAATTATCATAGGACACGAGGCGCGGTAGGGCCTTGTCGCGATTGTCTTCTCAAATCATATCATTTAACATCCCGCAGATCCAGATGGTCGTCGCTGATGCTAAGCGATTACTACCTGATCACGCCTGCGGCCATCCACCGCTCTCCACTTTTCGCCGTCCTTCTTGTTCTCCCGTTACATCAGGATGAGAACATCGCCTCGACTCCGGTTTATGATTGGTACTATGTATACTACTTGTGGCGTCAATCCCGTCGACACAAGGTAGAATCCGATTTGAACGTCTGAATGCCACCAGCTCTCCAACTCCGTGGCGCCCTTCAAGCTAGGGTCGATCCACCCCACCTGTGTAGCGGAATGACATCTCGGGTTTGGGCGTTGGATGAGCGCTGATTGAAGAATCTGAGTCCGGTCTTGGGCGCGTCAAGAACAAGGTGAGCTTGACGTTCTGGAAATTTAGAGCTCTTGATCATGAATTGCTTCGTACGTGGCGCCCTCAGCCTTTCTTTGGACGACACGACGGGTGGACACTTGCATTGTCGACTTGGGGCGGACTAGTTCTCTGTCCCGTTATAATTATTCTTTTTTGGCATACATCGAAAGAAGAGCAAGAGATACCACTGCAGGAGCTGCGACAGGCACCCAACGGCAGTCGAACGTCTGACAGCAGCGTCTTCAATTAGAGGCGCTGCAACGCGTCTTATAAGATTCACCAGAGTGGCATTGTGTGATTGGTCGCGTCTGCGAATCCCACTCTAATCTTGAGCGCTCCCTCCTCTCTGTTTCTATTCCACATCAATTCCACATCGCAAGTACTGCCCTGTTTTGATCGGTGGCTGTACTGCGCCTTATAGTGACGTAGCGCAGGCTACGGGTTTAAAACGAACTTTCACTTTGACGTCTTCAACCTTTTCAACCCCTTCAACTTCTCTACTTTCATTCAATCCATTTATGATGGCTCTTCAAACATCGAAATTCACGCCCGACAGCGAGCTCGAGCTGCTTTTCAGCCCGGAGATCATTACCAACGAGGTCAGGAGGGAGCTGCACAAGGACCTACATGTGCGTGTTTCCCTTGGCTCTTGGGCCTCGGCCTCATGTTGTTCGTAGATTCGCCCTCTCGCCTCGACGGACTACCACCGCGGGCACCTCGCCGTTCTGTCTGTGCTGACCGTCGTCACGGACCCCGGCGAGGTTGCGTGGGTGGACCAGTTCCACGCCATGCGCGACGCGCAGCGGACGTACTACCCCATCGTCATCATCGACAAGGCGAGCGACCGCATCGTCGCTGTCGGCTGCGTCTTCATCGAGCGCAAGTTCCTACGTGGCCTCGGCAGCGTCGGCCACATTGAGGACATCGCGGTGGACAAGAGCCAGCAGGGCAAGAAGCTCGGCTTGCGCATCATCCAGGCGCTGACGGGGATAAGTGAGGGGAGTGGGTGCTACAAGACGATTCTGAACTGCAGTGATTCCAACATTCGTGAGTGAGACATGGCGGGTTTCAAAATCAAAAATCTAATTATTTTTGTTGTAGCGTTCTATGAAAAGTGTGGATTTGCAAAGAAGGAGAATGAGATGGCCAAGTACGCTCCCGAGTCGCGTGTGTCCACGCCACGACTGTAAGGTGCGTACTTTTGCGCACGTTCGTTTGATAAGGCTAACGCCGTCTTCCAATAGGCGCTAGTTTCCCCATAGAACGTATGTAGAACCCCGCAGGTTTGTCAGCAGTCGTTCAAACGTTCGTGCGAGCTAACAGCGCTCATTTACAGCATCCTTAGTTAGATCATCACCCACCCACCGCCATTTATCACGCACACGGACTCGAACTTTTTACCTTCAGATGTACACTTCTATATTATCGTCTATTATTTCACGCGTATTGGGTGAGGAAGTAATGCCCCCAGATAACTCGTGAGTATGACTGGAGACCCGAGGCAAAGAAAGGAATATGCTGGCAGTGGCGTATGCGACGCGTCGATCCTGCGAATTCCTTTTCACATGTTCATGATTATCAGTGAGCCCTTCCTCTTAGTTCGTACAATGTTCAACCGTTCCCAGTGTACAAGACCATGTCAATCACCATTTGGAGATATCCCTCATCTTGAATCCTTTCGTTGTTCTCTCTACCTCGCCTACAAAACGGGCCATCCCCGGATGCGAAGAGGACCACGACTGCTTTCGACGCTAGAGTGTCAACCGAGATACACCCCCTTGGGGAACCTCGCTGCGGGGAGTTTTCCCCACTACAACAATCCTGAATTGAGAAAAACACGTTGTATGCAACGTCTAAATGTCTGCAGTGTTGTTAGATTTTGTAGAAGGACTTAAACGACGAAAGTGGATTCCAAATCCGAACTCTGGAACTCAGAACTACAGCCGTACGTTGCTCTCCCTTTACCTCTTGAATGTGAACACTCCGTAGTCTCGCGTGAGGCTGCTCACGAGCCTTGCGGGAACGATGACGGTGGCGTGGAATGAAACCAACCAGTGGATCGCAAAAGAGTTACGTTACATGACAGTCACTCGTCTTCCACCGACATCCATCTCCCAAGGCTTGTATTTCAAAAAGACAAGAGTATTCTTTATACTGAGTCGACCAGTAAGTACGTCTCTTCTTCTGACATGCTGACTGTGTTGACGCAATGGATTCTAGAGGCGTTCCTCTTTGCCGACTCTTGACATATCGGCATATAGCTGGCTCTATCTAATCCAACTTCCTTCGGCCTGCTCCATATTTGCACACTCCTACTTACGGTGGTCTGGTCTGTTCATACTTTCCCGGGGGATCTCTGCCAGGGGACTACCGTTAGGTATTCGTGTCCACGCATCGCGGCTTCCCAGACACCGGATGGCCACAGTCGAAATACCCGACCTACCCGACGGTTTCTGATCCATCGACTTGGATAAAGGAGCGGACTTGACAGCTCCCAGGCTGGGCTATGAATAGGAATGGCCTCGTTACCTGCGAGATTCACACCCATGCCATTACGGCTGTCAGATGCTACGACTCTGGTCCGTCAGCCTCGCCTCATTGGCTGTAGACTGCAGTACAATGCACTGTGCTGATGCTTCTATCATGATTCATACCCTCCATTCACGACAGCTCATAGGCAGTGCAGCTGCTACTATAAGTTACTTGCTTACCACCCAGAGCCCACCTCACCGCGCAAGTCTCGATGTCAGAGCCCGAAGGATCGAACGATTCGACCCCTTTACAAAATTCCATCGACAGCGCACCGGCGCCTCCTTCAGAACCGGGGCCATCTACTCCAGCTGTACAGGCGTCCGGCGCGCAAGAACCTATTCCAAATGGTACGGCCGCGCCACAGGTTTCAACAGGACAACCTTTCTTCGGTGTTCTGAAGCAGGGTGCCAACTACTATCAGCACCCTGTCTTCAGCGACAACTACGAGGAGCGGTTTCCCGAAGACCCGTATGGTGAGGAGACCGCCCCCAACGCGCGGGTATGGCGTACACTCGTCGAGGAGGCGGCCGCATTCGATACGGTGTTTGTTGGGCAAGCGCGCGACGGTCTCGATGTCATGCTCGTATTTGTGAGTGTTTGCGTTAACGTTTTGACTTCACTCAGCAATGTCTATTATTTTAGGCTGGTCTTTTCTCTGCCGTGGTGACCTCGTTCCTGGTGCAGGTGTCACAGAGCCTACAGGCAGACTACACCGCGATGTCTGCAATTCTCTTACATGACCTCATCGCCGTTCAGCTCTCCATAGCTGAAGGTCCCTCATCCCAGCTGAACATCACTGCTCCGTCCGTCAATCCTATGCAGGCTTTCAGACCAGACTCAATCACCGTGTGGGTGAATGGTCTATGGGTCGTCAGTCTCACAGCAAGCCTTGTTGTGGCTCTTTCGGCTGTTCTGGTCAAGCAGTGGCTGCATCACTACACATCTATACCGTCTGGTACACCGGGAGCACGCAGTCATCTTCGCCAGTACCGATTTATTGGTCTCCAGAAATGGCGCGTAACCGTTATCATCGGACTCTTGCCCATTATCATGCATGCATCCCTTGCTTTATTCCTCGCTGGGCTCATGCTTTTCTTCATTCCTTTGCGCACGTCACTGGCCTGTGCGGTCGGCTTATTCACGATCGCCCTCTGTCTGCTATACCTTGTTAGCAGTGCTATGCCAATCTTCTTCCCGCAATGTCCGTATCAAACCCCATTGACGGACTTCATCCATCACACTTGTCTCATTATCAGGAAAGCGTCATATGCCATATCCAGACATGCCCGATGGCTGGCCGTACTTTCAATCCAGTGTCTGCGCTGGACACATCATTTTCTCCACCTTGACACCCCAGATATTGGCAAGTTCAGCCGTTTTCATCCTCACAGGGTAAAGCGCTCACCAGCAACGCTAAACCAGCTAGAGATGACGGTGGTCACGGCAAATTATGACAAGCTCTCCGTGGACGCGCTTGATTGGTTGTTCAACGTCTCGTCCAATTCCACTGTTCATAGCCTTGTCATACAGTCGATCGGGGGGCTTCCACCTGATGTTCAGGCATATGCACGGGCAACTTGGGAGGGTCAAGACGAAATTCGAGGTGTGCGCACTCGTCTGTTTCAGCAGTCCTGCGAGATTGATCATAGCTATAGCACCATGCGTCCCGCGATTGGGTACCAAAGTGTCTGTGAACGGCTCAATCGATCGTTATGTTTCTTTTCAAACAGACATTATCGGGACCCATTGCATTTGCCCGCCTTGGATACTACTAATTTCGATGAATTCAATGAACCTCGGTTCACGGCAACTGCATGGGCCGCGCGCGCACTGTCCGAGCCCTCAGGCTATTATACAAGGACCCAATTGCCTGGTTGTACTAGAGACCTTCGAAAGTTCTTCTGCACTTTTAACAAACTTGAATTACATCCTCTCATATGGGTGAGACTAGTGCAGTCTGTACTCGCAGTTAACTCGTCTTATCATTGTTTCCAAGTCGACAGTTCCGAAGATCTTTCCCATCAGGACTACGCCCATATCATCTCTCTCTTTCTTCCCGCTTCCAAAGCACCGGATGAGCCTCTATCAATTCGGCATAGGACAGGAAGTACAGTGACGTTACATGGAGCTTTGACATACCATTTGGGCAACATCTCAGAGTCCGTACAAAGCTGTCTTTTGAATATGCTCTCATCCGTGGATGATGACCTTCCTCCGACGTTGCCACCACGCTATCGACTACTCTACAAGGCAGGTAAATTTGTGCTGCATTATGTTGTGGATGAACTTTGTGCATCACATACAGATGTAGGAAGTTGTCGCCATTTTCAGCTTCTTTCAGATGTCCTGGATATCTTGTGTTCGGAGTACGACACCATCCTTGAGGAATGTCCCTACTTTTTGGCACCAATATTCGATCTTCTTTGCACTGTCATCGAGAATACTTCAATCTGTGACTACAATGTAGCAGGCTCACAGCATCCAAAACTCCATGACCTGCTTAGTTATTCCCTTTCTGCCATCATTTGTCGATTGACTACATTTGCCTCGTCACACCAGTCTGAATTCGTGTTCCCATCATTCCACCATCTGTTACAGGTGCCTACATATCACCTGTCTCGATGCCAACCTTGTCTCTACCTCCTTTACAATACCATTAACCTGATGGAAAGGGCACTTGGCGTTGGTAATGAAGCAATGTATCGAGCCTTTATCGACCGGGAATGGATGTGGATGCTTTCGGAAATATACATTGCGGACTACGATAATCAGTACGCCTACCCTCTCAAGTATTCTCAGGTTCTTTGTGCCTTTATCCGCGGTTTACAAGCACTGAGTTCCGCGTCGGCACATGAATTTTTTGAATACTTGCACCAGCCAAGAAACTTCACAATCACATTCATCGTGATCGCTCCTTGGGTGTTCGAGAGCGAAACTTTGCTGAAGTTATGCCCGAAAGATTCTTCCTGGTGGGATAAACACCGTACCACATTGGATGGTATCATCAACTGGTGCCAGGCCTCCAATCGCGATGATTTGCCGTTCCCTTTAGAGAACTTCTTCAACGGGAAGGTTGTTCAAACTTGGGATAATGAGTCGGTGTCCCTGGATTCGGAGTTGCGAATGATGTTCGCTCAAGATCGATCCCGGATAGAGATCGGCACGAGTGGCAGATACTTGCGGGTGCCGGCAAGTATTTCGATCACCCGGGTGGTGCCGCACCCGGCACCCGGGTGGCAAGTACTTGTTTCCCACGGGTGGTGCCGCGGGTGACAAGTACGAGTTTGGTGAGGCAAGTACTTGTGGCAAGTACTTGCCTAGTACTTGCACATAGGTAGAGATATATTTTACATGATTTATTGCAATTTATTTGAGGTCAAACGACCTCAACGTCGCTTAAAAACGACGTTGCCGAAGAATTTCAGTGATCGCCGAGATGGCCGAACGTCCCGGCACTTGCCGGATAACGATCGATCCTCTCCGATCTCAGCTCTCACTTCCTCCCACCACAGCACGACGACGGCGTCGTGTTCGTTGGCCCCAGAACTTCTTCTGGGGCCTGTTCTACCTTCATTCTCTATGCTCCTTCGCTCTTCCGACGCGGTTTGGCTTCGCGCCGGCTGCTGCGCCCTCGGATACGTTCCGGGGCGCATTCTGGTGTTCGTCTTCGCGACGACACCAATTTAACGAGGACCCGCAGCGCGTAGGCCCTCACAAGCGAGGCAGCAATGATACTGGACCATTTTCTTTGGATTCTCGTGCGTGGTTGGCCGTCTGCCGGCCCCGCTGCCTTCAAATACACTGGTGCTCGTCTGCACGACGGCACCAGTTCGACGGGGCCCGCAACGTGCGGCGCTCGTCTTTATGACGGCGCCGATTGACGATTTCGACACTACTGGAGGTGCGGGTGGTCAGTGACCCGGGCTGGACGGCGTCGCGGACGCATCCAGCCTCACAGGCGCGTATTTACTACATCTTTGCTTTTCTTTTCTCGTTTACGTTGCGCAGTCTGTCCTCGCCTGCCTCACGCTCAGCATCTCCTCGTGCCCAGCATCTCCTCATGATCGCCATCTCCTCGCCGCCACTTCTTCCCTTACCCACACCCGCACTTCCCACTAATGCACTTTGTCAAGCCGCGGTTCTTGCTCTCGCAAGTGGCCGGGGCCTCTCAAATGTGTATCGTGCACGTCTCTAACCCCCGCGCAATTGCTCGGGGTCGGCGGCGGGCACGAATCATGGGTGGAATGTGGGCAAGTACTTGCCCACCCGGATGGTGCAAATACTTGCCTTTCGAGCAAGTACTTGCCAAGTACTTGACCCGCGGGTCAAGTACCCGCGGGTGGCAAGTATTTTCGCGGGTGGCAAGTACGACTTTTGGGTACCAGGTATTTGCCGGACGGGTGGCGGGTGCACCCGGGTACCCACTCGTGCCGATCTCTAAGATTCCCGGAGGACGTTCGAGTGGGCGGCACGTACGATCATATTAGGAGAGGATTCGTCGGATTTGGAGTCAGAGTCGAACATCGCTAGATAGATCTGCACTCGAGAGAATCCCACGCTAAATATCATTGGAAATGAAAGATACGCCTCGAGCATCTCTGAGAATACTACTAAGTAGTATCTGACATGGGCATTCGAATCCCTAGTACCTTAGTCAATGGTCGAACCTTACAGTACATTTAGATACGCCGCAAAACACGTATCGTAGCACATGAAATCATTGATGCGGGCGCCACCTTCGGCGTAAAGATCCTGCATTTTCGTTTAAATCGGTAAATTGTAATTACACCTTGCACATTAGTAGCATTTTAGCCCTTCCACCAGTTGTCCAAGCTGGCGCTGCTGTTAACACCCATGGTGATGAATCCAGCGAGACCCTGCGAGAGGACATCCCTGAGGAACTCGAGTCTGAAGGCGGGGTTGTACTGGCCCTCGGGCCGTGGCTGTCCTTGAAGATGTTAAGGGAGTCGTGCCAGTTCCGAGTGCGGTCTTTCAGAGGATTCGTTGTGTACGGGTGCATCTTGTCCACGACAGAGTTGATCTCGTCGTCAAAGAAGAACTGCCCGACGTGGGAGAGGCGGCCGGCGTCGAACGTGCCATTCGGTAGCGCTGTCCACTTTGGTGTGATATGTGTCGCCCGTCCAGTATAGTATCCGGGGAAGATACCTGCACAGCCGGTTAGATTTTGGGTATTCTGGAGATGTAAAGGCTTACTGGTAAATTGAACTACACCATTGGCGTTTGTTGGCCACGCGCCGCGCAACCAAGTTACTTCGTGTTTAGTTCTCGGGTACGCGCGCCAGAGCGTTTGCCGCCGACCTCGCTTCGGACCCTGTTCGGTTAAAGATGAATTCAAAAGCATTCAGGATAGGTGTCAGTGATTCCGTTCCACGGAAAAAGTCCTCGTGCTTTAGTACGAGCGGCTCTCCTTCCTTGATATCCTCTTCATCGTCCATGAAATGCGCATCGGGTTTTTATCCCTTCGCGTCAGAGAGTATTCGATGGCAAGATTGGATTTCGGAAGGACTCACCCCGGCAACTTACGATGTGGCGCAGGAGCCTACAGTGATTCTGATTGGGAACGCCCTAGGAATGAATGACAACTTTGTCACTGACATTCTCGCGGCGACTTGGGCGGGCATTTTCAGTGTAATTTGCTGCTCCTCCAGGGATGTCTCCACCACAGCAAGGTGTATCTTTCTGCATTTGTGCTTGTCATTTTCATAGTTCCAGTATGCAATCAACGTTCTGAGCCGGCGGAGTCGTCATTGCTTGAGAGAAAGCTGGTTCGGATATGCACAAGACACGCCCTTAGCAACTTTGAGGGAGAATGGGGGAGAAATGAGCGAGCTGCTGGTCATTTATAGCCGTCCAAGTGCGTCCAAGCCGGAGCACGTGATCAAACGAATGTGGAAGGAAATTCACACGAACTCGGCCCAAGCCGAATGCCTGTGTCGTGCTGCCCTGGACACTTAACCGACCGCTCAACGACAAAAGTTACCTCAAGGTGAGCACAAATTCACGTCTACCGGCTGCTGGGGAATCGCTCGATGGAGAGCTTTACAACGATACCGAATTCGTTTGACGGAGACAAAAATTTCGCTGGATGGCAGAGATGTGCTTTGGATGATGAATGGACGGACGCTGACTTTTTTGTTGCCTTTTCGTTGCGATTATAGATGGTACGTCCTCATTTGATTCCGCCTCATCTGGAGTGCTTACGGGCTATTCTGCGGGTGTAGAAGGTCGAGATTGACTCTTTCTCCGGATACCGTATCTATCCCTCCAAGGGCAAGCTTTTCGTCCGTGGCGACAGCAAAGTGCGTCCCGTACCCACCCTCCGATTTACCTACCGCTCATCTCATCTAGGTCTTCCGCTTCGCCTCGTCAAAAAATGCCTCGCTCTTCCTGCAGCGCAAAAACCCTCGCAAGATCGCCTGGACACAGGTGTACCGCCGCATGCACAAGAAGGGTATCACAGAGGAGGTCGCCAAGAAGCGCTCGCGCCGAACGGTGAAGCACCAGCGCGGCATCGTCGGTGCCGATCTTTCCGCCATCGCCGCCAAGCGCAACCAGACTGCTGCTGCCCGTGCGCAGGCACGGACTGCTGCCATCACCAAGGCGAAAGCTGAGAAGAAGGACAAGGAGGCCAAGAAGCCCAAGGTTCGTGGTTATCTTTTGAGGTTTGAACCATTATTGAATTCTTTGTGATTAGACTGCACGACCCTCCGGACCCTCTGGACCTAAGGTGTCCAAGCAGCAGATGAAGGGTGGCAAGGGAGGACGGTAAATGCTTGACTGCAGTGTATTGTTCGTCATGTCGTTGTATGGTCCTCTATCTATCATTTTTCCTTCATGCAATGTATGCCATCATGCCTTGATACGTCTACACTCTAGGCCAGCATCTGTACTCAAGCAATGGACGACTTCCCGTAACATTTAGAAAGCTAGATTATCTTCTAAATGTCAGATGATTGGAACTCCGCAATTTAGGAAACCAGACATGCAAACCGTAAGCCAATCTAGAAAAGATGGCAATTCGACATGATAAACCTCCTGCCGCGGCTGCCGACGTCTTAATCCCGTAAGGAAATCTCGAAAACAGCTCGAAAACGACGCGTTCTTGACTCGGAGGTATGTCGCTTGTCAAGGATGCCTTTGGCCATGAATTTGAGCTCACAGTGTGAAGGGAATGTAAGAAGTGACACACCACTGTGTGTGCCGTGCTTTCGGGGCACTAACGACGACATCTAGAAAGTAAGTTTTACTCTGGAAGAGGGGGTAGGGGGGTGTCTCCAGACTATAATCTGAAAGCAGCCCACCGCGATAGATTTGGCGCAGGGAAGCCTGGTACCCTGGCGCCGGGCTCGGCAGATTGCCTCTTTTGGCGTTTAGAAAATAATCTATGTTTCTAAATGGTTACGGGAAGTCGTCCAATGACGACTCCGCCGGCTCAGAACGTTGTTTGTATATTGGAACTCTGAAAATGACAAGCGCAACTGCAGAAATTTACACATTGCTGTGCTGCAGCTCTGGTTTCGGGAGGAGCCGCAAGTAATGCCTGCCCAAGCCGCCGCAAGAATGTCAGCGACAAGTTGTCATTCATTCCTAGGGCGTTCCCTCCAGAATCACTGGTAGGCTCCTGCGCCACATCGTATATGCCTTGAAGTCGCCGTGGTGAGTCCTTCCGAAATCCAATCTTGCCATCGAATATTCTATGGCGCGGCAGAAGGGAAGGGATAAACCCCCGGACGCGCAATTCATGGACGATGAAGAGGGAAGGAAACTGGGAGCTCGTATCAAGCATGAGGACTCTTGCGTGGAACGGAATCACCCACACCCATCCTGAATGCTTTTGAATTCATCCTCAACCGAAGTCTCCGTCAAAACGAATTCGGCATTGATATAAAGCTATCCATCGAGCGATTCCCCAGCAGCCGGTAGACGTGAATTTGTGCTCACATTGAGGTAACTTTTGTCGTTGAGCGGTCAGGGTCGGTTAAGTATCCAGCACGACAGGCCTTCGGCTTGGGCCGAGTTCGCGTGAAATTCGTGGTATCACGTGCTCCGACCCAGACGCGACGACGGCGACGCAGCTTGGCGGAGCCCTTCAGCTGTATTGATGACCAGCAGCTCGCCCATTCTCCCCCGTTCTCCCTCAAAGTTGCTACGGGCGTGTCTCGTGCATATCTCAATTAGATCCCAGCTTTTCACCCATTTTCGGGCAGGCCTTCTTCGTCCGAGCGTAGTCACGCCAAGAAACTACCTCATACTCAGACTGCTAAGATAGAGCCGTGAAAATTGGTGCGACGCGGCCGTATGCTTATTCTCAATCACAAGTGCAGTAACATTTACCCTAGAATCGCCCATCCTTCACTCAAATACAAAGTGCCCCGCCACGTCCTTCTCACCGCTATTTCCACTCATATGCTCATGGCGGCATAACCGCTCTCGCCATGCTCGCATTCAGTGGGCATCTCACCTACACATGTACAAGACACAGGGTGATTGAATGTTTAACGGTTTGCCTCGGGAATCTCTGCGGATATGCGGCTCCATCTTCGAACGCGGTAAACAACACAAAGTCTGTCATGACTCATACTACGCTTCCACGCGCGCCCCTACTCGCCGTTCCATTTAGCCTGATGCTCCCCTCCATTTGGGCGCCAGCGCTGTTTTGACAGGGAAACTGCTGCGATATCGAGATCACTTCATGTCAACGGGCTGATCCTGGGCTGATCTGACAAGAGTGCGATGGGCGCTCATGTGCGTTGCCGGCCCAAACGCCATCCCCGACCGAACCGGCATATCATGCCCCTCGTATTCTCGGTTTCCCTGTTTTCGTTGCACTTGCCTTGACAGGCCTTTATATACCGGGCGGGCGTTACTTGACATGACTTTCGCGTGTTTGACAGCTACCACCTCCCTTTCTCCTCCTCTCCCCTTTCCTTAGGATGCTCTCGTGCGCACCACAAGGCTTCGACCGCGCTACATTCTCGCCACCACCCGTCGATGGATCCTTGTCGATACCAGAGCTCTTCGATTATAATGGTGTACACAGTCCGGATCATCCAGCCTTTGTGTACTCGGACAAATCCTCACTACGAACGATAACTTGGTCTCATGCGTCGCATGCTGTGAACAGAGCGGCCTCTTTCATTCGACAGCAAGTCGAGCAGAACGGTCCACACAATGACCGAGCCACAATTATCGCGATTCTTGCCAACCTCGGTACGTCCTATTCTGCATCTCGGACTGCACGGTTTGCTCATGCTAATTATAACGAACTTGAAGATACCTTCACGTCCTCGACAATGATCATGGGGATAATACGCGCGGGGTACCAAGCATTTCCCATATCGACCAGACACTCCCCGGACAGCATTGCGCAGCTCCTCCTCCGAACGCGTTCCAAGTTTCTCATCGTCGGGCGCGATCTAGCATCCATGGAACTCGCCACCTCCGCATGCGCGCTCCCGTCGATTGGTGGCGTCGTAGGCGATTTTGTCACAAAACTGACGCCGATCTCTTGGGACGACATCCACGTCCACGCGGATACGTCGTTCAGCCGCGTCCCCCCACACCATCCAAGACCGACCGACCTCGCGCTCATCCTGCACTCATCAGGTACGGAAAATCTCGCGTTATATCCGTGCATAGTACCCTGACCCGCGCTCTGCAGGAACGACATCGTCATCGCCTAAAATCGTCCGAATAACACATCTCGCGCTGTTGCAATGGGGCATGCATCCTTGTGCGTCTTTTTTCCCCTCGTAACGTGGGGTACAGCGCTGTATCTAAGTATATTAACAATGCTGTTCCACGTATACTTAGATTACGGAGACACGGATCTGAGCAAGCACACGCTCTCAGCTCATTCCCATCCGCTGAACTGTGGGTCCCTTCGCTCGTCGGAAGCATCATAGTCTGATCGGCTTCCGTCCCAAGCTGCTGTGGGCGTCATCCCAGTCTTATGGTCGGTATGTAACCAAGCGTTCTGATCATTCTTGAGCCTAAACACCGTGATCGTTAGGCGTGCACAGGCCTAACGCTCGCTGTCTTCCCGCCGAGCGTGTGGTCCCCTGAACCGAATCCTGATGATGTCCTGCACGCAGCAGTTGAGACGGGCTGTTCGGTCTTGCTGTGTGTTCCGTCGCTGCTCGAGGTGAGTGGGGATCTTCAGCGGTAACACGACGCCGTGATGCTGATATCCTCCGCCAGGGATGGGCTCGGAATCCGCAGTGTGTGGACGCGTTGAAGGGATTTGAGGCTGTGGTATGGTTACCGGTTTCTGTTTCGTGAAGCACACAAGCTCATTTTGGGAAAAAGCTTTCGGCAGGTGCGGTTTTGAGAAAGCAGCCGGGCGATTTTTTGTGGAATAGTGGTGTTCGTCTTCAGAACGTTTATGGCGCGTAAGTGAGCGTCTGCCGTGCTTTGTGCTGTTGCTAAAATGGATCTTTTCAGTACGGAGTTTGGCGTCGTGAGCAACTTCTTTACATCTAGTGAGTCATTCGCTGTATTGTCTTTTCGAATTTGGTTGTTTACGAAGATATTCAGATATTAGAGACGACGGATTGAATGCTTGGGACTACTTTAAAGTAAGCAGATGATAGCTTGGGTGTCCGCGTCCAGCTAACATCGCATCTAGTTCTCATCAAATTGTATACCCCAAATGGTACCGCAGGGCGGAAATGTATATCATCTGTTCTTGATGGTACGCCGACGTGTCCAGGAAACGTCTAAACAATCCTCATATCTGACAAAGGATTGTCCAACACTCTCACTCAATGTAATCAACGTGGAGTGTCGTGGATCCTATTATTACGATACGCACGACCTGTTAATGCAACATCCGACTGATCCAACGTTGTGGCGGCTTTATGGGAGAACGGATGATATCATTCAGCATTCGAATGGATACAAGGTGAGGTGTTTTCACACTCGAGGTCTCGGGCGTGTACTAACCGGTTGTATAGACGAATCCGTTCCAATAGGTGCAGTCTCCGTCGTCTCCTTGTGCGCCCCGTCCGATTGACTTTATTTCAAACAGAGGACATAATATCGCGGCGCCATAGCATCAAGGCTTGTTTGATGTTCGGACGAGGCAGACGGTTCTCTGGTTTGCTTGTTGAGCCGCATCAACCATTCGATACGCAAGATTCAACACTTCTCTCTGGATTCATAGAGGATGTATGGTTCGTCCTCTTTTTTTACCTACTACCCTTCTCGAGCCTGATCCCTTTCGTTTAGGCCATCGTCGAGGAAGCTAACCGGGCCTCTGCCAATCACTCGAAAATATGCAAAGATATGATCATGGTCACAAACTCATCAAAGCCGTTCAGACTTACGCCAAAACGGACGGTGGATCGCGATACTGTACTACAAGAATACGAGGATGACATTGATGCCCTCTATCGTGCCGTCGACCCAACCAGTCCTATGGATTCGCCGACAGAATCTCCTCCACGCTCCGGTTTGGAGGCAAGCGATTCCATAAAACTTGCTCGGATGGCTGTCGAGAAGTACATATCCGAGCCGCTTTCAGATGACGAGGACCTCTTCCAAGCCGGCTGCGACAGGTCCGTTCCTTTCCATCAGTCCACTGCGCTCTAACTCATTCTAACTATCGACAGCCTGCAAGCAACGTGGATCCGCAACGTCATATGCAACGTCCTGCACTACAACCTCAAGCTCTCCACGCGGAACATACCCTACAACGTCGTCTACGTCAACCCCACCATCCGCAAGCTCGGCGTGTACGTCGCGCAGGTCGTGCGCTATGGGCAGGCAGCAGTCGCGCTGTGCACGGGGTCCAGCCGGATCGGGGAGATGGAGGCGATGGTGCGCAAGTACGGCTCGGACTTTTCGCGCCACCGCCACCGCGGCGTTCCCGCGAACCGCCGCCGCCGGGGGAGGTCGTACTCTTGACGGGGAGCACGGGCTCTCTGGGCTCGCACCTGCTCGAGCTGCTGGTGAAGGACCCAGCTGTGGCGTGCGTGTATGCACTGAATCGGCGGGACGCGAAGGGGTATCGGTCGGTGTATATCCGCCAGGCGGCGGCGTTTAAGGATCGGGATCTGGATTATTGGATTCTGAATTGTGAGAAGGTGCAGCTGCTGGAAGGGAATCTGGCAGACGAGTGTTTCGGGCTTGAGGCGCATGTCTTTGAGGAGCTGCGTCGTGAAGTTACGTGCATCATTCACAATAGTAAGTTTGATTGGCATTACTTTGGGATCTCATGCATGTCTCGCACAAGGCTGGTCGCTTAATTTCGGAACGACACTGGCATCACTAGAGCCATTGATTGCAGGAACGCGACGTTTGATCGATTTCGCACTTTCCTCTGATCAAGCCGTTCCGCCAAAGTTGGTCTTTGTGAGCACGTTGACGTTCTTGAGTACGTCGAATGTCCATCCAAAGGCCGTGCCTCGATTAACATCTCGGTAGATTGGCCCTCGGGAACAACAGTCCCTGAAGGCCCCAATGAACGACCGTCGACTGCTTTAGGGACAGGCTATACCGAGTCCAAATGGATCGCAGAGAGCATCCTCGTAAGAGCTGCGGAACAGACAAACCTCAAAGTCTCCATCATCCGCGTTGGCCAACTTTCCGGGGGGCCCAACGGGTCCTGGAATCCCAAAGAGTGGCTCCCGTCGTTGATCAGGTCTGCGCAGGTCGTGCAGTGCATGCCAAGTCCAGCCGGGGTACGTGCTCCTCTCTCCCCTCGCCGTCTCTCCACACCCATGTTTCAGATCCTCGCCTGGATGCCCGTCCACCTCGCAGCCGCAGCGATCCTCGAAATGCGCCACAGCCCCCGCGCGTTCATGAACCTCGCGCATCCGGATCCGGTCCCGGCTGTGTCCGTCTTCCAGGCCCTCGCGGATGCACTGCGGGTGCCGCTGGTGGACTACGCGGAGTGGCTGGTGGCGCTGGAGGCGTCTATGCGCGCAGGCGCAGGACGATCGCTGACGTGCATGTCCTTGCTGGACTTTTATCGCACGGCGTATCGTCCGCCGGGGCATGGCTCCGCTGAGGCGTTTGGGATGGCACGGGCGGATACTGCTCGTGCGAGGGAGGCCGCGCCGGTGATGCATAGGAGCATAGCCAGACTAGGTCCTGAGGATGTAGATAGTTGGGTACGATATTGGCGGAGAATAGGGCTTTTGACGCGTTGACAATATACTCCCATCAAAATTCCCAAAAGCCTCGGATACCCCTGCTCAGCATTCTTGAATTTCTGCTACTTTTTGATTGGTAGTACTAGTCTTGTCCTATTAGATGCACCGGTACTCTAAGTCAAAGGAAAGTGTGTGTTCAACTGCTTCTATTTCCACAACTTGGAAGCATTCTCTGGTGATATGCATCAATCTTTTCTCATTTTTGTGCCACACTACTAGTGTGACTTAGCAACTGATCAAACAAGTCTATGCCTGTCTATGCCTTTCCTGTGGAAGAATGTGATCCTGAATTACAAGCAGGGTATCCGGGCAAGAAACATCATATACATAGCAAAGAAAAGGGTAGAGAAACAAAAAGAGGTCCAAAGCACAGTACCACCCGCCCGTAAGGTGTATTAACTCCTCGAATCATTTACTCCGCAAGAGGAAGAAAACTAAGACTATGGGCATAGATACAACCACGACGGGAAGGAATACAGATCATTTCTGTGTCGCCTTAACGATGGAAACCACGATAATAACAATAATCACTGCGATTGCGACTCCAATGATGATTCGCATCTGAAGAGGGCTGGTTGGTATGGGCAATGGGCGAGAATAATGGAGCGTACCTTCATGTCCTTCCACCTACGCGAAGGATATGACGTGAACGAAAGTGTGAGACAGAGACGAACTAATAAACATACCACATATTCTACGGCAAATAATGTCAGAGTCGGAAAACATAAAGTAAGCAAACTGGACGCACCTTTCGGACCCGGTTGGCACCACGCCGGAATCCCTGTGCAGAGACAGCAAGGTTATCTAAAACACGTCAGACGCTGTTCGTTGGCGCTGTTGCGCACGGACCTGTCTTGTCCTGCAGCGAATCCAACCGCTCTCCTCTCTCCGCCACTTTGGTGATGTTCTCCCGCATAATTCCAACGGTGTCGTCAATTTGTGCCTGGATAGCAGCAGTCTTCGGGTTGCCGGTCCCCTGAGAGCCGCCGGACGGGTTCGAAGACGAGCCATTGCGAGGCAAGTACGGGTCGTAAGGTTCAGACCTGCGGACAAGGCGTTAACAGCTGCGAGCATGGTCTTGCTGGACGATGACGACGAACATTATCAAAGTGTGGTCTGCGGAAACGGTTCAACTGTGAGCTCGTTGTTTGCAACGGCGCCGCCGCTGTCTGGCGCGGCGCGGAAAGGGTGCTCACCGTTTCAAACGATTTTAAAGGGAAAAGTAGACGGGCGTTAGTGTACAAGGAGGTGGAGGCGCTGTTGGTCGTTTCTCACGTGGGTAACGCAGTCACCGTCACGCTACCCTGATTACGCGCACGCCGCACGGCCTTGACCGGCACACCTGCGCAGTAATTCAAAGGCGCTGCTCTAGGTCCCAGACAGTCATATCGTGTTACGCCACCGTCCATTTCTTCACGCAGCGATGAGGAGCGGCCAAGAATGTGAGACCGAGTTTCCACAGCCTTCGTTCATCAGCGGCTAGGAATCCTTCGTTTCATGATGGCGCGTTGGATAATATTAATACGTCTAAATGCGAAGCTTTCCATCTGTTTATCAGTTTACCAAGTCTTGTAGTAATATTGAACTGTTTCCACCATAAGCTCTACTGTGGGTGTAGAATTTGCCCTTGCGGTTGGCACCCGCAAGGACTGTTTTTAGTTCAAGCTTCGCCCGCAGGTGTGCTGCTCTTTCCCAAAGCATCACACCAATGAATCAACGTGTTCAATTTCTGTTCCCTATCAACTCCTTGAAACGTAGTTCAACATGTACAAGTACATTTCAAGCTATCCTCTGGCGCCAGTAATACTTCATATAAGTAAAGTCCACCGTCTTCATGTCCGCCACAATCTGCTTCATCTGATCAAACCCTCCTTCCCACAAACAATCAGACCTCGGACCATAGTCTCTGAAACAACCCCTTCTCTCATCTCGTAAAGAATTTTGCCCTTTCAAATTCTCCCTCGCGCCAGGAATTTCTTTGGCAAATTAACATACTTCGCCCTCAAAAATTCCGCCAAGCTCTTCCCCAGCGCATCCATCCTACTCGTGGAAGACACGCCGTTGCCCAGGTAGTCATGAACGACCTGCAGAGCCTGATGAACACGTTCCCCCCATAACAGTGTGCTATAACGGCACTTACGAAGTGGACAGCCCAGATACCCGGAAACTCAACACGTTCAATCTTGTTCCCTACGAACTCTTTGGAAAGAAGCTCAACCATCTTCTTGTGCGATAAAAGGGACCTGAGCCACGGGTACTCGTCTTCATGGCGCACGTAAAAACCAACATTGACATCTATATGCACTCAGCGATATTGTTTCAACCATACGCCGTTGTAGTAACTCACTACCACCCTTATCCTACGGAATTCCGTCAGAACATGAGGATAAGGGGAGGATCAGAGAACAAACCCCGGAGCGTGCGTGAACGATCCATCCCAGAGGCCCGCGAACAGTTTCAAGGACAACGCTCGAATCAAGCTCTTTACCGGTGGAGTCATAATTCGACTGTCGTAACGGAGCAGTGATTTGGCTTGGTCCTGTAACAGCTACAGCAGATTCTGCACCGACAAATTGATACTGATTCGTCAGATACTTGATGTTCATCAGAGCCGGCCAGCTACAGAACCGTCAGTTTCAAGCGCGTCAAAGGTCCGACGCGTACTATTCGATGTATGGCTTCGGAAGACAAATACGGGTATCAAGCTACAAATAAGTTAGCAGTTGACAAATGCGAAGCATGTTCTGCTCACATTGAAATGCATTCCAGGAAAATGTCCCAATCCTTCCACGAACGCGAGCTGAAGCATATTGTCGAAATGCGAAAAGGCTTCAAGTTTTGGCGCCTGCGCGAAGATCCGAAGCATCGCCGTACCTAATGCCTCAGTCGAAGGATCCTCTTGAGGGCTATGGTCTAAGTGTTTAAACGGCCCCCCATATCGTGTAGAACACGTACACTCCGTATTGCGTAAAATCAAAGACGTTAAACTCGTTGATCTTCTCGCCCAAATGGGCCTTGACATGCAGCTCCACGTTGGCGAACTTTTCTATCGTTCGTTGAGGCGACGTCTAATGGGCAATTGTACAGAAGAACTCGCCTTTGATATCGAGCCCGGTAGCGCACACCCATTGCTCCGCCTGATGCCCACCAACAGCGCAGATAGCCACCTTTGTGGTATCCGGCGGTGCAGCACCCTTCACGTTGAAAACGCGAACACGATCCCTTCCCACTTCTTGTACTTGAACATCGTTCAGAATGCCCTGTACATCGGGATTGAGATAGATCTAATAACGCCGCGCGTCAGCATCAGGCCTTATCAAAGTGTTGAGGTATACCGACGTTCCCTTGCAACTCGTATAACATCTGGGATCGAACGGTATCAATAGTGACGACTCCATTGAAGTTGCCTTGCTCCGGTCGAGTAATGATGAAGGTCCCATCGGCAGACACCTCTGCAATGGGAAAGGCCAAATCAATGCATCGTTCAGCGCCTAGAGACTTGAAGCCTGAAAAGTTTCCCCCCGTACAATACGGGCCGCATTCCTGTAAGTAGAAGCTATACTCGGGGCGCGCATGACTTTGAAAGGTACACGTACAATGCAATGTCCAGCCAATAGCGCTCCAGCAAGACGGTCGTATGCGTTCCACGACCATCCATGCCACCATTGCGAAGCGGCGATTACAGGTGAGGCGTCCGTAACGCGGCCAGTCTAAATAAACAGCACAAGCTCATTTCAATGCGCCCTACACGGAAAGCGTGGCACTGACGATAATGATATCCGCACCCGCGTCAAGTGCCCCAACGATGGCTCGGGCACCACAATACGCGTTTGCCGAGATAGGCTTGAGACCCCACGATGCAAGTGGTCTTTGGTCTTCCAAGTGCGGAAAGTGCTCGCCGTCTGTAGTTAGGCTGGAGATGAACGGGAGAACGTCGTCTCCAGTTACCGCGGCCACCTGAAAAGAGCTCGAGGTCGTCGTTCGCTGAGCAGTGAGCCGAGAGACTTACTTTCATTTCTTGATAACCTCGGGACTTAAGCAGCTTGTCGCAAGCTTCAGCGAGAGCAGAAGGATTAAGTCCTCCAGCATTTGTAACGACCTGAACAAAGAAATGAGAACGGAATCTTTCCAGGATACCTTGCGCTACCCACTCGAAGGCGCTTCTCAACAATCACGTCCACGGCATCGCAGAACTGTCGAAAGAACCGCATCTCGTATCCCTTCGTCGGGTCTTGCGATCTGTCCAGCGCAAGGCGAGCAATATTCACTTCAGCGAGATAGTCGCCAAAGAGAATATCGACATTTCCGTGCGTCGCTTGGCGCAGAAGACCGTCGCTGGGATTACAAAGCTAAAAACTTCATCGGTCGTGCAATGAAGAGCGCACGCACTATCTGTCACCAGCATATCCACTAAACGCGCCAACCTAGGGCGCGTTTGACGTCAAGAGGGTAGACGAGCAACGATAAGGGGGGGGGGGGCTTACTCGGATAGGTCGCCGGTCGATTCTTGGAGCAGCCATTTGGACAACGGTGGGAAGACATTTTGCAATTGGCTTGCCCTTATATATAACGGCTGTCTATTACTTTTGTGCCGAGAGCGTGAGACGGTGACACGAGGCCAGTTGCCAGACGTGATGGTAGAAGCCGAAGGTAAGTTACGATGACGCATACTTGTACAGTTTACGTCTGACTACCGCAAAACAAGAGGTGGACGAATGCTCACGCGAGTGTTGGGCGGTCACTGGTCGTGCAGGGCAGAAGTCAGCTTCGCCTCGGCCTTCGAATTTCAGAGTGCAAATACATTCGTGACTGTTAAGCTTGTAGAAACTCATGATTCCTCTGAAGCTGACGCCGTGGCAAATATATGTTAAATAATGTACTTAACCTAATATTATGTGCGCCGCGGCCATATATAATGCATCATACACTGTATTCGTCTCCACTGCTGTATAATTCACTATCTGTCTGATGCATCATCATGCAAGCTAAATTCTGCAGTCTCGTGTACGCACCCTCCAAGACCTCAATGGCCTTTTCGAGGCGACCAATATCACCCTGCAAGAGAATATTCTCTAACCTATCGCGGAATGATACTGACCCCAGATTCCTCTGTCCATAGAAATCACGCAGGGGAAAATCTAAAGACGAGCGTGTAGGACTTCGCCACCAATCTAGAATCGCTCGCATGGTATGCCGACAGTCTACCCAAGACGAATGATCAGGGTCTAATCCAATCAACGTTATCAGTGCTGAAACATCCGAATACACTGAAAGGAACAGATGACGAGGTTTCGAGGTGTATGAAGATGCTGTATGAAGGTTTGGCGAGTCGAGTCATGTATTATGAATTGCAGACCAAATGATGTATTCTGCAATGATACTTGAATGTGCTCCCGCAGGCAAGATCCAAAGTGGGGACATCACTTCCATCCACTCAGTGTCAATGAGAAGGTGGTAAGCCTCTTCGCGACCTCGCGAGAGTGCGCAGCCCACGATTTGACATGTGTCCTGACAAGTACGAATGGGATGAATAGGATTCGAGGGAAGACGGGCTGGAGGGAATTCCGTGGTATTGAGAAACATGACTGAGACCTGCATGACTGTATGCAACAAGGGAAAAGAGAACAATTTCTCTTCTATCAAATGAATATGGTAAAGGCGAATGATTGTTGTTAGGCAACTCTTCTGTAGTTCTAGAAGTTCCCTATCCGGGCCTTCGAGCGTCATACTCGTAGGATCATAGACGGACGGTTTCCTTCATGGCTGCAATCAGGAAATCTTGGACGGGATCCATACCCGGACCGATCCGATCTATATCCTGCTCAAAGTGTTCCAGGAAAAGTCGTAAGACATGCCCAAGCAGCCGTAAGTAGCACGCTGTTGGCATATCTTGCATCCCATATAGTGCGAATTTTCCAGCAGCAATCAAGAATCGCATGCGGAACGATGACGAAGAACCACGATTATCAAATGGCCGAAGCATGGGAGAGGCTAGAATATCTTTCCAAATGACAAGTTCAAGTGCCGGACTGATGCTCATAGCTACTGACAGCGTCACTGGTTGCTCTGAACCATTTAGACGGCGCCGCCTCATCAATGTCTTATCAATTCCCTCATATGAGGAACTTGCGAGGAGCATCATCAACTGGGCATAGGATGGACCGAGCGCCGGATTACTCTGACAGCGACTGAAGATGTGGATGCTACTGGTCGTTTTCATGAGCTCTTCCCATACCAGCGAGTGCAGCCTAACTTCATGGTTTGACAAGAAAAAGTTGAACAAAGAAGTTTCCTGATCGATTCTCTCGACACTGTCCTTGCGATGGCCGGTGACCAGAAGAGCGCGAGTGGCCTGGAAGGGGACCTCAGCGTTCGGGGGAGATCGAAAATGTGTGTCCAACAGATTTTTATACGTTTCGTCCGGGAGGAAGACCAGAGAACGAGTCAATCGTTCGAACGTCGCTTCATAGCCAGGAAGACATTCTAGGCAGTCCTGAGAATCGCCGACCCCTCTGAGGCATCCTCGTATCAACTGATAACGGGCCATGGCCATCTCAGCCACCCGCTCCTTGTCCCATTTCACCTTTGTGTACGCCAATACCCGTGAAGGAAGGCCGCCCAATGCCTGCAACACAATGCTCCGTACAGAAGGGTTCGAAGACATGTTGAACATCCAATCGAATGCATCAATAGAGAGGGTATCACGATCGGAGGAAACTGCATGAGTCTCTGCTTCCATCAAGGAGTGCAGTGGACGCGGTGCGGGTTTTTCCCATAGTGCCCGCACGTCTTCCCGATTAAGGCAGGACAATGAACTGTACAACAACATACAGTATTTATGAAGGCCATAAATGGCTTCTGTTAACAGTGTCTTGTACGGACATTGGGGGGAGAAGAAGGGCATGGCGTTTGCAACAAAATAGAGCAGGAAAACGATGATTGTGATAACGCCAACAGTCCAGGCCAGTGCTTGGCGAAGTGGAACGAAGTAGAGAACGAGGCCGGAGAGGAATAGTGTAAGAGAAATGTGCATGATAATCGGGAGGACTCCGATGATAATTCGAACGTGCCATCGTTCCAAACCCATGAACCGGAAGTGTCGAATGTGACTGCGAAGGCGCGGTGTACCAGACGGAGGGGCGACATAGTGATGCAGCCATTGCTTCGCTAGAACGGCAATAAGTGCAACAACCAAGCTCGCGGTAAGGCTGACGACCCAGAGGCCGTTGACCCACACTGTGATTCCATCGGCAACATATGCCTGAGCGGGGTTTACAGAAGGACGTGTGATATTGGCGGCGGAAACGCCGTCAGCGAGAGAAAGTTGAATGAAGATGAGGTCGTGGAGCAGGACAGCAGACATTTGTGCGTAATCTGCCTGTAAACTCTGCGATACCTGAACCAGAAACGAGGTGACAACCGCAGAGAACAGACCAGCCTATGGACCGTCAGTTATAGAGCCACAGGAAAGGAAACTGGGTCCTACAAATACTAGCATTACATCTAAACCGTCGCGAGACTGCCCGACCATGTTCGCGTCGTAGGCCGCGGCCTCCTCCACATACATCCGCCACACCCTCGCGTTCGGTGCGCTCTCCTTGCAATACGGATCCTCTGGAAGGCGTTTATCATAGTCGTCGCTGAAAGCCTGCGTGTGAAAGCCACGCATGGCCGCGTCCTGCCTCAGACCAAAGAAATGCGTCTCAGCGGTTGGACCTGAAGGTGACACGGGGGGTTGGATTGGGGCTGGAGCGGGAACATCCGTAGAAATCCCTTCCGATAACAGCTCCTTTTCAGGAGGAGTAGAGGAAGCAGATGCTGGCATGGAGGTTACGAAGAGAGATACGTATGGACAGCATCGTGATCATGAGAGTCCACAATCATTACCTTGGTCTTCACGTGCACGCCCCATTGATACAATCAGGCTTGTCAACAATGCTGAAATACTCAAGAAATACTAGAGTTTTCTTGTCTGTGAAGCGCATTGCACATTCTCGGCATGTATGGGGACAACAAATTAGCAAATAACATGGTGGAGTCTGGACATTCCAAGGTACTACTTTTATACTTTACAGAAACCATCTGCATCCCAACGTTCACTTCCAACACCGGCTGCAACAATGAACAAATCAGCGGGATCATACTTGCTCTTGATCGTGCTCAGTTTGTCGTAATTGGGTCCGTAGAAGGTAGTCTGGAAATTGGGCTCCGTCAAGTCTGCTTCGTTGGAGTACGAGCCAGCGTCGGAACCAATGACTTCCTCAATGATCGGCAGTTGAATCGTCTGGAACTCCGTCTGGAAGGAGGGGACTAAGGACGCATCAATGTTATCCTGCCACTGATTGACAAGTATCATCTATCCAAAGCATTAGACTTGATTTAACAAATAGGAACCTCAGCCATACATGCGTCTTGGCTGATCTCCAGGCCAGGTGAACAGCAGAATCGATATCCGCGTTTTCTGTGACTTGGCCTGCGGAGCGAAAGTTATTAGCCGTTTGGTCGTGATAATGATTTCTTACCCCCAGCGACAAGATGACCAAGAACGCTGTACAACCAGTCAGCATAAGGTAGACAAACGAGGGATGACTTACGAGTTGGAGCCAGCATCGAATAGCTTCGTGTACATCTGGCCAATAGCATCTGGCGAATCCCGATAAACGGCTTGGGGAAACAACCGAGAGCCCATAGCCAGATTTTGCGCAACAACGTCATCCTGCGTGGTGACAGCGTCGTTGAAGTTCGCTTCCTGGACAGACTGGGACCCAATCGTACCCCCATTCGCTACAATATCATCCAACAACGGCTGCATCACCGACGTCGCAGCTTCTGCGCTGACATTCAGGAAGAATGTGGCTATAATGAGATTAAACTGATTGGAGGTCGCGTTCCGGCGCGCATAAAAGTACTGGGCGGGGCGAAGGTCGTCCAAGTCGAAAATGTGTTTAGCGTGCACTCCCATGACGTTTCCAAAAGCGGTCGAGTCGTTGGAGTGTACCAGGACGCTGGACACAGTCCCATTGAAGGTGGGAAATGTATGGAAAGTCGCCGATATGATGACGCCCAAAGAACCGGCGCCACCACCACGAAGAGCCCAGAACACTGAAGTGTAGCATGAGTTCAAGTTGTGAAAATATAGTGAGAATGGAGAGACTGACGATCGCTATTCTGTGTCTCGTCCACCGTGACAACTTCTGCATTCCCAGTGACGACCTGGAATTCTAAAGAACTGTCAAACAAGGGAAATACCGAGATGCCAGAGAACATACGAAGCACATTGTCAGCGGCCAGACCGAGTAGAGGAGATAATGCCGAATGTCCAGCGCCTTGGACATATCCCCCTGCGGCTATGACGGTGCCAGCCGTTCCACCAATAACGATCTTACCCTCCGCCTTAGCGGCCGGGTACAGTTTGTTCAAAAAGACGCCACTGCCAACAGTGACTGCTGAACCTTGACTCTGATTACCGATCTGGTAGTCCTCAGAAAACGAGATGTCCTGGAGAAGGTGCGTCGAGATCAGTAATGAGTCGCGGGCAGTGGAACGGCCGAGATAGTCGTGGCCCGACGCCTTGACGGCGACCCGCAAGTTGTATGTTTGCGCAAACGCGATGCCAGCTCTCCTTTGTCACCGAGGCTAAATCACAGTTGGGAGCCTGTGCAGCGCTCGTCAAGGCGGGCAACCTGACTGCCGCCACGATGGCCACCAGTTTCGGACCCTACAAAGACGTAAACATAAACTGAAGAAATGAGTGAATTGAGGAGGACGATCGGCTAATAGCGTCACTTGGGGGACGCCGCAGTAGAATCAACTCCTGATACGACTTCAAACTTGAACATTGGCGCGCCTCTGATACAATGAAACCATGAAACGAACTACGCACAAAGTGCATCAAGGTTCTCAGTGTTAGCCGGGCAATAGCCGGGTATTTCATGCTCCTCTAGCAGTGCAAGTAGACGATGGCGGATGGCGACCGTAGATATGGTGTGAGGAGGGATGATGGTTGCAGAGTTTCATGACACTACATCCTTAGGCTCGTCACTCGTGACCAGCGCGCTTCGCACGTGGCGGCGCTATTCACGTTCGTAGCGAGCGGAATCCTAGCCTACTACATCCTGATTACATCGGCCATATGTTCTTCCTTGTCAGCCCACGTTCTCAAGGACGCTCTGGTATTCAACTCTCACCCTGTCAGCGTCAGAGTAGAGAGAGTCTCTCATTGCTGGTACTCTGTAGTCGCTGCAGTGACTTAGCGTCATTCACAACGAGCGTCGGTTACTTCGCGGTGGGCATGAGATGGCGCGACATGATGGTAGGAGGCAAGATTCGGTCACGCCTTATTCGATCGTTAGACACGAGATTTATTAAAGGCGGATCTATTAAATAATTGTCCTTGTCCATGCATGCCGTAGTAGTAGTACCGTACGAACCAAAAAGAGAGACGTGCTACGGGAAACTGCAGTCTATAGTGAGAGGGCATCGTCTGGAACCCTCCCTCTACGCGACCATGCAAAACCCATCCGTATCCCACCGCTCACTCCCCACACCCCCTTCAACGATAAATCGGTCACTAGGATCATACTTCCTCTTAATCTCACTCAGCCTATCATAATTAGGCCCATAAAACGTCGTCTGGAAATTCGGCTCCGTCGGATCCGCCTCGTTCGAGTACGCACCCCCATCCGTCCCGATAACCTCTTCAAAAATCGGTAGTTGCATCTTTTGGAATAGCTCCGTCTGCGCCTGAACCTCGGACGGCTCCGCGTCGTCCGCCCAGGCGTTCACAACCATCATCTACAGGGGTGGTCAAGAAAAGACTACAGCTTCGGACGTGGTGAACACGTACATGAGTTTTGGACGTTCTCCACTTTGGTGTGACGGCAGAGTCGATATGGGCGTTGGCTGCGACTTGCCCTATGAACAATGGTGAATCAGCGAGGTCGCCTTCTTACCAAGACATATACAGACCTCCAGAAACCATGGTACCCAGGATGCTACACGACAAATTTAAGTTATAAGATCAAGACTAGGAGATGGAAGGCACTCACATAAAGGCCCCGCCCTCGAAAAGCTTCGTATACATCTCCCCAATAGCATCCGGCGAATTGCGATAGACATCCTCAGGAAAGAGCCTCGACCCCATAACCAAATTCGCTGCCACTACATCATCCTCACCCGCGAGTATATCATTAATATTCATCTCCTCAATACTCTGCGACGTGATCCTACCACCAGTCGCCACCGCATCGTCCAAAAACGGCTGAATCGCCGCCGTCGCAACCGCCTCAGTAACATTCGGGAAATAGGTGTTGAGAGTAAGAGTCAACTCAAACCCAGACGTCACGTTCGGAAAGACGAAGAAGTACTGCCCAATGTGAAGGTCGTCCATGTCGAAGATGTGCTCAGCGTGCAACCGCATGATGTCGGCCATCGTAGACGTAGCATTCGACCCACTGGTGTTGATGAGGGTGATGGCGTGCGTGCCATTGAATGTAGGATAAGTGCGGAACGTCGCAGACAGGATGACGCCCCACGAACCAGCACCGCCGCCACGAAGAGCCCAAAATACTAGTCGAAGGGTGAGCGGCGAAAAAGGAAAGAAAAATGAGACTGACGATCACTGTTCTGAGTTTCGTCTGCAGTGACGACTTTGGAATCGGCAGTCACAATGGTAAATTCTGTAAAACTATTAACCAAGGCCAACGTTACGACGCCAGGACTTACGAAGAACATTGTCGGCAGCCAAACCAAGAAGAGGAGAAAGCGGCGAATGCCCACCGCCTTGAATGTATCCTCCTGCGGCCACGACCGTGGCAGCACCTCCTCCAACGAGGATCTTACCCTGATCCTTAGCAGCTCGGTACAAATTGTTCAAAAAGACGCCACTGCCAACGGTGACTGCCGAGCCCATGCTATTATTGCCAACTTGAAAATCATCATGGAACGAGATGTTCTGGAAGAGATGGGTCGAGATCAACAATGAATCGCGCGCAGTGGATCGTCCGGAAGCATCATGTCCAGAGGCTTTGATGGCAACGCGCAAGTTGTACGCCTCTGCGAAGGCGATACCCGCCTAAATAAAGGCTCAGCAGAGTACAGGCGATTGAATATATAATCCTCACCTGGACGTCTTCGGCCGTAGTTGCCAGAACGGCATACAAAGGAATATTTCCCTGCCCACAAGTGATAATATTGTTCACGCAAACTTCCGGTGGGTTGACGTCGTAGTCCTAACACTCTATGAGCTCATCAACCACAAATCGCGGCGAAACAAATACCTGTTCCCAATTGAGCTACGTTATGGAGCAAGTCAACGAGGTAGCCTTAAAAGGAGATCGGAACATACATAGTCCATCGCACCAGGAATCCCAGCACGAAATGTCGCACTGGACCATTCAGCATCCGTACATCCGCCGCGGTCTTTGCAAAATTGGCCAGAAGGGACGACCGTGGTAAGGCGACCAGAGATAGACGCGTTCAGCGCTCTCCAGGCGTCATCTGTGGGGAAACCTGCATCTCCTGGAGCGTTACGACAGGACTGACTGTTGACTCGGAGCGTGGAAGCAGAGAGAACGACGAGAAGAGAAAGAAAACTGAGTCGCGTTGGGACTCTAACGAAAGACATGGAAGTAAATATGCTTTGAATGCGGGCAATGAGGCCTTCTTATACGCGTGAAACCCCAGTAAAGCCCTGATCTGCTCGGCATGTTAGAGTTACGACATACTCGTCGGGCTGCGGACGACTTCAGGTTGGTCATGAAGTAGTGGAGACTCCGCAGTAGTGCTCACCTTGATTCTTGTCAGGACATCAAATCCAGGTCGAGGCAAAGTATGCCTTATTCTGGTGGGTAGTAACGTTTTCGAACAAGGAGAGCTTCCTCTAGCAAATCAATTTCGAACGCGTCCGAACAAGTGTATGTTATGAATCTAGTGAACTTCTCATCGAATTGTAATCATTCTCCATGCCACGTAACTTACTTGGAGGTGATCAAGACAGTACTTTGTCGTCCGGAGTTTCTCTTCCAGGAGCGGAGTCGAGATCGCCGTGGATAGACATCCTTGGCCGTCTCATGGTAGGTGCCAAGGAGGTGCTGTTGCGCATCTGTACAGGGATACGGATAGTCCTTGGATCGGTGACGGAGAAATGAATTGACACCACAAAACGTTTACTCTGAGTCTGCGCCCCCGCTGATCTCGCTGACTGTACGCGTCACTCAAATCATGAACAACTCGTTGCGATAAAGAGGAAAACTCACGAGGTCGCGTCAATGAACGCCCATTTCCCAGACGCCAAATTCTCGATTTATCTCCCCTCTTTCTCTCGTCCTGCATTCGGGAGGTTAGCCTAATTTCGACCTGACCGTAAGTGCAGCACGGTTGCTCCTGGCCGTCAGACTGCTGCGCATTGACATTTTATGCTAAGGTGCTTTGACCAACGCCGCCGCGCACAGACCCTGGATTGATTGGCGACATTGTCCGTCGGCCGTGGCACCATCCCTGTATCACGCCGAGGAGCACGTTGTGGCAGGGAGAGGGCGACGACAATAAGCATGGGCGTCAAGAAATAAGATTGTGTTTGTTTGGTTGTTGAGTCGATCACTCTCTTGACTAGATCAAAGCTGACACTTTGATCGAGTCTGCCTAGAGAGACTACTTCTTCACACGATATTGGACGCGACCAAGACGCGACTGGTAGTAGAACACCCGTAAAGTCTCGCAAGTGACGCGAATTGGCGCTTCGAGTGAAGCGAGTCGAATTCATACTTGTATCCTTCGGCCGAAATTCCCGACACGGCGCCTGTTTACTCCTGCCACAGCCTGTTCGCATTTGGTGCTGTTCAGCATTGTCTTTCATGTCGTCGCCACAAGTTGGTGAAGATTCTACAGTCTCTCCGATATCCTTCGCAGATGCGGATGCTCCTTCTCAGATACCTGCAGCATCCCAGCACGAGAAACACTTCTTTGGCATTCGGACACAGAACACTCCCAATCGCTATATTTTCAATGACGAATATGACAGGCGGTTCCCTGATGATGCCTACTGTGAGGAGACTACTTCAAATGCAAAAGTATGGCGCACATACGCGGAGGAAGCAGCTGCGTTTGACGCCAACATGGTCGGACAATCGCGTGATGGTTTAGATGTTATGCTTGTATTTGTACGTTGTTACAGTCATGGTGAACTGTATCTGACACTTGAATCATAGGCTGGTCTCTTCTCCGCCGTCGTCACGTCATTTCTTGTACAAGCATCTCAGAACTTGCAGGCAGATTATGGCCAGATGACCGCGATACTTCTCCGCGACCTCGTGTCCATCCAGCTCGCTTTGGCTGATGGTGTTTCCACTGCCAATATCACTAGCCCTTCTATCGACCCCACGACGCAGTTTGTCGCGGACGAAATTAATGTCTGGGTGAACGGCTTCTGGGCCGTCAGCCTTACTGCCAGCCTAGCCGTCGCACTTGCAGCCGTTCTTATCAAGCAGTGGCTTTACCACTATGTCTCCCTCCACTCCGGAACCCCTAGTCGTCGTAGCCATGTCCGTCACTTCAGATTCACCGGCCTCGAGCTCTGGCGGGTTCGCATCATTATCGGGATGCTGCCCATCATCATGAATTTTTCCCTGGCGCTATTCCTCTCCGGCCTTATCCTCTTCTTTATTCCCTTGAGTGCGTCGCTAGCATGGGCTATCGGTGTAATAACAGCCATGCTCTGCACGCTGTACCTTATCAGCAACGCCCTTCCAATCTTCTTCCCTCAGTGTCCATATCAGACTCCGTTGAGCGACTTCCTTAACTACGCCTACCAGGCTGTCGTATTACTCTGGCGCTCCATCAGGAGGGAAATCGAAACGCGACTTTCCCCTAGCCGGTGCCCCGGCAATTCGCCTTCGGACCCAAACTCGATTGAACATCGTTTCAAGTCGATGTTGGCGTTGGAAAATGTTTCGGTTCAAGATACCTACGACGAAGTGTCTGTGGATGCGCTAGACTGGCTGTACACCGTCTCATCAAACCCTGTTGTGGAGGAAATCGTATTAATGGCCATTGGAGGCCTTCCTTCTTCCGTGCAGCAATATGCGGTCTCAGCTTGGCATGATCCAGAGGCCATGATGTATACGCGCGGGACAATGGTGGTGAAATTTTCCCAAGAAGAGCTTGGTACGGGGCGCGCAGTGTGCCTCCCTGGTTCGGAACCTGCTCTCGAGCGAATCTTTCGCTCCTTTCTCTTCCTTCCGAAGAAGGAATTTCCGAGGTTTGGCTGGGAGAATCAATTTCAGCGGATAGGCGACGCTCGCTTTGATTTGGCTTTGGCAGTCACGCCGATGATCCAGAAAGTGCCAGATCCTTTCGAGATGAGAGAGCTACTCATCTCGTACCATGGAACTCCGCTTCATCCTCTCGTGTGGAAAGAACTTGTGATGTTGACGGCGTCTAGTGGCGCTTTTCGTTTGGACGACGCGAAATTCACAGCTGGAGCTCATGCACAGTTCATTACTGTCGTGTTGCCAGTTAGTAAAGTAGCGTATTACCAACCAACGAAACCCAGAACGTTACAGAACACCTTAAAAGTGTTTCCTTTGCCCGTCATTTGGGACTACCTACTCGAGATGCCGTCGCTTCTGTCCTTCGATCCAGGTTCTTCGGACTTATTATCGACCCACGATCGTGTCCTTCTTGCTGCTGCAAAATTTGCTGTGCATCACATCGAGAAAGACGCCACGAATGTACCAATAATGCGGACGCTGAATCGCAATGACCTTTCCCCTTCGGAAGTACAGTGTCACTGGGAGCTGCTTGAAACGGTTCTTGGTCGTTTAGCCTCGAGTGATAGTATCTGCACCTACGGCAGGTCCGAGCGGCGATTAGCCAACGGCACGCAGGATCCCCTCGAAGAAATCGCGCGCGTAATGGAAAAGATTGCAGATTTCGAAGATTCTGACAGTGTCAATGAAGGTCACCCTCCTTCCGCGCTGTCTCGTGATAGATGCATGGCCTACATCCTCAGCCTTTATTCGGACATCATTGATATGACGGAAAGCCGTCTTGTTTTCCAACGTCATCCATCCACCGAATTCTTCACACTTCTGTTTCACGATTGATAAACAATCTCGACCCGCGATATAGCCAACGCCGCTTGGACTACCCACTCTTCTGTTCCATTCTACAGTCGACTTGTAACGTCATGGCTGCTTTGCTACGGTCTTGCCATGACCAAAGAGCATATCGTCTCTTCATTAATGACAAATGGATGCAAACGCTTGGTCCACTATGGGCGATAGGATGGGGTGGCGGCTGGATGGGAGAGCATATAATCGGGGTCTATGTTTCCGGTCTCGCGCTACCTTCGATGGCTTCATCTCGACAAGACTTTATCGACCACCTTCACGAGCCCGGCAACCTTGCCATCGCACAGTGCGTCCTCGTTGCAGACCCCGAAAAGCTACGGTCATTAACGAAATTAAATCCGACGCACCCGTCTTGGGAGAGATGTCGAGCTATCATGGCAGCGATCCTAGCCTGGAATCAAAGTCCCAATCGTGAAACCGCCAAGTTTCCCACTGACTTGGTTGATGGAAAGGTTGTTGAGTGTTCAGATCAGTCTATACCTATGACAGAACATTTGCGTAAAAGGTTTACAGGTGAGAAGGCGAAAGAGAACCTTGACAAGACTATACAGATCCTGAATTCAAGCCTACCTAAACCAAAAGGTTCGTTCGAGGGTTTCCGCGTGTTTCCGGGACACGTTTGACTTGACTTGTCTAGCTTCAACTGGAATACAACGCGTATACTCATGTAGTCAACGCTGGAAACTCGAAGTGGGACCATAGGCGGTCCGGATCGTTGAATGGCGCAAGCACCACGAATTTAATAGGACAAACAGCAGATACATTTTGGTACAACACATAACTTCGATGATCTCTTACTATGTTTGAATCCCCAAGTCGATACGATTCTTCCGGCGTGATATGTCTTTCATATTGGCTACGTACTTTAGCACTGCGTGTTGGCGTAAACTTGAGTGGAGAAGCACTACGCAGATTAGGAATGGATAGAGTCGAATACACGAATCACGTACGTTGTAGTTATCGGCATTGACGCGCTTGTTAGCCGTGGACAGCGCCTGGTCAGCGGCGCAGCCGTAAGTAACGTCGTCAGTGTCAGAAACCGCGTGCGTAAGCTATCAGGTGATGAATAACTGTCATTGTCTACAAGTACAGCGCGTACCTCGTGAAGAGTCGTTCCACCACGAACGTTTCGGCTGGCGACAGTGGTGCCGGAGCAGAGGCTGGTCGAGGGAACCTCGTCGAAGAAGATGCTGCAGTAGTAGATCTAAGGGAACCTTAGTACATCTTACATTCTTGCACACCGGTAGATACTAACGTTCGTGGTAGCGATGACTGTGTAAGCAATAACACCGCCAGTGCAGACACCATAGGTATCCGTGCAGCTCAAACTTGGGAGACGTCAGACTCACACAAACATGAAATGCGGTAATACTCACGTGCGAGACGACGACGCTTCATTAGCGACTGCGTTGAAAACACCGCGAATGGTGGATTGACTGTTGGTGCTCCAGTAAGCAGTGTAGAGCGAATTGGCGCCGTTGCTGGAAATGTAGGACGAAGCTCCAGATGCCAAAGCCTTGGCTTCGGTGTAGCTGTAGAACACTAAACAATCGCCGTAATACTAATAGCAAAGCAAAACACATGCCTAGCATCGATGAAGCTCTTGCGGGAAGTGTTCGTGCAGATGTCGACAGCACGCTTATTGCGCTCGTGAAGTTCACGCTTCGTCAAGTCACCGGAGACGAAAACGTTGATGGAGTTGGCGCTGGCCTCAACGCGATCCATCTGGATTTCGCTGACGATGCTTGACTCCGGGGTCGCAACACGGAAGTTCGTGACGGGTTCGAAAGTGAAAGTGCCTTCACCAGCGGAGCTGAAGTCGAACAAAGAAGACACTAATCGGCGCGTCAGTACTTGCGCGCGCGTATTTGAAGGACATGGGCTTTACCATCATGCTCGACGGTGACAGTCTCGCCTGCCGCGATGAATGCATACGCAGAGTCATCAGCGTCCTCCAAAGACACCGAGATCTACGTGAATGAATAAGATTGGCAACCTACAAAATGTCTAGGAACAGATTTTTTACCTTGACACCGGTAAATGGCACAGCTTCGCCGTCTTTGGTGACGGTGAACGATCTGGTCGGGAGCAAGTCATCCAAAATGGTGGCATACTTCAAGACTTTCGCGTCGTCTGTTCCCGTGTTGGTAATGGTGGCCGTAAACTTGAGGTCAGCGATAGAGCTGACGTTCGTGGCGGGTCCAGACAAGGACACGGTCAAACCGTCGAATCGCTTCAACGGACTAGCGAAGGCGGCGGCGGCGAAACCAAGGACGACGAAGGAGGCGAACATAATGCGCAAGAGAAGGAGAGACCTTGCAGTTCATCGGGTACCGCACGCTGCGTTAAATACTCATTCCTTATCGCTGACTGTTCTGGTCACCTCGTGAAAAGAAGCAGGAACTTTGAACGAGGAGGAGTGGAACGCATGATTAGCGAGACCAATATTGTTGGGCCACGGAACAAGGATGGAAAAATTATTCGCAATTCATGATGTCTCTCACTCACGAAATGTATGCACTTTGAACAGCTTTGAAACGCTCCTGGAATAGGACAGACCCTTCCAAGGCGTAGGCCTGCTGCGTGATGGTCACCTCCGAAATACTGCACCTAATAGTCTTCGAAAACCTAAGGATCAGCGAAAACAGACGTGAAGGCCGTAAAAGCTTGGCTTACTTGGCATCTAAATCCACGTCTTATTCCATGAGGAGACTATATTGTTAAAATCAGTGCCTAACTTTGACAGAGTTGTGTCCGCATGCCTTTGCTCCTTGACCGAAATTGTGAGTTCTGGAACAACACCGGGGAACTCGGTGTGAAAAGGGAACACGACATGTAGAACGACGCGGATATCTGGACGCTATATGCTCTGAGGCGGTTGGACGTCTTCACGGAGAACATCCCATTCTCTCTAGCATAGAGGCGTGGGGCGACAGAGGAGTCACTGAGTTATGAATCCGCGTGTAGGTGGGGGCCTCAAGATACTAAGTGCACATCATATCATGCAAACAAGTCTTCGAGTCTAGGTTTAAGTGTCCATAAGCAACGCGGTTCCGAAGGACTACTATATCTTACCGGAAATATATTCCTTTGCCAGAATCAGTGTGATGTCTCTTGGCGGACAGTCCAGGTGGAAGCCTTCGATCAACCTTGAGCATGCTGATAGTTTTCCACTCAGTCTACAGCAAGATTGGTCACGAGTGAGCGAATTCTACGACAATGGGGACACTCACCTGGAAGTGCATCACGTTGGATAGGCTCCGGGCCGCGAGCAATGCAATGCAGACGCATGGAAAGTCGAGAGATAACTGCCCGTGGCGAAAGGCGCCGCCTTCAGGTCGGACGTGGCTTTAGACAAAGCTGGAGCTTAGATGCGTACGGCGGTCATAGAAAGCATTGAGAGCGACACGTCCTTCCATGTGAATGTCGTAGTACAAGAGAAAGCGCCGATTTGAACATTTGAAAATCGACCGACGCGTCATGTGATCTGATTTTTCTCCTTCCATGCCCGCCCACAAGGTACAGCCACACCCTATGTGAACGATATATAGAGAATTCGTTGCAGAGACTTGAGAGGCGTTATGAGGATGATGATACATGTCAAAGTCGCGATCATCACTTGACCAAACGTTTCTCTTTCTTTTACGGCCATGTCATGGAATAGCAATGCAACTGCGCGAGTGGTATCATTCTATTCCTTCTATATGTGCGTATATTGTGTTACAACATTCCTTGATCCAACTGAAGCATATATCAAAAGCAAATGAAACGAAAAAGGCCCAACGATTACTGAATAGGAAGCTCGGTTTGTACCTGCCATTCCTCGACGGTTTCCCTCACGAGCGCTTTCCTGGGCACAGACGCGACGTGATCAAGGGTAGCGTCAAAGCTACCCAGGCTCTCGTCACTCTCGCTGAGCTCCCCTTCAAGCAACTCCGGCGTCCGATGCTTGGACTTCCTTCTACACTCGGGTGTTCGTGTGAGATCGCCTCCCATAAGCTGTTCAGCCCATCAATTCCCCTCCGTCCATGGCGCCATGTACAGCCTTCGTCTTCCTCCAACAGACTCTTGTTGAAGACCTCCAGACTCCACCAGCCGGCGTACCCAGTTGCTTGAACAAGTTTTGTCATCTGAACAACTGGTAGGAAGCCAAGATATCCACTCGGCGGATTGGGTTCGTCCAGGGATACGTTTTGTATGGAGAGCTCTTCCTCACATGGTTCACATGGGAAGACGCGCGATGCACGCGACCATGTCATCCTGCGGGGTGCGTCGGGGCCATCAGAGACGGGTTGCGCAGGTCTGACAGCGTCAGCGAGCTGATATATGAAGATCTTGTCGCCGGGGATAGTTCGAGAGAGCTTCTCCAGGTTCTCCACCATCCCAGCAAGAGTCTGTCCTACTCGAACTGACGACGCTGTCCCAGGATCGGCGTATTGGTTTCCACTATATAAATGTGAGTACGGCTACTCATCAACACGAGAACGTGAAACCCACAGCGAATTAAAGGAATCCAAGATGATACCAACATTGGGCAGATCCACCCGGCGAACGACCTCCCAAACCTGTTCCCAGTTGTCGATCACCGTACCCCACGCCAAAGGCTCGTACCCGATCCTGACATTGTACCCCGCCGCCAGGTTCCCGAGACGCGTGAACGCATGGACCTGCGCCTCGAGGTACATCTTGAATGTATAGGCCTCCGTGATAGGCCTGCCCGGCACGTAGTTGGAGCAGACCAGGACAAGATCGCATCGGAAGTGCTCCATGAGCTTCAGCCATCTCTCGATGCCGTCCAAGCCAGCCTGCAGCTCCTCCTCCGACCTGAAGTTCTCAAAGTTCCTGATAGGCTGCAATAGCGGGAGGGAGAGCCCAAGGCCATCCGCCATGGCGGCGATCGCCTTTGCGCATTCGCGTTCGAGTGCCTCAGTGGATAGGGACGCCAAAGTAAATGATTTGGGGAAAAGCTGCCGGTGTGCGCCATTGCGCACTTCGTCGACGAAGGCTTCAAAGTCGGGAATGAATATCTCCAAGCCGTCGTATCCGAGGCTCGCAGCGACTTCGAGTTTGGTCGGCAGAGAGTGGTACAGACACGAGCCTAGAGACAAGCTCGCGATCGCGAAGTTTGGTTTGGACATGCTTCTTCGAGTTGCTGTTGTGAGGAAAGGGTCATGTTGTTTTGTGGACTGGCTTTTGAGGAAACGGAAGGTGCTTGTTCCAGGGAAGTGTGATCGAGGATTATGTGTTTTCCGCCGACTCGCGATCGGCTCTGAGTGGCAAAGCTGCGACCTTGGGTGGCTCGTTAGTGGATGATACACTAACATGGCGTAGACATGTCTCCGAGGATGGATTACCGACCAGTGAGACGCGTTTCTGGTTTGGCAGATTGCGACGAAGTGGATCTCTTAGTGGGTAACGGTGATTGGAAGACCGGAACTAGATGTGTACGCGAATGATCCCATATCAGCACCACCGAGCTCGACAGCTTGAGCATGATCTGCCACTCACACGGATCTTGAACGTTATCATATCATTTGCGCGATATTAACATCACGACCTCACTCTTACGGGACCGGACCGGTGTCTTCCGGCGCATGATCCGCCCTTCAGGCTTTCACTCGACTCTATCTATGACCCAGTGTACGGCAGGTACGCCACCACCTAGAATGTTCTCATGCGCGTTCAGACCTTCTAGATCCAACGTGGATGAAACTGAAGTAGAGTGGGTCGATAACATAATCCCGCCCAATACAACGTTAGCGTCCCCATCTCAGCCGTCTGAAACGTCACCTTTTCATAGGTTAGAAGGCAATCGGACTTAGAGATGTAGGTGCAATGCGTACAATTCTCTTTCTTGTGAAGTAGTTTTGAAATTCAATGTAAGACTCAAGTAACGCCACACATTGAGTAAGGACAATCATGCATGTCACTATAACTTTAAGGACAGCCAATCTTTCATTCGCATCAGGGAGCCTATCCGTGCCCCTCGATGCCCGTTACTGGGGTGAGATTCATGTCCCTTTCTCGCCCTGCCTTTTGATTCAAATTGTGCAAGCTTTCAACCTCAGATCCGAGCCCATGGCATCAGCATCGAAAACGGTGTGACATCCAATCAAGGATAGATGTATGTACAATTACACTGCACACAATAAACTAACTAGATAAATAAGATAGTAGATGCAAAATCAACGAAAGTGCTATGACGCAGGATCCTGGCTTGACGAAACCCCGTCCAACCAAGACCCATCAAGCTCTTCCCCAGAGCTTCTCGTCCCACTCGCCATCCCACATCCCCGTCCCCACGTCCGGCAACCACGCCGTGTTCAGACTCGGATCGAAATAGTCCGCCGGCAACAGCAGCGGGCTCAAGTTCATATCCACCAGTGGGAACAAGCCCTCTGTCGTCGGGGAGGAAACATTAATGCGGCGTTGGCACTGGCACTCGTCGGCTGTTCCCGTTGTCGTGGCGGAGGATGATCGTCCCCGTCCCGTTTACGCTTCACCTCGCCTGGAACGGACGGCCTTAACCCTTCCACCTCCATTAACCGGTCCAGCGTCCGCCAACAGCGCCGCGCAAGCTCCCAAGTACCCCGATGGTCTTGAGCGCCTCTAAGCAGTGCAGCAAATGTAGCTGCGTTTGCAGCGCGGCCGTCGTCGAGTGGGATTCAGCCTTTTCTTTGTATTTGTACCCGGATAGATGGGCAATCGCTGTTGTGAAAATGAGGTAAATCATACTCGGACTAGACACTGCGAGCGAGGAAGGAGAGGCGTCGGCATTACGATACTTTTCTAGCAGCATGTTGAACGTTGACGCCGCGTCGAGAAATACGCCGACGTTGCTCTTATCCTTGTAACTGTAAATAAGGATCAGTTGGAAGGGGCTTGCAACAATTCCTAGACTTACAAAGGGCGATAAAGCAGTATGACGGCGACGTGATAGAACATGTTGATTTCGAGGACTTTCTGCTCCGGCTGGTGCCCCAAGGATATCCGAAACTGCATCGGTAAAGTCTGTTGCCACGAGTCCAGCTCTTGCTTCAGCGTGGCTAACGCGGTCGGAGCTGATGGTGTAAACCCAAAGTACAAATGCAGATTAATCCGGGATACAATATGACACAGATTGTACGTGTGGGCGAAGAGCGACTGTGATTGCGGCGAGGGCAGCACCGGAGGAGAGCGTAAGCTGTCGGCCACGGCTGGCGGCTTTCCCAGTTGCAATGATAACAGCAGATCCAGGAGTAGACATACACCCCAAACGCTTTGTCGCACCTGGATCTCCTCCGGGCTTAAGCGCGACTTGGACGGTGGCGGCATATGAAGATCGAGCTCCTGCCCCATCCGAATGGCCGTCCCAATCAAAAGCCAGGCCTGGCTCTCATTTCCTCTCCCATGATCTCTGAGCGCCAAAAACACGAGCGCCTGTATCGTCTCGAGACGCGTCTCTTTACGAACAACGGCACCAAGTCCAGTACGCGCCTGCTCATACCACAAATCAGCAGCTATCTTTCCTGGATCGCCTCCAAACATACTCAGATTGGCTGCATCGAGGGAAGGAGAGAGCCGTCCGCTATAACTGCACAAGGCTAGTATTAGACATGACATCGACTCTGAAACGCTAGGGCCTGTCAGATTGGGCTCTAGTAGCCGGCGCGGGAGGAGAAGTGGATATGACGGGTGGACGTGCTGATAGTACACATCTAGAAGGCCGGACAAAACGTGGGTGGAGGGAGATCGCCTTGGTCGACTGGGGGTAAGATATCATTTCGCTGTGACGGGGATATGGCATCGAGATCGGCCGCACGCCAGTAGCTGCCTGTGTAGACACCACTACCATGGTCGTCTCCGACTGCCATTTCGACGTCCACATCGGGCGAGTTGTTGTAAAAGTAATTGGGACTGGATGGGGGTATGCTGTGGTATGCGCTGGTTGACGTGGAGGCGAGGTTTGTGGATGGAAAGCCGAAGTCAAGGCTGTTACGGGAAATGACGAAGTTCTGCTCCTTGACGACCGGAATAGGCGTTTGGGTGCGTTCGAACGACTCACGGGGAAGAGAATACGAGGGAGACGGGGGGATGGCAAAGGATACGCTTGGCGATGCCCATGATGTACTTTCTCTAGGCATGGTGTTCGTCGGCGAGGGCGTATTATGTATGACTGCTGAAGAGGTGCCATTGCCGTTGGATTTCGTATTTATTGGGGGAGGCAGGAGTGGTTTCGCGAAGGTTTCCTGCTCGGTACGTTGGGGAAATGGGGCAAAGTTGTTGGTGAGATCGTCTAGAATTCTGGCTGCCTGTGATCCTGTCCATAGGACCTTGTAGCCGTCCCAAACGTCTTGGGTGCAGTTCTTGGCCTCCGTCTGCAGGATCTGGACACAGTCAAGGGTTAGATCTGGCAGCGATTTCCGGCTAGATTTGGAGATACAGAGTCCTAGTAGCGTCTCGAGCAGTGTAACCCTTGTTTCCGTGTAGCGCAGGTAGCCTGAGGGTGGCCCGCGCCGACGAGGCTCACGCGAGTATGAGCATTCCACCTTGGTCTCCGTACAGAATAAGCATGGGTCCAGACCGTCGCACTATGTCGACAATGTCGGCATCGGAGAAGGGACTGGGCGAGGCTCGGCGTACCTTTTTGCGCTTTAAGCGACATGTGTTGCAGGCTGGACATTGTGAGCAATCAGACAAGCAGTATCAGAGACACGCCACACCTCGCGAGACCTTTTTGTTCGTCTTTTCTGGCGCTGACGGCGGGTTCATCTTACCCCGCAGTCCTTGGGGTAACAAACGAGGGGAAGGGCCCGGATACGAGTTGTTCCTCCTGATCCTCCCACGTGTCAGCAGCCAATGATGATTTCCACATTCGGTGGCGCTCCATGCTCCGGCGCGCCATATATAGTTATCTCTGGCCGAAAAAGCTAGGGTTAGGGCTTTCAAATTCAAATTTAGACTGAGCTTGCTGTCGCTTCCACGTTGTTCGCTGAGCTCAATCTATACACACCAAAAGAAGCGAGATATGTCTTGGAAAGTAAAATGAAGTAGGAGGACATGTCTGTACTAAATCCGACCGAAAGCTTCGCCATGCATGCATGTGAAGGCACCTAAACTCATGCGGGTGTTAAAACTTGAAGGTATATCAGCGTATTATGGTTACACAATCTCTCGAAGAATTTGTCCAAGAAAGTGTCTCCCAGAACCGTTCTCACTTCCAGTGGAAATCGAGCAATCAAGCAACAGTCGTAGATGAACCGTACGTGGAGGAAGATGGTTGCCATTTAAACACATCTCTTATCAATTCTGCCACGTCTGAATGAAACTAGAAACGAAGTGACAACGCAGAGAAAGACCATCTGTAAATTTGTCTTACTAGAAAGTGATCAAAGACTACTGAAGCAGGAAATTTGACCTACAAGTACGATAATTGATGTCATCGAAAATTGTGAATCGACCGACCATTATGGCATTGTATCCGGCTGCACCTTTGAAATATCTGCGCCACGTTGTAGCGTCCGACGCAGTCTCGTCACAAGGGAAATCTGGGCGGAATCGCCTGTCATAGTCATCAGGGCCTACCAGTGTCCCCATAGATGCAGTTTGTTCTTCTCGACGCTGTGATGCCCCAAGATATGGGCCATATGACTACCAAACACATACGCGCGTTCTACGATGCGAGTAAAGTAGTCACAGAGCTCTGTGGTTGGATTGTACAGTCCGTTAGAGAGTACAGCGCCACTCGAGAGTCAATATTGGCCTGCATGCGTCGGAGATCCGACAACAATTGCCGTACGAAATTAACAGCGTCAAGAAAGTCCACGAAGAGCAAGTTTACTTTCAACAGACATGGTCATTCCAAACTATAGGTGTTTTTCTCCAACTGAAGAACTGACATCAATCCTTGCAACATTCGGATCCTTGAAACCCTTACCTCTACCTCCAACTCCCTTCGCACCATATACTCCATATCGGCTTTGATCAGCAAGTGATTATCGTCCAGGTCATCAATAATGAAGAACTGCTTTTCGTTCATGGCAAGCAGAATTTGTTTGACCGCTGCATCGCTGTTTTTGACGCGTCAAATGGGGTGAAGAAGGTAACACAAGTAGGCCAACCAGGTCAACAGTACTCCTGAGGATTATCAGTTAGCATATAGGCGCAATTTAGCGAGTAAAGGTGCACCTTTTGTTGCTCTCATGGTGTCGAGAACCAAGTCAAGTTTGCCGCAATTGCCGTAGAGGTAGTGATCGTTATGTCATCAGCGGAACAATTGATCTCCGCAATATAAACCCCCACCATGCCATTTCATACCGTTCTCAAAGACGTCGACGACAACGACGAGAGGCCCTTGCACGACGACGACGACTGCTATGCCGACATCCAGACTTGTGCCTGGTCGATATCCCGCCCCGGGATCTTCCCAGATCGCAGATGCCATCCGCGAGCGACGGGGAGCTCGCGGCCTCACACCGCTGGATGGCACGCTGCTACACGTTCCGCCTGTTGCCCAAGGCTGGAATTCGCTCTTGGGCGCGATTCGCACAAAAGGGAACCTTCCCGGCGACGTTCGCGAACTTATGGTGCGATTAGCCCTCCTTCCCAACTGATATGTCCTGAACAGATTAACAGATCCTCCGTGTCGCAGCACACAATCACGCAGCCTTCGAATGGATTCATCACGAGCATGTTGGGCGCGATGCTGGTTTGACGACGGCACAGCTCCTGGTTGTTCGAGATACGTCCAGTCTGCCAAAGGACACTGGAGTGTTCTCTGCATTGCAGCTGAGTGCGTTGACTTTTGCGCACGAGAGTACGACGGCTGTCAAGGTTTCCATGGCCACTACGCAGGCGCTGAAGGCTGACCTGCAGAATAACGAAGACTTGTTGGTTGAGGCTGCAGCAGTTGTTGCGACTTATAATATGGTATCGCGCTTTCTAGTCTCCCTTGATGTTGCTGGCATGAGCGACGAGCTCGTCCCATGGCCTGCTGATGTTCAAGAGGCATGTACTTCAACTCTCCTTCATTAACACTGTTAACTTTACTGTAGCATAAAGTTCCGTTACCCGACTCGCCTGAACACTACATCTATGCTAAGAGCTACACCGTCTCGCCTAACGCTCCTTGGCTCGTATTCTGTAACTCTCTTCTCACTGACACTACCATGTGGTCCTTCCTTCTTCCTTATCTCCTGGCGCCTCCCAGATCTTTTAATATCCTTCTCCATGATCAACGTGGACACGGCAAGTCGAAATCGCCCTCCTCACCGCCGTGTACGATACCGCTTCTTGCTCAGGACGTAGCACTTGTCTTGAAGGCGCTGTCGATTCCAAAGGTGCACGCAGTGATTGGCGTCTCCCAAGGCGGGGCCACGGCCCTCAGTTTTGGAACCCAATTCCCCACTCTCACGGATAATGTCGTCGCGTGTGATACCTCCCCAAAGACGCCTGCAGGAAACAAGGAGGCGTGGGAGAGCCGAATTGCGGTGGCAAAGGAAAAGGGTATGAAAGGGCTGGCAGATATCACTGCGCCGCGATGGTTTCCGGATGGGAGCCCTCTGACAAAGCCGAGGAGGGAGGCTGTGGATGCAATGATTGAGAGTACGAGTATCGAGGGATTTGCGATTGGTGCGAATGCGTTGATGGGGTATGATTTGTATGAGGATGGTTTGGAGGCGTGTACGGTTAGGACGTTATTGGTGGCGGGTGAGCTGGATGGTGGTGGGAATGTGGCGAAGGGGCTGAGAGCGCTGAAGGAGAGATGGACAGCGGGTAACGTGGACTTTGTGGCAATCCCGGGCGCGGGTCACTTGCCGATGGTGGATGCGACTGACAAGTTCTGGGAGGTGTTGAAAGGCTTTTTAGTATGAGAGCAGTATGCCAGTAATTTTAATGTATAAGTGTACAACAGAAACTAACAGAGTGAGTAAGTGGTTCCTTCTCTAGCTCAACGGTGAGATACATGGATACCCGTTCCCTTGTACTCAAAAACTACCTTCACGCCACATTCGGGCATCCTATTAATAAGGTGGACAAGGAGGCTTGTTCAGGGTCAATGCGCCGATCGACGCGCTCGCGTTCACGTTTCTTGTCATGTTTGAGCGCTCTCCTTTGTGTATTCTCTGCGATTTTTGCACAACAATACATTAGCAAGATCAGTTAACATCATGAATTTGATGTGGTCTACACCAGCTGATATTGGGTGTAGTCCGCACATTTTCGCCGTCGATGCCGACCCGACACATCCTCGAAGTTCGTAGGCTCGGTCTTGCACGTAACGTCGAGGAGAGCGATAGCTTTTTTGCCACTGGGTTTTTTACGCACCCACCAAGCTGAGACATTGTTTGGGTTGACTGTTGCCGCTGCTCGCAGTGCGCTCAAGGAACATCATTTGCTGGCGCGCCCTCGCAGTTACTCCTGGTTACTCTTAGGCCCTTTTATGCACGTTTGACATCCGTCTCGGGCACCATCATCAGATTCAGAGCAGAATTTCGGGCCGTAGCCATTGTCGCGCCGATGGGCTCAGTTTAGCTACACAATGAAGACTGAACTCTCGTTGTTGGGCTCGCGTATCTTACACATGTGTCGTCGTGTACTTTCACCATACAGCAAATGGACCGATCCGGTAATCCGGAGCGCGTTGTGCGCTTACCTATTTGGGTCACACCCGTCTCTTCTCATGCCACCATGAACAAACACCTCAACAAAACACTCCTCGACCTAATGCAACCGGTTTACTTATACGTTGCTCATAGCCGAACTACGGGTCTATGATACGGTATTTCTCTTTGATGTTTTTACTTAAGACGAAGGCTGACTTTACGACATTGATAGTGATTACTAGTAAACGTCTGATTGGGCGCCTATTCAAAGACGACTCGCCCGATTTATCCCAATGCGAGTCCCACGAGCTGTGCAACGCGGTTTCTTTGCTTCCACATCATCACTACTTGTCCCCGGACTTCATTGCTGCCATGGCTTCCTCAGCCCGCACAGTGAAGCTGAACAAGTACTTGGAAACCGTTTTGAGCGGTAAAGAGACCGTTTTGAACGCTGTACAGAGCAAGCAATTCATCGATGCCATCTGTGCACAGCAATCTCCCACCGTTTGTATCGACAGACTTTTCGCTGCTGGTAACCGTGGTTTGGGTGCTATTCAGGCAGCCCTACGCACCGACCTATCCCTCGCTTTCTTGGATGGGCACGCGAGTGACCTGCTCGCGTATCTCCAGGCGCCCGAGATCAAGTCCATCAGCGGTGGCTCATACCTTCATAAAACTTTGAAAGCGATCGTTGAAGAGCCATTCTTTTGGAACGCCCTCATCGGCGCATTCAAGGACAAGCATCTCTCGCCGCGGGCCCAGAAATGCTTCGGCTGGGTCCTTCTGCAGCTCCTACTCATACCCAGCGATGCCGTCTCTCCCCATCTGTCGTTAGCCGAGGAGGTGGAACCGCTCCTCCTCTCTTCCCGGCATCTAGACATCCACGAGATTGGGTCACGGATCCAAAACACCATTGCCATCCTATCGGGGAACTGTTCGATCATGCCCACTCAGATTTCAGGGCTTGAACCCTGATGACACAATCAACCTGCCGAAGGCCGAAACACCCGGAATCATCCCGAGTATTGCACAACGCCCTTGCGAGTAAACAAACCATTCTTGTCACAGCCGCCCGCCTTCCCGAGAGTCGCGACCTCGCTTATGGAAACCCGATTCTAGAGCGCAGTCTCCTTATATGTTTCCATAGCTTACCCTTGATTTTGTGCCCACTGCCATGTCATACATCTGATTTAAGGATTTCATTGGCTCGAAGTGCGGTCCAAAACGAAGCAGTTCTTTCGAAAACTGCCCGCTCCGGCGTGTCAGAGAATCGTGCACCGACCACGTTCGTCTCGGGTGGTGCTCACGTGAGGCATTCGAATGTCGTCTTCATCGGCAAAGGGACAGACTTTGACACCTTGGCCTATGGAGAAAGTCAATCAGATAGTATTGCAATGGTTCTCGACTATGACTTACAGGTTGTGTGTATTTCTCGGCAGGGAACAGGCTTTCCATTTGCATCGGTCAGCAATTTACAGAAGCGACATTTATTGTACCCAGACGGGTGACCTCAAGAGTAGGCAAAGGACTGATCTGGGCGGTACCACCTCTCGGAATCAAGCTCGAAGAGGTGACCAATAGTTTGGCCATCAACAGACGTAGCTTCCGGATATTCAACCAGAGTCCCGATGTTGTATGTACATAACTTGCTTAGAGTCAAGGTTCAAGTAATAGGAATATTGTACTTTATTCAAGAAGCAAGTGAGTGGCATAAAGAAGGAAAGACAGGATGCAAAGGAATGTCTGGAGCCGGATATCGATTGAGGAGTTGATCCCAGGACAGCATAACCAATTGACGTGAATGAGTGACGGTACGAAGCAAAGACTTGTTGTGCGCCATGGCGGGTCGTGTCCGACCGCCCCGAGCCCAGAATCCACGCCTGGCAACACTGCCATGATACGGAGGCAAGCGCAACGAGTGACACTGAGCTTGACGGCAAAATCAGACGTCTGCGCCGACGCGCATGTCACATCACAGACTTTGATGCACGCCCCGGTACCGGAGAACGGTCAAGCCGACGGAGGAACGGCCGTTGACCTGGCGGAAGGGACGGTACCTCATTCGGGGTTATCTCAGTGGGCATGATCGAACTATGGCCCCCATCCTATCAGCTCCCCCCATTGCCGCTACACAAGAAGCATACCCTCCGGGGGGCCGCCACGACAATGATTTTGCCGATTTCCGAAAAATTTCGGTTCTTCCCACTGCCCAGGAAGTGGCGTCGACGGCCGCCCCGTTTCTTCGTACGAGTGACGTTATTGATGATCCTTCGACGGAGAATCTGAGGGAGGCGATATACCTTGACAATCAGTTCCGGCTGATTCGGGAGGACATGATCAGCGAGCTAAGGGATGAGGTGCAGATCGCGTTAGGAAAGCAGAAGGGGAAGAAGCATAGAGGTTTCAACGTGAAGGGCATGCGGCTTGTCGGTGTGGACATGGGCCCTCCTGAACGCAGGACGCAATGGGGATTGATATTCGAGTTTCTAGAAGACTTGCCGCAGCTGAAGGGGCTCAGTGCCGAATCACGGAAGGCGTTCTTTGCGAAGAAGGATGGGAGTAAGATGTTCAAGGACCAGTCGCTAACCTGCCTCTTGATAGATGGCGAGGTAGTCGCATTCCCATCCATCCGTCGAGATGAAAGTCTCCTCTCCCAGGAACCACCCCAGATCATCCTTACACTGGGGGCACAAGCATCCGTCAAATTCATGCTTTTAAAGGCGAAGAGTACAAATAACTTCCAGCTCTTGCATATGAATACGGCTCTGTTTTCTTTTGAGCCGATTCTCCTCACCTTGAAGCGCATGAAAGAATTGCCCCTAGTGGAGGAGGTTCTCTTTTGGAAGGATGGAAAAGACGTCGGCATGCTTTCCAACCCGCCTTTATTGAGGTCGCGAATTTCGAAACTTTCTGCCAATCCGGGACTAGACGTGGGTGCACTGCTTGGCCTTCAAAAGAGCATTATTCTGGACAAGGCCCAAGCCAAGTCGCTGCTTTCCGGTCTGACTCAGAAGTTGTCCATTATCCAAGGACCTCCTGGTATGAAATCTACATGGACCGGTCGTGACGTCTTCTAACGCGTTCGGACGTTTTAGGTACCGGAAAGTCCTTCATCGGGGCATTATTGGCCAAGTTCATATGCGACTTTTCCGACCAAATCATTCTTGTCGTTTGCTACACCAATCACGCGCTGGATCAATTTCTGGAAGAGCTTCTCGATGTCGGCATTCCCGAACATGAAATGGTTCGATTGGGTGGAAAGTCGACTTCCCGCACTGAACCAATGCTCCTTCGTCATCAGGCGCGCTCACATCAGTTCAGTAGAGGCGATAATACGCTCATTGACCAGGCCAAACGTGACGCAGGAACCCGTGCTGATGCCCTCGAGCATTTGTTCGATCAGTTCCTTTCCTCTTCTCTTCGGAACGAAGACTTGTGGACGCACCTAGAGTTTGAAGAGCGGGATTATTTTGAAGCATTCCAAATCCCCAAATCTGATGATGGGATGCGGCGTGTTGGGAAGAAAGGCAAGGAGGTGGACAAATACGATCTTCTCAAACGGTGGCGAGCTGGAGGGAATGCCGGCGCATTCTCGAATGAACCGAATGTACTCGCGGCACAGACTATTTGGCGTCTTCCAAAGGATGAACGAAAGGCTTTGGAGGAGAGGTGGACGCAGGAGATAATCATGGGGCAAGTTGATCTGGTTTACGATGGAGCACAAAGATACGACGAGACGCAGGATGAATTGGCGGCGAAGTTTAGGGAGCGCAACATTGCTTTGTTACGGGAGAAAAGGATCATTGGTTGTACGACAACAGCGGCAGCGAAGTACGCGAGTGACATCCAAGAGGCGGGTCCACAAGTCGTCTTGGTAGAGGAGGCGGGCGAGATTTTGGAGAGTCATGTTATCACCGCCCTAGGTCCGTCGACTAGGCAGTTGATTCTTATTGGCGATCACAAGTGCGACCTCGTTTTCGCTTATGTTTGTGTGCTGACGGTATTTAAAGGCAGCTTCGCCCAAAGGTAAACAATTATAACCTGACAGTCGAGAAGGGGGACGGTTATGATCTCAACCGTTCTTTGTTTGAGCGGCTCGTCATCAAAGGTTATCCTCATCATGCCCTCGTCGCCCAACATCGGATGCGTCCAGAGATTTCTGCTCTCATTCGTGCCCTCACTTATCCTGATCTCGTGGATGCTCCGAAGACGAAAAACCGTGACGATATTCAAGGCTTACAGGACAATATCATCTTCATTAATCACGCCCATCCTGAGGATAACAACGCTGCCATCGCCGACAAGCGGGACCTCGGAGCGAAGTCTTCGAAGCAGAATACTTTCGAAGCTCAGATGGTCCTCAGGGTGGTCCGGTACCTTGCTCAACAAGGCTACGGTACCCGCGACATCGTCGTTTTGACTCCGTATCTGGGCCAACTACAGACGCTGAGAGAACAGCTACAGGGCGAAACTGATCCAGTACTGAACGACCTGGATTCTTTTGAACTCATACAGGCCGGTTTGTTACAGCCGGGGGCTGCTAGAGCTGGTAAGAATCCGCTCAGGCTGGCAACGATCGGTACGTATGATTCTTGTTGAAGCTGCATTTTTGTTTAGTAACTGTGATGCAGATAATTACCAGGGCGAGGAGAGCGACATCATCGTTGTCTCTCTAACACGCAGCAATGCTGCTAACGACATCGGCTTCATGTTTTCGCCTGAACGAGTCAACGTGTTGCTCTCGCGCGCTCGGAATGGGTTGATCATGATTGGTAACTCGCATACCTTCACGCACGCACGTAAAGGTCGCGAACTCTGGACAAAGCTCATCACGATGCTCAAACATGACGGCCATATTTACGATGGTCTACCCGTGATGTGTCAACAACATCCCGACCGTGTCGCGATCATCAAAACTATCGCCCAGTTTGACGATGAATGTCCAGATGGAGGTTGTTCTGAGTCCTGGTCTGTACGAATCCGCGTCTTCAATTCTGTCGTGACTAACGAGTAATTAAAGCGGGGTGAAACTGAATTGTGGGCTTCATGTCTGCCCGTCTAAATGTCACCGATTGCAGGATCACTCCAAAATGCCATGTCCGTTTACCGTTCCTGGTCGATGTGTCAAGGGCCATGATCAGTCGAGGAAGTGTAGTGAACCGGTTCCCAAAACCTGCCGGAAGTGTGTTAAACAAGCGAAGGAGGAAGCAGACAGGCAGGCGAAGGAGCTGGCGAGCCAAAGAAAGAGAGACGAGGAAGAAGCCGAACATCTTCGGAAGATGAAGGAGATTGAAGACCAGCTGGCTCAGCAGCGTGAACTTCTTCGGTATGCGCGGCGTAGAGAAGATCAGGCAAACGAGATCCGTTTGAAGATGGAGGACTTGGAGAACGCCAAAGCGGCGGCGGAACGAGCTCGACAGGCAAAGGCAGATTCGAGTGACCGGCCCGCTCAGACGCCTCCAGCTTCTGGTGGTGCATCGACGCCGACACCTGGAGCAGGCACCCTGCCGCCGCCAAAGCCGTCACCTTCGACGAACAGTCCAGATAAGAATGCGAACCCCAGCGGCTCGTCATCACAAAGTCCTTCTGACCCACCCAATTCCACTTCGCCTGATACGCCCTTCTCACTGTCACCAGAACAGCGACGGCCTTCGATTTACACGTCAGCGCCTACGACTACAGAGTTATCGCCGGCTGAACGAGATTGGGACTATCGCAAGCGAACCCAAGGTGTCCTAAACCCACCTCTTGACATCATTATGGAGATGGTTGGACTGGAAACTGTCAAAACGCAGCTTCTTGGAATTCTCAACAAGATTGACACCGCCAAGCGGCAGAATGCTTCTTTGAAGGACGAGCGGTTCAATATCACTTTCTTAGGAAACCCTGGGACCGGTAAGCGTTCCTTTTGCCTGACGTATCGAATACTTATCAGGTCATGTAAATCAGGTAAAACAACAGTGGCAAGACAGTACGGGAAATTCTTGTCACTCGTTGATGCCCTGTCTGGTACGCTTGACGTACGCAGTGCGGGGTAGTCGAGTACGGGCGCGGTACGCGCTAGGTCGTCGCGGAGCGACTCGGGGAACCACGGGAGGAGGAGACCTGTAGTAATAGTTAATATACTGGTCTCAGACGATGGTGGTAAAAGTCTGATATTGTACCTGTAGTAATAGTTAATATACTGCTACAGGTATATGTGAGCTTGGGAGTAAAATGGAATAAGAATAGGTACTCACGTCTCAGACGATGGTGGTAAAAGTCTGAGACGCGATCGAGTCCGATTCGGGCAGGTAAGCTGCCGCGATCAATACATCTATCTACTCTACCATGACTAGCTCGAACTCTGTCACTCCCCCTCGAGCAGTACATGGTCCTAACCCTCAAGACCAAGGAGATTCCGGAAATGCTCGAATTTGACGCGAGCAAGCGGCTTGGTGAGCGTATCGGCGATCATGTCGTCGGTCTGACAATATGCCAGGGAAACATGACCCATATTGATAGCTTGACGCACAAAGTGATAACAGATGTCGATGTGCTTCGTGCGCTCATGGTAAACGGAATCTTTGGCGATGGATTTGGCATTTTCCGAGTCGGTAAAGAGTGTGGTAGCCTGGGATGGATAGATGGAAGGATTTTGAAGGAGCGGGGCTAACTCGACGAAGAGTTTATGGATCCACATGATGTTTTTGGATGCCGGGGTGAGTCCAACATATTCTGATTCGCCTGTGGACACAGTGACAAGTGACTGTTTCTTGGAGGTCCAGTGCACGGCACCGCGGCCGACATACAACGCAAAGCCGGACATGGATTTCCTGCCGGGTTGGTTTGCGAACGACGCGTCGTGGTACGCGATGAGTGTGATATCTGGACCACCAAGGACGAGTTTGAAGTCCTTCGTGCCCTTGAGGTATCGAAGAACGCGGAAGGCCGCTTTGAGGTGTGTGGACCGCGGGTCTTCAACGAACTGTGATAAAGTTGACACAGCGTAGGCGATATCTGGACGTGATCCGACGTTGGCATACATGTAACCCGTAGGTACACTGTCGAAGTCCGGAAGGTCCGCGTGAACACGATAAAGCAATAGAATTGAGTCCAAATGGGACCTCGGGGACCCGTAAGCGTAAGAACGGGAAGATAACAAAGCCAATAGTCGTAGTGTGAGTCTAAGGAAAGATCGCGTGTACGCGATCAACATAAGGTCCGTGCGCATATACCATATCGGGAAATACCCCGTTACACTCTCCCCCTCAAGACCGAATCATCGATGAAGGTCTTGACTAACGCGTTTCCCGACTCAGCGGACGAGAGCTCGGCAGGCGCATTGTCTGACGCACCTCCCATCTCGAAGGATGTAGCTCCGGTGCCTGCCATCACCACATCCTGTCCCTTTGTCTTCGCTTGTCGCGCCTTGTCATCAAGACCCTCCTGGTGTATCAATACTTTAGGTGAGCGGAACGCTCCCCCTCAGCTGAAGCCCCGGTCCTGCCCTTCTTATCTGAGATTGTGTCCTTCCTAGGAATAGACTGGCTGGGCCTTGGCTTTGTTAGGCGACTAGACCCTCCAGCTTCTTCCTTGGTTGAATGTTTGCCGAATTTTGTGCGTACATCCTCCCAGTCACGAGTTCGCATCAGTCCAACTCGAGGCGGGTCGACATTGTCATCCGCAGCATCCAGGGATCCACCCCAATGCTGAGGCTCGTCATCAGCCATGATGCGATACATCTTCTCATCAGGGCGGTCCTTATTTAACCTATACAATGGGCAAACAGTATCCCTTGAGAAATGTCCCTCTCGTCCACATGCATAGCATGTTTTCATGTTTGACTCGCGCACAACAAGCTTCTGAGTCCCAGGTGCAGTCGGTGCAGTTGGGTGAGAATCATGTTGGAGTGATCGCTCATGATGAGGTTCAGGTGCTGGAACAACATCATGTACCTCCGTTGTTGGTAACATGTGTGTTTCCTGTGCGATTATCTGAGCGTGTGGATGTAACTCCGAGAGCACATCCTCACACTCAGACTTCAAGCTCTGTTCCAACGCCAACGCTCTCTGCATGATCACATTGAGAGAGGCAGTACGCTCGGGAGTAACACCCTCGAGCCGCATCTGTCGGCAAATATACTGCGGCAGCGCATTGTACAAAATCGAGTGAAATCGATATACATCTGGCGGCGATGGCATTAAGCTTGCCAGACTAATCATGTAGTAGAATAGCCCGCGTACTCCATCACTGACTACATACTGCGCTGAATCAAAACGCAATGCAGTCATGCGTAGCGAGTCGTCATCCACAAACTGCACAAACAAACTATGAAGCACCTCGATAAAGGAGATGCTATAGTTTGCTGCAGCTTTGTATGTATTAGTAGTCCGCCGGTAGTGCTCTAACGCATCATCAGACAGGCCTTGGGCTAACAGTGTAATGCGCGTTAAATCAGCCTCAGACGGTGCTCTGGTATCCTCACGAATTGGAGGTCCATGTGCACCTGTCTGATCCAACCACCGTATCATGTCGCGAGCCCATCTATCAAACACCATAATGTCATTCGTAGCCCCCGTGAATTTAGGTGCAGCGTCAACATTACGCGCAATTATTTTTGCGAGGTCACGGTCACGGTCGTTCAGCACGCGGTAGAGACGTGCGACGACCATGTCTTCTATTTCAAAGAAAATCGCGTCCAGTACGGACACGCCAGCCTCACGTGTTGGAGGCACATACATGAACTCGTCGATCGTGTGTGGCTTGATCTCGTTTAACACCGAGGTTGAGCGACGAAGACGCTTAGCGTAGTTGACGGGAGGACGGTCATGCTGGCCATCATTGCCATCATCATCTCCATCGTCTCCGCCATCGTCATCACCATCACCATCACCATCACCACCTGCTCTTGGAGGTGGCCAACCGTCTCCCGGAACAGGCGCGTCGTGGCCTGGCTTGCGTGATCCTCGTCCAGGATCAGCACCATTACCATTACCAGTATCTCCACCACCATCGCTATCAGAGTCACTTGGATCGGGATCTGGAGACGGCGGTGGTATGGGCAGGGCACGCACGGGTACGCTCTGTACCGGCGCTGCTTTGTGCCGGGTGATTGTGGGTGAGTTCTGAACTCGGGCATTTACCCGTCTTGAACCCCCCGCAGGCATGGCCTGATCCGTCTTCTGTGGTCGACGTCCCGGTGCCTTCTCAGACGTGTTCTTCTTCCTGGGCGAGACAGTCTCCTGGCTAGCCCGTATATGAATACTTGCATGGCGCGGCCTCTGCACGATGACGGGCGTTTCTTCAATAATACGCGCCATCCGTACCTGGACCGGCTCCAGTACCTCAGGCTTGATCTCCCTCAATATCGGGATCTCAACCTCGTCCTCGACCAGCACGCCACGTCGTCCGAACACGTCAGACCGTGGCGCCGGCAATTTCTCTGGCAGCGGTTTTGCCACCTCAATGTGTGCTAGCTCGGATTTAATATTCTCCGCTGGTAACACATCAGCATGCTTGGCGCGCGCCGCATCTGCTGCTTCATGCCTCTCCCGCGTCTTGCGTGCCAGGAAGGATTCAGGCTCCTTCACAGCTTGCACCGCCGGAGGTGCCGGGAGCTGTATAACAGGCTCAGTGTGCTTCAGACTTGGCTCATCCTTGTCGACCCATTCCTCAAGCTCCCGAGTAGGCGACGGAAATCGCTCGAGAAACGGTGCACATCTAGCATCATCCAGATCAGGAATCTTTACTTGAATGGTCGGTTTCGAGGCAATATAGGCCATTGTATTACCATCAATTATCTCTAACACGACATCTTGCTTGGGTACTGTACTAGTGTTGTACTCAATCATATGTCCGTTGTGAATCATCTGTAGGACTCCACGCTCAAACACGTCCTGATGCCACGCCTTCACCGAAGCAGAAGAGCGCGCCGTCCGACCTGAAGATCGCGAAGCTGTAGTTGACGTTGATGACGCCGGGCGAATAATACTCGCCGGCTTCTCCATCCATGAACGTTCCATCGCCTTGATGCGACGCGCATACTGCGAGTCCGACTCATCATCCTGTTGAGGAAGAGCCAGATGTTGCTGGACCGCGCCCATCGTTCGGTCGAAACTGGTATTTGGGTCAGCCAAATCACCTCGCGCAGCATGGCTGCGAAATGACTCGACATACCTCTCGAGGTGTGTCACAACCTGAGATGGCAAAGCGGGCGTTCGGCGCCCCTCACGTACGCTGGCCTCAAAGTTGGCAACGTTCGCAGGGGCATCCTTGGCTCCGTCAGATGCAACAGTCCGGGGACTAACAGTTGCTTTCGCTCGTGCTGCCCCAGGATCTTCCGACTGCCGATTCGACGTGTTTGGCGCGTCAAACCGACTATCGGGTGGTAGGTAGTAGTCACCTCGGGCCTGCCGCATAGGTCTGACCTTAGGCGGCGGGCTCGATGCAACATGGGTAGGGGAAGGCGACAGTCCAGATTGGGACCGCGCCGGCTCGGTTGACGTGATCGGGGGCTGGAAGGCCTGTGCACCTCCAGCATCATTCGCGTCGTCCAAGCTAGTGGGTAGCGGGACATCCCCAGCTGTATGGGGGCGTCGTCGCCGGGTGTGCTGTGGCAGGTCGCTCTCCGTGAAGGCGGGGGGTTCCTGTCGCAAGCGTGTCGACTGTCTCGACACATGAGATGGTGCCGACTGTCTCGACGTGTGTGTCGGCGCCGACTGTTTCGACGCCCGAGAATGTTCGCTCATCGTCGTAGCCTAGAGCGTAGACGAGAGCGGGGGGAATGGGGGAGCGCTGGCGTCCTGTGACAACCAACGTGTATGACGGGCGACGGCGACTGATTCGCCGACGACCGCGAGGCTAAAAAAAATTTCAGCAATTAAAGAGAAGTGTCTAACACACCGTGTGAGTATGAGAGACCTTGCGTCTCAAATCCGGAAGCTCCGACCTGTTGTCGAAGCCTTGTGCGCTCCCTGTTGGACGCAACGTGTTGCGTGTTCAAAAAAGTGTAACCCGTAGGTACACTGTCGAAGTCCGGAAGGTCCGCGTGAACACGATAAAGCAATAGAATTGAGTCCAAATGGGACCTCGGGGACCCGTAAGCGTAAGAACGGGAAGATAACAAAGCCAATAGTCGTAGTGTGAGTCTAAGGAAAGATCGCGTGTACGCGATCAACATAAGGTCCGTGCGCATATACCATATCGGGAAATACCCCGTTACAATACATGAGGGATCCGATGAGCTCGAGGTACTGCTGTTTCTCTCGAGCGGTGGTTGGTTCTTGCGAAACCGAAGGTGAGTTAAGGTTGAGATTGATGCTGGCCTCCATCGGTGTTGAGAACGGCGCCTGGTTTTCGATGGCAAACCGTTTCACAAGTGTTTCGATGTAGGCCTTCTGACCGATGCTAATGGTTTTCGCATCTAGGTCCCGTATGATTTGCATCCCAAGCAGCCAGTGGATGGCTCCCAGATCGACATCAGGAAAAGGTGTCTCACACTCTGGTTGACTGTAGTTCACCTAGGCAGCTATGGTCAACCCAGGGCAACAAAGTGTCACAAGAGGTAAAGTTGCCTCTGGACACAGTTCAGCCCTGATCTTATTCCTGAGTTAACTTCAAGTTAACTTTAGATCACCCAGGTTACCCTCTATCACCTCCAAATTACCTCAAGTTATCCTAAATTACCTTACTGTATACTGGACTCATCCTAGATTACCGCCAGTTATCCTACCTCATCATTGAGGAAGCTTAGATCATCACCTATGAACCCAAAGCAGACGATGGTTATGAATCGAAACAGCAAAAAATCATTATATGCATAACAGATATCAATAATACATCGGATTACACTGAAACAGTACAACAATCATACTATTACACGACAAATGTTTCTATCTATGTCTGTACAAGAACAACAATGACTGGGATTGGCTTACAGTGGTTGTGATGCTTGATTGTTGCGGTTCTCATCATCGTTGTAGTGTGGGCCTCGTTATGGTCGTGGTGTGGGCCTCGACATCATTGTCGCGTCATTCCGTCCTGGCGTGGTCCTCGTCCTCGTAGTGCTGTCATCCGCATCCTAGTCATGACGTGGCCATGGTCCGTGTCCTCGTCCTTGGTGGTGTGGTCCTCGTGGTGGCATGGTCCTCGTCGTCGCATGGTCCTTGTGGGTCGTCGCATGGTCCTAGTGGGTCGTCGCATGGTCCTAGTGGGTCGTCGCATGGTCCTCGTGGGTCCTCGCATGGTCCTCGTCGTCGTGATGGCATGGTCCTCATCGTCGTGGTGGCATGGTCCTCGTCGTGGCAGGGTCCTTGTCCTCATCCTCGTTGATGTTGTGGTGTAGTCCGCGTCCTCATCGTGGCGTGGTGTAGTCGTCGTTGTGAGGTATTGTAGTCCTCGTCATCGTGGTGTGGTCCTAGTATGGTTGTCGTCGTGTGGTCCCGTTGTCGTGATGTCAGTGAGCAGAAGGAAAATCACCAGCAGCGACAACGCACCGGGTCGCCATCTTTCTCATAGGTGCTCACTCGTTGTTGGAAGCCATGGTCGTCGTGTCGTCGTCTATGAACAAAGTTAGTGCCTGTCAGTGAGAAGGCCGCGACACACCATGCCGGAGACAATCTCCAAAACAAAGAGTGCAATACCCTACTACCTAGCAGAACATAGTTAACAGCTACGAGATGGCTCAGAGAAGGGCACTCACCAGTGTTGGAGCAATTTTCCGTCGAGTGCTGCACGGGGTGTTGGTAAACTGGTGGTGAAAGGAAAAGGGAGACGGTCGGAGGTTATTTCCGGTGATCGAAGCTATAGTCAACACCACGTGATGTTTCGGCCGACGGTCTCTGTCGGCAAATGGACTTCTCAAATTTAACTGTTGTACTTACCCGTATAGATAGAGGAAAGGAGGTTAGACAAATCACTAGAATATACATCATCCTTCCCTTCTCTGTATGTTATCTGTGTGTGTGAGAGTGAGCCATGCTAGTCAATGATGACGGTACAAGGCATCACTCGGTACATGGTGAGTTTCCCATATTGAGAAAATCTCCCACCGGTGCGAAGCCAAAAGGGAAATGAACGCCTCGTAAGCAGTGACCGAGATATCGGTTATAGTCCCGAGGTCTGTCAGAGTGGTTAGTAAGATCTAGTAAGAGCCTGAAGAAAGAAAGAGTAAGGTCAAAGTATTACAGTCTCCATGCTCGTCAGTGCTCTTTCCTGCTGCGACTGTTGCCAATGGCACTGATAACGGTGTTCTTGGTTAACCGTACACGTAGGGTCTGCACGTCATTCAGCGAGATGCGTCCGGAGACGATAGGTCTGTTGGGCTTAGCAAGTTGATCTTCTTCAAGACCGACCATCTCGAATACACATCAGCACCGTCGGGATCTCGTAAAATGGGGGGGGCGCATATCTGATTCTTGATCTAGGGGACTATCTAAGCGCTCGGAACTCTTTAATAGCAGATGAACATGCCTCGAAGGAGTTCAAATGGAGCTCCATCCAAACAAAGCCTTGGATGAAAGACCAGAGATCTGTTGGTCCAGCTAAAACCATCGACACCGCGAGCTGAAAAGGCGTCAGATGTGAATAAACATCCAGAACGAAAGGGAATAGTAGGCCCGATGATTGGTATGATGTCGGACTGACTGAACAAGAAGGCGGTGTACGTCTTATCTACAGCCGCAGAGAGTGCATCATGAAGGGCGGTCGTGAGTGTCGTGAGCGACAAGTTCCAAGAGGACTTCATTCTAGACTACGTTCGTCCTAGGGAAGGGAAAGAGGAAAGAAATATACAAGGGGGAGCCTGAGAGGTGCGCACAGTCTAGACACTCGCCGGACCAGTCCCTTTTAAAACAGAAAGTGATAGCAGGATCGTGCATAAGCCCCATCCATACAACATGAATATTAGGCAAACTTCCTCGCGGCCAAGGACATCCTAGGAGCGAAAGATCTGGTCGTGCTCCGCAACTCTGGAGAACGAAGATAACACTTGATAGTAGACTCCAAAGACAATGGCACCTGCCGTAGCAACAGCAAGGAACAAGGAAATATAAGCGTTCCCAGACTGTTGACGTGCCGTGTTATGAGTAGAGAGGCAGAGATTATGATAATGATGATGGGCTCGATCTGATACATACGAAGTTGGCCTTCGACCACCAACACGATCGTCGTTTCCCTCGATTATGCCAGTCTGGAGTGGGGTTTGCGCTGCTGGATGACGCGCCGAACATGGTCTATTCAGCTGGGTATTTTTTTCTCGTCTCCTTTTCGCCTATCTTAAACCCTAGCTTCAACATTGTCCTTGCCGTGTTCCCGCTTTAGACGTTCCGCTGTCATTGCCCATGTCACGGAGAAGGAGTTGACGACGACCCTTTGAGCACCGCGCACGCGTAAGCCTCCGAGCTGGAGCAGCCATGCCTGTGGACGACGACGCCGACTTCACAATGTTGGATTATCCCCTGGCCCGTCACACCTACGTTGGAAGGAGGCATGAAGAGCACAGGAGAGGGCTCAGAACGAGCTGCAACTTGTGCTGCCAGCACAGGTGCGTCTTTCATTATATCTTTTCCTTCTCTCTAGACTCTCACACTACCGAAGGCGATACCGCATTCATAAGGCCTCGAGTCCCATCTGTCCGAAATGGCGGCGTCCATTTCCTGCCGTTTCGTCCCCGTGCTCGTCATGTCTCTCCTTTCATTCCCATCGCTGTTCGGACCTCGACTTATCTTCAAACAGCTGTGGATCTGACCGTTGATTTTTCTTTTGCTCTTACGGCGAGCAAAGGACACACGCATCAGCCTCCAGGACGGAGCAGCAGCATTTTTAACGACGGCTTCGGCTGTTAAGAGGCTGGACGAGCCCCCGCAAGGATTCGACAATGCCAACACAACGGAGACGATGTTGATCAGCGACGCGTAAGCCCCAACGAGGCAGCGTACGACTTAAGGACTCGCCGCTGCTGTCTTCATGGCAACGGGACGCGTCACCGCACGGACCACACCGACACCCTCCGCCAACCTCAACGACGAATCTCAAATCAGCGTCGCGGTTCGCTTTTCCCCCCTCTCTCACACCACCGAAGTCAATATTATGTTCGACCTCGAGTCCCCGCTGTTCGAAACGCCGGCGTCTGTTTCCTCCCGTTTCGTCCTTCATGCTCGTATCGTCTGCAGGCCGAGCGAATGGCTCACGTCTGTTCTTGCGCAGACCCACATTCAGGCTCCCCAGCGTTCTCACTCGATGACACCACCTCTGGTCCACCGGTCCATTGTCCGTTCATCAATGCCTTGCCGCCACACGTTAGGGCCCAGGTACGTTACTCGCAATCACACTTTGAGCTCGGGAGCCAGTATGCCAGGACCCATCAAGCGGCGCATCGATTTCTAGATATGTTCACGCGCCCGCACCCGCAGTCCTGCTCCCGAGCTTTCTCCAGGACATTGTCCAGTCCCCCATGCTCTCGCCTGTCTCGACGTCGTCCGCCAATCTCTTTTTTGCTGAATCCAACAAGTGCCCGACCACGCAACATGCACGCAGACTAGCGCCAAGAATATCAACAAGATTTAGAAACTAAACGGGACTATAGGCATATACGAGAGCATCATATCATGTTCGACTGCAGAAGCAAATGTCGAGATTTTGGCGTTCTTCGGGGGCGGCTGAGCGGGGTCCGGGATGTTGGGGGCGAGTGCAGCGGCGCCTGAGTTGAGCATCGTGGTGGATACGATGAAGAGGACGATGACTAACATGTCCATTGAGTAGATTACCATTCAGATACCGCCGTGCAGCGTGCTGATATGTATCTTGGCTCTTGGGAACTCCTTTCAGCCCTCTTATTTACTCTCTATTCGATCACATAATACAGTCTATTGTAGTCTATATACAATAACAACTACCTTCTGAGTTCTGAGAAGCCTTGAGTAAGCTTTGAGAAACAGTGAAATGCTAGGTGAGTTTTGGTTGTGCTGAGGTGCCATGAGTTGTAACCTTTAGTGAGGATATACTGCAGTGAACCTAAGGACACTCAAGTTAACATGAGTTGGCTTGAGAAATTGGCTTTGACTGAAGTTGACTTGTAGAGACTTGGGATGCTCTAGTGCACTCTGGTCAACCAGGAATATGCTATATACCTAAGTTACTTTAAGCTGAAAGTGCTTTTCCTGATGGACAAGCTCGAAGTGTGTCCCGAGCTCCGCTTTGAAGGTGTTCGATTCTTCCTGGGAGTTGGCTATGATGGTAAAGTCATCAGTCGCCACGGCTACAAACGCGTAACGGTCCCCGTCGATGCGGTAGAAGACCGCTTCATCAGCGTTGCTTACGGTGAAGCCCATACCTTCCATGGTGGACTTCAACTTTTTGTACAGGCCTCTGCCTGCCTGCTTCGTGCCGTATAACCCCTTCTTCAGTTTTCCGTACCGCTTCCGACCTTTTAGGTGATCCGGGATGGTGAACAGGTTGTCGAGTTCTGGAGGAAATTGGATGTAGACGTCCTCGAGGATTGGAGTGTGGAGGTAAGCATTCTTGATGTCGGCTTGATCAATGATAGCACCGATTGACGCGCCGATTGACAGCAGTGTTCGCAACGTCGATAGCCGGACAACGGGCGCATAGCTGTCGTAATAATCGACACCCTTGATTTGTGAGAATCCGCGGGCGACGAAACGAGCTTTGGCGCGCGCGAAGTTACCGAACTCGTCGCGCTTAACGCGGAACACGAATTTGGTGCTGACAATGTTAACGTTTTTAGGTACCTCGTCGGCCGACATCAGCTCCCACGTCTCGAACTTCTCGCATTGCTTGATCTCCTCGATGATGGACTGTTTCCAGACCTCGCTGTCATCTCCTTCGAGCGCCTCCTTCGTCGTCATTGGTTCGGCATCGACAAGCATTGCAAAGTCGCCACACGGTTCTTCCTCTAAGTCAGATTCAAGGATAATATTGACCATGGCAGCGATACCGGCGGTGGTTGGACGTGTACGGAGGTCGCGTTCCTTATAGGAACCAGGTTTAGCGGCGGCTGAGCGTTTGGGGCGCCCAGGAAGAGGTTCGGGTTCAGCAGGTTCGTCGTCAGATTCTGACAACTCGGTGAGAGGTGATAATGGTGCCTCAGCTTCGACTGGTGGCGGCGGTGGATTGGCTGGAATGTGAATTGGTGGAATGGATGGAATGGATGGCGTTGTTTCTGGAGTCTGGGGTGGTTCGACATTGTCGGTTACCTCTTCTATCTCCCCCTCGAACTCCACAGGCTCTGGGATAATGTCCTCCTGATTAAAATAGACATCCCGTTCCACAGATACCTTCTTGTGTTTCGGCCAATAAATCCTCCAACCCTTCGACTCCGTGTCAACACCCACAAAGTGGACTTGGATAACACGTTCTGTGAGCTTCTTTGAGTCCTTCAGCTTTAACCAGCACTTCATACCCCACGGTCGCAAACCGGATAAGTTTGGCTTGCGCTGCGTTGACATCTCGTAAGGCGTTTTTCCAGAGGTGATCGCTTTCGTCGTCGTCCGGTTCCAGATATACTCTGCATGCCGGTGAGCCTCAGCCCAAAGATACTTCGGCAGGCCAGACGCGAAAATGAATGCTCGAGTCGTGTCCATTAAGTAACCGTTCGAGCGTTCGGCGATCCCATTCGATTGAGGAGAGTCGTGAACGTTAAGATGACGCTCAGTTCCACGGCTTTGAAGATGCTCGTTGAAAGCTTTGCTCGTGAATTCTCCCCCTCGATCAGAGCCCAGGATTTTAATGACCTGAACTCCCCTCTGCACCTTGATCCAGACTTCGTACCGCTTGTAAGCGCCAAGGGCATCCGACTTTTTAGGCAGGTACTCGGATCGAGATTCGTGGGTGTGAAGATCCCGAAACGTGCAAGCGTAACGGGCGCCACCAAGGGACTTGACGTCCATAGGACCAATTAGGTCTGTAACCACCTTGTCTCCAGCTCCCTGGACATACTCGTAGTGCCCCTCCTTTGGAAAGGGGTTGTGCTTGGCCTTGGCCCTAGCACATGTCTCGCAAAACTTGGCCTTTGAATTCAGGTCAAGCTTGATTCCCTCGATATGTCCGTCGATGTACATCCTTCGTAAAGACGCCGGGTCGCGATGTCCACATATGTGGTGCAACTCCATAAGCGTGACCTTCTGGACCTTGGCAATAAGCGCAATTTCGGGTCCCAGATTTAGAGTGTTGGTCTTGGAAGATGACGGTATGTTGCAGACGTACATGCCTTTCGATTCAGGAATTTTGGCGAAGACAGTCGAGTTTGGTTTTGGAGTGGAAATGTACATTGTACGATCGTCCGGGTTGATGTAGACGGGGCATTTGCCGCGACTGATATGGGATAGAGACAGGAGAGTGTACACCATGTTTGGCACATAGTATGCCTGGCGAAATATCGTCTTTGTGGATGAGTTCCCATTGGGAAGAGTGATGACCAGGTCGCCCTTAGCGACAGCAGAAAATGGTTTCGCCGTTCGCTGCAGTGATGGGACGGGGCTTGATCTTGACCAAAGTCTTGAACAAATGAGCCTCCGGTGAAAACGTCTTGGATGCGGCGCTGTCGAAGAATGCGGGTCGTTCGGTCTCAGTAGCGAGAGCATTGCCCTCCATGCGATAATCGGAACCGAATGCCATATACGCAGTATTGCGATGACCAATGGTAACTACATCGTCGTCACTATCATCGATAGCTACAGCAGCTGTGTCCTTGTCCTTGTCCTTGCCATCCTTCTTTTTCTTCCAAGGCTGTTGCCCTTCACGTCCGCCGCCCTTCGCCCAGCAATCCTTGGCGACGTGCCCGCTGCGCTTGCAGTTGGTACACGTTGCGCTCTTGGACGAGGAAGACCTGCCGGAGGATGAACCGCGAGAGCCGCCATTGGCAGCCATTGCAACATTGTCGCTGGTGTTTTCGCTGGTAGTCCGGGCGTGGTAGTCCTCCATGATGATGGACTTGACGGTCTCGAGAGAAGCCTTCTGACCAGTAATTTTGCTGGCCGCATTGAGGGTCTGACGAGTAGAGTTGAAGGAAGGGGGAAGGCCTTTGAGAATGATGGTGGTGAGCTGGTCCTCGGCGATGTCCATTCCCATGCCGGCGAGACGCTGGTGCATGTTCTCCGCCTCGGTGATGTAGGTTTCGACACCAGATTCATCCGGGCATTGCAAGTCGTTGAGTTGCGTGAGGAGAAGTTGCTGTGTCATGTCGCCGCGCTCGTTCATGTACTTCTCGAGTGCGACCCATACGCCGTTCGCGGTAGACGCGGATTTGACAGCGTTGAAGGCAGCATTTGGGATCGACTCGTAGATGATGGTCCGGATTTTCGCTTCCTTGGTCTCCCAGTTGTCGAACGCGATATCGAGTTTTTCGAACTCGTCGTCGGACAGTGGCTTGGCGAACGCCGTATCGGCTGAGCTGTACCATTTGCCGGTGTTGGAGACAACGAAGGGAGGTGTGGGAACAGTGCCGCGAAGATGGCGGCCGACTCCGGCAGCCTTGAGCTTCTGGACGAGTTTTTCGCGGTAGGTGACCCAGTTGGACCCGTCGTTGGCGAGCTTGACGGTGCTGACGACCTTAATTTCCGTAGTCGACATTTTTTCGTCGGCTCCGGGGCCCATAACCTGACGTACGCAGTGCGGGGTAGTCGAGTACGGGCGCGGTACGCGCTAGGTCGTCGCGGAGCGACTCGGGGAACCACGGGAGGAGGAGACCTGTAGTAATAGTTAATATACTGGTCTCAGACGATGGTGGTAAAAGTCTGATATTGTACCTGTAGTAATAGTTAATATACTGCTACAGGTATATGTGAGCTTGGGAGTAAAATGGAATAAGAATAGGTACTCACGTCTCAGACGATGGTGGTAAAAGTCTGAGACGCGATCGAGTCCGATTCGGGCAGGTAAGCTGCCGCGATCAATACATCTATCTACTCTACCATGACTAGCTCGAACTCTGTCAACGCTTTTCAAGGAGGTCACAGGAGCCAGCTTAGCACACGACGGAGTTGGCGGAGCGAAACAGCTTGTTGCTGATGTCCTTAACGCTGGAGGCGGAACAATCTTCATTGACGAGGCGTACCAACTTACCTCTTCTGGTGGCCGCAATTCCACATCTGCGCCCACAGGGGGTCCTGTCCTCGATTATCTCTTGGCTGAAATGGAGAACCACAGAGGAAAGATCATCTTCATCTTCGCGGGCTACAACAAGCAAATGGAGACCTTTTTCGAGCACAATCCCGGACTTCCGAGTCGTGTTCCGAATAGTCTTCAGTTTGAGGATTACACCGACGTCGAACTGTTGAAGATCTTGGAATCCCGCATTCATAGAAGGTACGATGGCAAGATGAAGGTCGAAGATGGCATCAAGGGTCTGTATGGACGTATCGCTGTGCGTCGTTTGGGAAGAGGACGCGGAAAAGAAGGTTTTGGAAACGCACGAGCGCTGGAGAACCTGTTTTCGGTAATCACTGCGCGACACGCAGCGCGCGTCACAGCAGAACGGCGGGCTGGCCGTGCCGCTGATGACTTCTTGTTCATACGCGAGGATATCATCGGGCTGGAGCCGTCGGCCTCTCTCCTCGATCAGTGCGATGCGTGGAAGGAACTTCATGCTCTTATTGGTCTTGCAGCGGTGAAGGAGTCCGTGGAAATGCTTGTCGACAGGATCCAAATCAATTACCAACGCGATCTTCGGGAGCAGGAACCACTCGAGATGTCCTTGAACAGGGTATTCCTTGGTTCGCCTGGAACAGGGAAGACCAGCGTTGCGAAGCTGTATGGGCAGATTCTGGCGCGTCTAGGTTTGTTGAGCAACGGCGAAGGTAAGAATATCGTTCGAATGGACATTTACCTCGTGTGCTGAAACCATGCAGTCGTCGTCAAAAATCCATCCGATTTCATTGGTCAATATATTGGGCAATCTGAGGCTAAAACAAAGGCAATTTTGGAGACTACGAAGGGCAAGGTGCTCGTTATCGATGAGGTGCGATGCATCATACGCGACGTCTCGGACATTGTACTCACCTCTTGACAGGCATACGGTTTGTATGGCGGCGGTAATTCCGGATCAAACACTGGCGCGTTCAAAACCTCGGTCATCGACACAATCGTCGCCGAAGTTCAAGGAGATCCTAGGGATGACCGCTGTGTCCTTTTGTTGGGATACAAGGATCAGATGATTGAAATGTTCCAGGTATGTCTGCCCTTCCTTTACCATTCCGTCATCTTACGGATCCTGGTAAATTAGAACGTCAATCCCGGTATGTACTGCTCTCCATCGTAAGCGAGCAATAACCTAACTCGTTTCTATCTAGGATTGAGTCGACGCTTCGCAATCGAACAGGCCTTCAACTTTGATGACTTCGCTTCTGCAGAACTTCTCCAAATCTTGGAACTAAAGCTCAAGAAGCAGAATCTGCTGGCGTCGCCAGACGGGAAGAAAGTTGGCATTGAGCGCTTGGAGCGCGAAAGTAAGAAATTTGGTATCATCTATCCGGAACAAAATGAACATGATATTTTCAGAACGTCGTGCCAACTTTGGGAATGGCGGTGCGGTCGACAACTTGCTAAGCGTTGCGAAAGCCAACGCCGTCCGTCGCTTGAAAGGTCAGAAGATACCCGCCATGATGACCTTGGAACCCCAAGACTTCGACCCGGATTATGATCGTGCAAGCAACGCCAGCGATAATCTGGACGAGATGTTCAAGGATGTCGTTGGATGCGAGAATGTCGTTGCCAAGCTTCGCATGTACCAGAAAGTTGCTCTGACTAAGCGCAACCGAGGCGAGGATTCCAACGATCTCATACCTACGAATTTCGTCTTCAAAGGGCCACCTGGTGGGTAGTATTGCATTTTGTCGGCATGTTTGTTGATGGCTACTTGCTTAGGTACCGGGAAGACAACGACTGCTCGTAAGATGGGTCAAGTCTACTACGACATGGGCTTCTTAGCCAAGCCGGACGTCATAGAATGCTCTGCGTCTGATCTCGTCGGTCAGTATGTCGGACAAACCGGCCCTAAAACGCGGAAGGTCTTCGAAAAAGCGCTTGGACAAGTTCTGTTCATCGATGAGGCCTACCGTCTCAAGAATGGACACTTCGCGCAGGAGGCGGTTGACGAGATGGTGGATTTGCTCACGCAGGACAAGTACAAGGGCAAGATGGTCGTCATCCTTGCTGGTTATGACCAGGACATCAACGACTTGCTGTCCGTGAACAGAGGGCTTTCCAGCAGATTCCCGGAGGAGATCATTTTCACGAATCTCAGCATGCCACAGTGCATGCAAATACTCCAGAAGGAGCTGCAGAAGAGTGGCATCTCGCTGCGCGGAATCGAGTCATCGTCCAGTCCCTTTTACATCGACTTGGCCGATCTGATGATGGACCTCTCGCAGCTACCATCGTGGGGGAATGCTCGAGACGTCATAACGCTAAGCAAGAAAATGGTGTCCCTCGCATATCAGCAGAACCTTCCGGACCTGGCCCTGTCACCGGAGGATGCCATGAAGTGTGCCGTGGAGATGTACACGGAACGTTGCAGCCGCACATCGAATATCTCCCCTGCGCCGCGTCGACAGCGAACATACTCGCCCCTCCAATGGCGACAGACAACTCAAGCGCGTCTGCTCCTAGTGCCAACTCGTCTTCAGCGGGAAATAGTGCGCCGCCGCCACCGCCACCACCTCGGAAAGACACACCACCTCCACCGTCAGACGAGAAGAAAGACGAGCCCGGCAACGATACCAGTAGTGGAGACGGTCGCGATCCAGGCGTTACAGACGATATCTGGAACCAGCTGCAAGCGGACAAGAAGAAGGCGGCGGAGGCAGTCAAGGCGATGGAAGCTGCAGTGCAGGCGGCAGAGCGCGCCAAAGTCGATGCGGCGAAGAAGGAGGAGAAGGAGCGCAAGGCGGCGAACAAGCTCGCATCGGACATCGCCAAAGCACAGGATGTGCTGAAGAAGGATAGGCTTAGGCAGAAGAGGGAGGCGTGCCAGCGCAGGGAGGCGAAAGCGAAGCGGGAGCGGGAGAAGCAAGAGGCAGAGCTGAAACGTCGGCAGGAGAGGTTGGAGAAGCAGAGGAAGGAGGAGATTAGAGTGCAGACTCGCCTCCGGCAGATGGGCGTCTGCGTCGCGGGCTTTGTGTGGATCAAGCAGGCGGGCGGTTATCGATGTGCTGGTGGAACCCATTTCGCGTCGAATGCTCAGCTTGGCATATAGTGTTCCCATTATCCCTCGACTTTCTGGTTAAATGTACAAATGTAGAATGAATATGAATCTGAATGATGAATGTAGATTTGCACACGGTCAGAAGTAGTGGACTGAAGGTAGTTGTTTCCATTTTTGATTTCGTCGGCAACAGTTTGACCCGCTGCAGTGTCCTGAGTAGAGAAACAACTACAGTTGCGGTGGTGCGAAACACGCTCCGGCGTCTGTATACGAATCAACGTTGTTCTGCTTGATCAGAACATAACACCAACGATGACGGTCACTAACGTTTCTAAACTTTGCATAGACGCTCACTATTACATACATTCCCAAGACATTCTCTCGAACGCTGTAATGATAAAACCCAAAAGAAATAATCCATACATACACCGATACTATACAACAGCTGTACACATCCACGCTATTCCGCAATGGCATCCAAATTCGCATCTCCGTCCACCTTCACCAAACACGGAAGCCCCAACTGTTTCCTCGTCGCGGCACGGTTCTTGAAGATATCCCAACTATCCGGTTTCAACGTCTCACAGACACTCGGACTCCAGCTATCGTACTTGAGAGCATCCAGCTTCGGGCTCCAGGTATCCGGTGTTGGGCTCTTCGGCCTCAAGCAGTCCGAGCTAGAACTCCGGCTAGACAGCGATTTGGGACTCCAGCTATCCACCGTCAAATTAGGACTCGACAACGACCTGTTCTTCCTGGGACTGGAATCACGTAGACTGAGCACCTTGGCTTCGATGGCGTGCGCGACACGGCCGCTGGTCTGGAAATCAATGTTCTCCTTGTCTTCCTCCAAAAGCTTGCTTCGCGAACTAGGGCTCCTGCTTAGTGGAGGCAGAGCCAACTTGAGCGAATCCGAGGCGATGTTTCTTGAGGATATTGTCGAACATTTCTTGACGATGCAAAGAGGTGGCGTTGCGGGAGGAGTAGGCAGGCTCGACGAGGGAGGTGTGACGGGTCTTGGTTTAGGCTTGTATCCACAGGCGACGGAGTTCCTTCCACCAGAGAGTTGCTTGAGCTGTTCATAAGGAATGATTGTATCGGCGTAGAGCGGTGGGGCTGGATCAGGGCGATATGGCGAGGTCCTGGGTGAAGGTGTAGGCGAGGGCGGAGATGGTGGATAGGAATCAACGGCGAGGTCAGAGAGTTGCCACCAGGAGAGAGATTCCCGCGAGGGCAAAGGGTCTGATACACTGATATGGGTGCGCTTTGCTGGATAAGACTTGGTAGGCATCGATGGAAACGTGTATTTGACTAGTTTGCTGCTGGCCTGTGCAAGAATATGAGTTGAACCAGGATAGACGCGGTGGATATATGCGCACTAAAATGGATATCCGCCGTGCGTCGTTCCCTGAAAAAGTCGCCGTGCCATCGTCGATGGGCTTGAGAGTCTGATACGACGTGAGATATCGCCATTGAAACCAAGGCCAGACTGACCACAGATTTCTCCTCCGCGTTATTTTCACTCGCCTATGAGCTCGTTAGCATAAGAACGTCTTTACGAGTGCCCGCCTACGTTTGGATCAATCTTGCGTGGTGTAGGAGGGTCATTGCTGGTCAAAACACGGATTTTGACGCCAGACGTGACACCATCGCTTTTGACCGTAGCGCGCTGCGTAAAGGCGGTTTAGAGCGCGTTTTTCAGACGCATATATGCGTACCTCGAGGTCGCTGGCCACTGTGCTTTTTGACCGCACGGCGCAGGAGAAATATAAGGCGGCAAAGCAGAGAACAACGGCGATAGGAATGAGGCAACCGAGGGTAACCTTGAGGAGGGTTTCATGAGCAGAAATAAAGGAAAGGAGCGTAGGATTGGTCATGGCAACGAGCGTGTAGTTCAGTTCATTAACGATGTGGTGGCGAGAAGGAAGGAGAGCTAAACCCTAACCTACAATAGGTTCGGAACAAGCCTGATAACCGGTCCGGAAGTGGATAGTTGCGCTGGCACCTCGGTCGTCGTGTTGCTCTACAGGTCGCGTTGTTGACCGAGCACCATCTAATGAGGAAATATCAATGGTCAAAGGTAGTAGGTTGAACGCCAGTTAGTCCGTCTAGCGTTGAATTGAATGAGACTCTCAGTGTCGACTCGGAGTGGCAAATCTATTGTCATTAGTATTGCTTAGAACTCGATAAATTTCGAAACCAAATAGTCCACACGGGCCCCGGAAGCTTTTCCCTATGCTGACGGGTGCGGGCATATGCCACACACGATGGGCAAGATACCAGAGCAAAAATCCTGGCTAAACTTCAGATATTTGGGGCTCAGCTAGGACCCCTGCTGTACTCCGAGGTGCACGTTGAGGCTAAGGGCTTGTGCTGCACTTATCGATTCTGGAACGCGTAAAAGTGAACCTCGGATGACGACCTTGTTTAGGCGAACAATGACAATGGACGTGAATAGGAGTGTCCACATTCAAATTGCGACCTCCCAACTTGGCAATTGTCGAGTCCACCGCTGCGCCATTGTTCCATTGTTCTGCCTTCGCGCGCCGTCCTGGGCATATAAAAGCAGACATTCCAAAAGGTATCCAGCCATTCTCATCTTCGAATTCGCCTTTCTCGATCCGAACTTGACGCTAACCTGGGGGTGTTCGATCACGTGCTGTTGATTACGAAACACGATAGCCAACACAGGGGTCACAAAGACCTTCTCTCTCCCCATCACCATCCCTTCCATGCCATGTCTTCCCTCACTGCACTCCTCAATTCGCTTCACTCGCATTTGCAGACCCAAACCCATCTCTTGCCCCCGTTACACGTTCAGCTCGGCCTGCCAGTCAGCGCCCTAGAAGATGAACTCGCAACGATCCAGCAAAATCTTATGGACAGCGTCGAGGCGCAGATAGAGTCGCGCCGAAAGCAAGTCGAGATGTGGATGGAAAAATGCGAGGCCGTCGAGCAGAGTTGCATTCTTTATTCAAAAGTCTTGGGTGGTCACATCAAGAACACCGGTAGGAGCGTCGGCGAACTCAGGAAGGAAAAGGTGCTCCCTCATCGATTCAATTTGGCGTCGGATCATCAGGAGAAGCTGAGACAGGTGAGCAACTTTTGTTGGTATTGTTCTGGCCTGACCGTGCCGCAGTTGTACCATACCAAGCTGGAGCAGCTAACAACACTGTCCAACCGCCTGCACGCCATGATACGCGTCCTAGGCAACGATTTCTTTACCCCCGACCTCCTCGACGACGACCTCGATACCTCTGTTCTTCGCGACGTTACGCCGGAGAGATTTCTACGAATGGAAAAGGAACTCGTGCGTGGTAAAGCAGAAGTGGTACGCAATTTGTGTTTATTATTACGACGTTACTCACTCTCGTCCAGTCCAAACGGCTGCAAGAACTGCGTACCGCGTTCGTACAAATCGACTGGCTATATACTGAATTAGGAAAGACCCCGCCGTCCCTTGACGACCTGCCCTCCTCCATCTTCTCTCCTCCCTCCTTCTCATCCTCCTCTATGAGCGGCAGCCGCATGGACCCTTTTGTCACATCCACCCCCACACCTACCTCGCGCAACCAATCACTGATCATCCACTGCGAACAAGTTGACTATCGGCGAATCTTTGCTAACTTTGTAGCCAAGGTCGAGGAGGCCGAGGATGAGCGCAACCTCCTCGTTGGTCTCGAGCATGTAGACCCCACTCCCGGTCTACTCAAATGGGCTGCTGACGTTCAGGCGTCTTTGGAGGACGACAAACGCAAGCGAGAGACCCACATACAGGCGATGTACGACGAATTAGAGGGCCTCTGGACGCGACTCGGCGTCCAAGAGGTCCACATGGACGAATTTGTTGATGCTCACCCGGGCTTGACAGATGAGGCCGTCCAGGAATATGAACTGGAACTCGAACGGATGCTAGAGCTTAAGCGCGACCGCATGAGCGTGTTCGTCGAGAATGCCCGCCAGGAGATTGTCGAGCTATGGGATGAACTCATGGTTTCCGAAGAAGAACGGCAAGACTTTGCTCCTTTTGCAGACGGTAAGCTCAATCTTTTATCTGTGACTTGATACTTATGGCGTTTCAGATACACATACAGAAGAGCTTCTCAAGATACACGAAGACGAGATCAAGAAACTCAAGGAAGAGAAGCGGATGAAGGCGCCTCTTCTCGCTGCCATCAAGAAGTACTTTGAAATTAGCGAGGAAGAGGAGGCGCTCGCTGCTGCTGCTTCTGACCAGTCTCGGCTGACTGGACGCGGGGCACGAGATCCCGGCCGACTCCTCAGGGAAGAGAGAATGCGTAAGCGCGTCACGAAAGTAAAGCCTCGGGTAAGTCGTCTAAGCACTACATTGATTCATCTAACCCGTTTTACAGCTTGAACAAGAGCTACTCGCCTCACTTCCTGTATGGGAGCAAGAAGCCAACCGCCCTTTCCTCGTTTATGGCGAGTCGATGTTGCAAGGCTTGATAGCGACCCTTAGCGCCGCAGACCAGGAGAACAAGCAGAAGCCTCCTCGCGCAGGATCGGTCCCTCCACGGTCAACGACCCCCGTCACCCATTCGTACGCGCCAGACCAGGATAACAAGCGGAAACCTCCTCGCGCAACATCGGTCCCTCCACGGTCAACGACCCCCGTCACCCGTTCGTACGCGCCAACGAACAGCGGCGTCGTCGTCCCCGCAGTGCGCCCCGCTGGCTCAAGTGTGCACTCTGGCCCGAACAAGCGTTTGAAACTGAACCAATCAACGGATCGCGCTCCACTGGGCTTTTCGCGGAGCCACAATGAGCGCGCGGTGTCGCCATCGAAGATCCCCGGCTCGCGGTCGAAGCAGAATGCAACTTCGTCTCTGCCCAGGCCGATAGCGATGCCGGTACCAAAGCCCGGGACGCAGCATCACGCGTTGGGACACGGTCGGATGCCGAGCAGTGGGGTGCTCCATGGGAGCGTGAATGGGTATGGGGCATCGGGGATACGGAGTGCTAGCGCTATGGGGTATATGGCCGAACGTGTTATGGCTGGACGAGTCGTGAGTGGGAGCGCGCTGGTCGCGAAGAAGGCGTCTAGGGCGCGGCGAGAGAGCTTTAAGCCGCGGTCGAGTATGGAGGCGGACGCGAATTTAGGTGTGTCGACAAGGTGGGCGGGGCTTGCGGCTAGTGTGCAGGAGGAGGATGAGTATTGATTGATTTTATGTGTGACACGATCTCTTGTTGTTTATCGGCGCTATCTACTTATGTTATGTGAATCTGTATACTAGACAGTTATGATATAGTTTCGTTGGTCTGTAATACGCTACTATACTAACTGGCAACACGACAGCAATGAACTGTGCATGAGCTCCAGCTGTGAATTTCGCGTCGTCCAAACGAAAAGCGCGACTAGACGCCGCCAACATCACAAGTTCTTTCCACACGAGAGGATGAAGCGGAGTTCCATGGTACGAGATGAGTAGCTCTCTCATCTCATCTCGAAAGGATCTGGCACTTTCTGGATCATAAGCGCCAAATCAAAGCGAGCGTCGCGTATCCGCTGAAATTGATTCTCCCAGCCAAACCTCGGAAATTCCTTCTTCGGAAGGAAGAGAAAGGAGCGAAAGATTCGCTCGAGAGCAGTTCACCTTCACCACCATTCTCCGCGCGTATGCATCATAATGGCCTCTGGATCATGCCAAGTTGAGACCGCATATTGCTGCACGGAAGAAGGACGGCCTAACACGATTTCCTCTACAACAGGGTTTGATGAGACGGTGTACAGCCAGTCTAGCGCATCCACAGACAGGTATCTTGAACCGAAACATTTTCCAACGTCAACATGGACTTGAAACGATTTTGTGTCTAAAGGCGAATTGCCGGGGCGCCGGCTAGTGGAAAGTCGCGTTTCGATTTCCCTCTAGATGGAGCGCCAGAGTAATACGACAGCCTGGTAGGCGCAGTTAAGGAAATCGCTCAACGGAGTCTGATATGGACACTGAGGGAAGAAGATTGGAAGGGCGTTGCTGATAAGGTGCAGCGTGCAGAGCAGGGCTGTTATTATGCCGATACGCTAGCGATGCACTCAAGGGCACGAAGAAGAGGATAAGGCCGGAGAGGAATAGCGCCAGGGAAAGATTCATGATGACGGGCAGTATCCCGATAATGATGCGAACCCGCCAAAGCTCGAGGCCGGTGAATCTGAAGTGACGGACATGGCTACGACGACTAGGCGTTCCGGAGTGGAGAGAGACATAGTGGTGAAGCCACTGCTTGATAAGAACGGCTGCAAGCGCGACCGCTAGGCTGGCGGTAAGGCTGACGGCCCAGAAGCCGTTCACCCAGACATTAATTTCGTCGGCGACAAACTGTGTTGTGGGGTTGATAGAAGGGCTAGTGATATTGGCAGTGGAAACACCATCGGCCAAAGCGAGTTGGATAGACATGAGGTCGTGGAGAAGTATGACGGTCATCTCGCCATAATCTGGCTGGAAGTTCTGTGATGCTTGTACAAGAAATGACGTGACGACGGCGGAGAAGAGACCAGCCTATGATTCAAGTGCCAAACGCAGCCGCTTCCTCCGCGTATGTGCGCCATACTTTTGCATTTGAAGTAGTCTCCTCACAATAAGCATAGTCAGGGAGCCGCTTGTCATATTCGTCATTGAAAATATAGCGATTGGGAGTGTCCTGTTTCCGAATGCCAAAGAAGTGTTTCTCGTGCTGTAATGCTGCAGGTATCTGAGAAGGAGCATCCGCATCTGCAAAGGATATCGGAGAGACTGTAGGATCTTCACCAACTTCTGGCGACGACATGAAAGACGATGATGAACAGCACCAAATGCAAACAGGCTCGCCGTGTCCGGGAATTGCGGCCGAAGGATACTGTAACGATCGCGTTACTTCGCGCCTCGTCTCTCTTCCTGTCACATCGGACTTGTATACCGACCCATCTCTCCTCTTCGTTTATCCCCAGAGTTATCCCAAAAAGTATCTATTACTATACTGCTATTACTCAGCTCTAATTTTACTATAAATACTCGCGTAGCTAGAGTAGTTAGCAGGTTCTCCGAATCTACACTTTTACCCAGTCATTTCGGATCCTCTGAGACTCTCGTCCCCCGACTCGACTCTCATCGCCTTCTCGACATACCCGTGTGACGGATACCGTGGTCTTCGATCACGCTATCCTCACATATTTTGACTGTACCCCGTATCCCTCTGCTTTTCTAAACACCCCGCCTCTCTCCTCGTCGACGGAGCCCCCGGTCTGATCAACCTGGTCATCCTCGACACTCTTCCTCAAAATGTCTTCTCGCTACAACCTCCGTAATAGGCGTCGAGCCCTCTCTGCTCCGCCGACTCCCTCTATCCACGGCGACGACGATGTCGCCAACCCCGACGCAGACTTAGGTGCGTCGAATAACCTCTCCCCTCTCACTAACCTCCCCACTGAACCGGCTATCGGTTCACCCATGCAATCCGAGGTGCGCGCAGCATCTGCGGATGTCCTGCCGCCCTCGCGTATCCCCGAAGAACATTGCGATGTTCCTCGGGCGACTCTGGTCAGCGATGACCTTGACTTCGTGTGTCCCATCAAGCAGGAGGAGGAAGAAAACCCTCTCCCATGGACCACCGTATCTTACTCTCGTAGCACCTCCCGCTCTGGTAGTAGACACAATAAAATTAACTTGCACGATGAATTGCAATTGGCCGAAGAAAAAACTGAGGTTATCCGCGCGGCCGAGAGTGCGCTCTCGCATGGTCAAAAAGATTTGATTTCACGCCGCGTACATGCGCTCAAAATTTATGAGCCCGGCGAACGCTCCGACCTATCATCCGAGGATGAGTCCGAGCCCGAAGTTCCTGCCCGTCCTGAGTCTCCGGAACTAGCATACACCGGAAAGGGGAAGGGCGTAGACCCTCGTAACTGGGGGAATGTCAATTTCAAGACAGAAGACGGAGATGGAATCCTCTTACAAGAGGCCATGCTCCAAGGTTTCAAATCCCAAAAGAAACCTCCCGCTAGGGTCATAAGTGGACCCCGCTTGTTCTCGAGCACCGCATTCGAGAACGTTGATGATCAGTCGGGCGACGAAAGCCCCACTGACACGTTCAACCCCAAGACGCCGGCTCCGCCCGCTCCACAGAAGAGCCGGAAGGCCACTCTAGAAGAAGTCGAAGACGAAGATGCGCCGCCAAAGCGCAAAGGACCGTATAAACTATCGAAATACATCCTTGAATCCTCCTCCGAGTTGTCTGAAAGCGAAGCCAAACCTGAAAAGGTTAAGCGCAAGAAGAAGAAGTCCAAGAAACGCGCCACCTCTTCTCCAATTACGGACAATATCACCGAAAAGATCCGTGACATGGTGGAAGAACGTCCGCGAACAAGGTCCAAGTCTAAGGCAAGCAGCGCCAAGGATTTCTTCATCCCGTCTAAGCAAATCGCCCCGGAAAGCCACCTTGACAAACTTCTTAACGGAGGGAAAAGGAACAACCGAAAGGACTTACCAGATGATTCCAGTAGTCCATCTTCGAGCTCAAGCTCTAGCTCCTCGTCGTCTTCGTCTAGTGATTCGAGTGAGTCTGAATCCGATTCTGACTCCTCGGGTAAGAAGAAGTCTAGGCGGCATGCCTCGAAGAAACACTCTAAGAAGAAGAAGACTCGCAAATCTCTTCTGAAGCCGGAACCACCTGAGAAGTACAACGGGTCAGCAAGTGTTCGCGATTTCATGAAGTTCGTGACCGATGGTACCTCGTATGTCCGCGACGGTCGTGTCGCCAAGAAGTATCGCGTGTCCAAACTTGCTCGGTACCTGACGGGTATAGCCCACGACTTCTACATCAGCAAGGTAGCTGATGATGTCCGGAACTGGCGCCTGAAGCAATTCTTCACGGCGCTTTACAATCACTGCTTCCCTTTGACCTATCGGATGGATCAGCGCGCTAAATTGGACAATTGTCGACAGGGCGAACGAACCGTACGACAACATATCACGTCCTTGAGCGAACTGTTCAACACGGTTGGTATTACCGACGAACGTGATAGGGTTATTCGTCTCTGGCGTAGTCTAAACTCTCGGATTCAACAAGAACTTTGGAAAGAGAAGCTTACGCCTGAAACATCCTCGTACGATGAAGTAGTCAATGCCGCCGAGCTTGCTGAGATGATCTTAGCAATCGGACGACGTGATTATGAGCGGACAAACCTCAATAATCGGCGCGGTGACAATTCAAAGTCATGGAACCATCCTCCCACGAAAGCTTCATCCAGCTCAACTCGACCTCTCCAGGCTGCAAGTTCGCGGTTCAACGGTCCTCGTGTTAGCCTAACTCGAAGCCAACGTCAACGCCGTAATCATGGTAATCGCAAGTTCGGTCCACAGGCAAGGGATGCCAGGCCCAAACCTAAACGACGCGAACTCACAGAAAAGGAGAAGGAGGAATACCGCTCCAAGAACCTTTGTTTCCGGTGCGGCGGCGCGGGACACATGTCGTATCAGTGTCCCGATGGGAAAAGTGTTTCTGGAGGTAGGAGTGGAGGCCCGCCAGGGATCCACTCCTCTAGCGCGCGTCTTGATACTGCTCCCGAACCTGTTGTTGATAGCACAAATGACATTTGGACGTCTTCCGTTTGTTTTACATGTCCTAATTCTGATTCAGATGAGTGGACAACCGATGAAGAAGGGAATACCACTGACTCAGAAGACGAGCTCGCTGCCGAGCTCTCTGAAGTTGAGCATTTCGTTGAAAGGCTACTTGACAATGATCAGTACAACGCCAGTGATTCTGAGTATGACAGTCTTCCCCCTCTCCAAGATGTCTCCGACAGCGAAGACGAAGAAGAGGATATCACCAGAGACAATCCTGTCAGCTGGGAAGATTTCTTCGAGCGCGATATGCGCCAAGAAATCTATCACAACACGGCACCTTGCTCCACCGGTCCTCCATCGCTCGTTAGTGTTACTGAATGTGATTCAGAGGGCGACGACGCCTCCGATTCAGACGGCTATGAGAGCTCTGGCTCAGACGGCGATACCCCTGCGCCTTGGCTTCACTCCACGCCCGCTCGAAAACAGCAGGCGAAGTACTCCTCCGGGGACCTCGGGCCTGAGTGCGAACCAGTTCGTACTCATTGCTTCCGCTGCCCGCCAATCGGCCATGACTTCAACCTCTCAGATTGTCTTGGAGCCCGACCACGAACTCTCGTTGAAACCAAGGCTCCACAACCCTGTCCTGACAAGCTCCTTCCCATGTCAGTTCTGGCAACCGAAGGTGTTGCATTTCGCCGGTTTGACCCCGAAACACACGACACATACTCGATGATCTTGGAACATAACAAAATCGGCTGGTTACGAGCTGACGCGATTGGATTCGAACTCGCAAAAGCAGCGCCGTATCCAGGCGAAAAGGATATCACGGAACCACGTCGCATTTTCGCGTACAGGACGTCGGACGATAAATACGTCGTATGTGATAGCCATTATGAAACCCTTGATAATTGGGATCAGTTGTTAATCCCTCGCGATCTTGCTGAAGACCCTACCTTCCCACTTGTCGAATGGTACGCCATGCAGCGCGGTACACGCAACGGCGTGAACTGGTATGCCCTTCCCTCGGATAACGCCTGGTCAGGAAAAGGTCGAATTCAGTGTTTGGAAGAAGAAGCAGTTGAACTTTACCTGAACATATTCCATCCCGGTGATTTGAAGAATCCTCGGCGGACTCAACGCTTCCACTGCAGAACGGATGACACGAAGGTTGCGCTAATAATCTGGGATACGCACCATGATCTTCGATTAACGCTGGCCATTGATCTTGTGCGAAACCCGTTGTTCAATCTTAACAATTGGTATCGCGTTCTCCTAGCAAGAATGTCAGAATCTGTGGGCTGGACTCTTGATGATAACTGGGACGACGTACCTCTTTTCGGTTACCTACAAACCGAGATGGAACGCATGGACGAGAACCTTGACGTCCTGCGAGTATCCGGCGCGCAAGTACCGCGGGATAGATACGCAGCTGTTCAGAGGAACTCGGCTCGGGTGAAGGACACCGGCCGACACGTCCCCAAAACCATTGTTATCGCGGTACGTCTTAACGGTCATCCTGTGAAAGCGTTAATTGATTCCGGTTCTATGGCAGACATAGTGTCCACCACAGTCCTGGACCAGCTCAAACTCACCAAGATCGTGCTCGAGAAACCTCTCGCACTTCAACTCGCTGTCCAGGGGTCCCGGTCGAAGATAAATTATGGTGCTCGCGCTATGTTTGCATATCAGGAAATCAATGAAGAACGTTATTTTGATGTTGCGAACCTGTCAGGATATGATATGATTCTGGGCACTCCCTGGCTCCATCAGCACAGCGTGTCTGTAGGTTTCAATGAGCCTCGCGTGATCATCGGAAGTATTGAAAGCCTACCCATAACATCCGGGTCGTGGACTTCTCGCATCGCGTCCAACAGTGCGCGCGTCGAGGAATCAATTCTGGAGAAGTCGCGTCAAGAAATCCTTGAATACGCGCGTCCTCTGTTCAAGAAAGCGGCAGAGACGCCATTACCGCCGTTACGGGAAATCAACCACGAGATACCTCTGATTGATGAAAGCAAGAGATACCCGTGGCGCCCATCAAAATGTCCTGAGAAGTTTCGTGAACAATGGGCTTCCAAACGTGATGATTACTTACGGACGGGTCGCTGGCAGGTCTCGACTGCCAGGAATACCTCCCCTCTGCTCCTAATCCCCAAGATTGATGACCCAAAGCGACTTCGCGTTGTCTGCGACCTACGCGCTCGCAATAACAACACGAAGAAGCTGGCTTCACCGATTCCTGACCAACATGGAATTCGTCGTCGCATCGCTAACGCCAAGTATCGCAGCACTATGGATGGCAGCGACGCGTTCGAGCAGATCCGTATAGTGCCCGAACACGTTCCTCGATCCGCCGTTGCAACACCTGATGGTGTTATGGTTAGCCTTGTGATGCAACAGGGCGACTGCAACGCACCTGCTACATTTCAGACGATTATGTACTACTACTTCGCCGCGTTCATTGGGCGCTGGATGGATGTTTACCTAGATGACATTATTATCTATTCTAATTCGCTCGAAGAACACTTGGAACACTTACGGACGGTTATTGACATCTTGTCTAAGCACAAGTTCTATCTTGCGGAACGCAAGATGAAGATTCTTGTCAACGAGGTCAAAGTTCTTGGCAGCATCATTGACGACTCCGGCATTCGAATGGACCCGCACAAGGTCGACTCCGTGCTGAAGTGGCCGACACCGACTAATAGGGATCTCCTGCGGGGATTTCTCGGGTCAGTTGGTTACTTAGCGGACGACGTTGACTCAGTACGCGTACCTATGGGTGTCTTGTCAGCAATAACTGGCGATGCTGTTCCCTATCGATGGGGGTACACCGAACAACGCGCTTTTGAAGATGTTAAGCGAAAAATCGAAGCTGGCGGTAAACGCAGTCGCGTACCGTTGGACTATTCTGAAGGTGCACCTCCCGTATGGTTGGTTACTGATGGATGTGCCACTGGTATAGCTGGCGTCGTAATCCAAGGCCACGATTGGAAGAGCGGCTCCGTCGCGGCGTACTATTCAGCGAAGCTCAACGCTGCCCAACAGAATTACCCCGTTCACGAAATCGAGATGCTCGCCGGCGTCGAGACAATGATGCGCTATCGCGACATACTGCAAGGCTTAAGTTTTACTTGGGTAACAGATCATAAAGGATTAACGTACCTGCTCTCGCAGAAGGATCTATCGGGCCGACAAGCGCGCTGGCTTGAGAAGCTAGGAATGTTCGACTTCAAAGTGGAGTACGTCCGCGGGGTCGACAACGTCCTCGCTGACTCGCTATCCCGCATTTACTCCAACGAAGCAAAGGGTACACTGCGCTCGCGTAGTGAGTACACATATCACGACGTTGTAGACAACGACTCACTGGAAAAATTTGGCGTCACAGCACCTCTGCTTGTTGGAACGGAGGGCGCGTCTCGCGCTCCTGATGGTCTGAAGAATGCCGCAATGAATCTACGCGAACGAAAACCGGTCAGCTATGCGCCCGTGCCCAGGAAAAAACGCACCGTGGATGAAGCTACAGCGTTTGCCCGTCGGATGAAGGGAAAATTCGTCCTTCGGGGACCAAAGGAACGAACTGAGGGCGGAAATACACCCGACGTTCAAGACGACATTCCACCAGCGTCGCACGACTCTGAACCCGCCACGACGTCTATCCCACCAGACACCCAGGTTCCCAAAGCCACAGTCCCGAATCCTGGCCCTGGTCCTGGTCTTGCTGCTCCTTGTCCTGGTCCTGCTGTAAAATCCCCGGCGCAGAGCCAAGAGACACCAAGCTCGTCGGCGCGTAGCCAAACGAGTACGCCGGCTCAGAGCCAGTCTTATCCTCAGGCGGTTCGAAACCAGCCAGAGCGAATTACGGTTGAACTCGCCCCTACCCCAGCTGGGGTAGGTGACGGTCTGAAGACGAGTTTCGGACTTAAGGCGGATCAATCCACCAAAAGTCCCACGGAAGCAAAAACAGTATCCCCTGACTTGGATGCAACCATCATCAACGTCTTAGCAGACGGACGCGCTGGTCTCGACCTTCCACGAATAATTCGCGACAAATACGCTGGTGACCCCGTCTTTCGCGCAGTACTCGCGAAACCCAAGGAATTTCGCAATTTCGATGTTGACAACGGATTGATTTACCTGCGACTTGAGGAACGTCGACTCCTATGTGTACCCAAACTTCTGGTCAATGGACGAAGCATTCACGAGGTCATAATCGATGAAGCACATTCGCTTCTCGCACATCTTGGCTATCGCAAGACGCTTGCCTACCTCCGTACCCAGGTATGGTGGAAATCCATGGCGAAGGATATCGAGGCGTTTTGTACGTCTTGCTCTGTTTGTGCGCGGATTAAACCTAACAATCAGAAACCCTATGGGCAGCTAAAACCACTTGGACCTCCCTCGACTCCATGGGAAGTTATTGGCATCGACTTCATGGGACCGTTACCCTTGTCCAAGAACCGCGATGGATCGTTCGACTCGCTTGCAGTCATCGTGGACCACCTTACTGGTATGGTCCACTTAGTTCCTGGTAGGACAAACTACAAGGCTAAGGATGTTGCAGAGCTTGTCTTCTCTGAAGTCTACAAGCACCATGGTTTACCAAAAGCCATTGTAAGTGATCGAGATTCTCTCTTCACCAGTCAATTCTGGACTCATCTTCATGCTCTCATAGGCACGAAGTTCAAGATGTCTTCTGCTTACCACCCCGAGACGGACGGACTCACGGAACGCGCCAATCGGACGATCGAGCAAATGCTGCGACAATGTATCTCACCGACCCACCGCGATTGGGTTTCGAAACTCCCGGCAGTCGAATTTGCCATCAACTTGGCACGATCAGAGACGACCGGGTATTCGCCCTTCTTCCTCAACTCCGGACGGATTCCCCGCTCCATGGTTTGGGATGCTGCTGGTAAGGATGAATATCCCGGTGTGCGAGTATTCGCTCAACGGCTTAAACAGGCCGTTATGGGAGCGCATGACAGCATTCTTGCTGCCCGCGTCAAACAGACTCGAGACGCCAATCGGAAACGACGTGCAGTTCCTTTCGAAGTTGATGACTTTGTTTATCTCTCGACGAAGAATATCTCCTTCCCAAAAGGTACCGTACGAAAGCTTGTCCCGAAGTACATTGGACCGTACCGTATTCTACGAAACTTCAATGATACCTCGTTTCGACTTGATCTGCCAGCTCCCTTGAAGCAACGCGGGATTCACGACGTGTTCCACGCGTCTCTTTTACGGATCCATGTGCCTAATGACGACCGTCTTTTTCCGGGCCGTTTAGATACTCAAATCTCCGCATTTGACACGCCACAGAGTGAATGGGCCGTGGATCGCATCCTCCGCCATTCTGGCTATGGCGACAATCTTCTGTTTGAGCTTAAGTGGAAAGCAGGTGATGTTACGTGGCTACCACTAAGTAAGGTAGACCATTTACATGCCCTTGAGCAGTATCTTGAGGTACAAGGTGTTGAATCGGCGGAAAAATTGACTCGATTACCCGCTCTGAAAACTGACGACATTCAAATTGAATTTTCGCAGCTTTCTCTATTTGATATAGATGACTCGCCCATATTTAATGGGTCGGGGGGCGACACGCCGTCAGCTTTAACGCCCCCATCATTACCTCTTGCCATCATGTCCGTCGACCTCATTGATCTTTCCCACACCACTCCCCCTGCTTCTCTCCATCCGGACTCATTCCCATCGACTCTTGACCGGATCCGTGCGCGCAATGAACGCCTTGCCGCCGGACTCAGCCCTCTACAGGTTGAGATGCCTGTCATTCTCAACTTCCCCAACTCCATCTTCACCGACGACCCAGAGAACGAGTCTTTCCACTTCACCGACCGATACGGCCTTTGCATCGTCGGTTACGACCAGGCATCGGAGTCGTGCCAGATCCTCTTCGACATCCGCAACCACAAGGCGTCCGTGGCAGACATCACTCGGTTCCCCCAGTACGCCCACTCTGCTGAGACCCCCTCGACGTGGAAGCGCCTGTGGGATGCCTGGAACTCGAATGTGCGTCCCACGGAGATCGCAGCTCGCTTCCCGACTGTCAGCCTCACTACGGACACGGTTGACTTTGACGAGCTGATGAAGCCCGACTTCGTTCTAGTCACTCCCTCCCACTTCCCTATCACTATCCCCGCCGGAAGCTTCGACCTGAACGTTGATTGGCAGGGCGAGTTGATCAACTACCGCGATGACGATCACCTTATGGGTGAGCCTAGTGATTTCGCAGCTGATCCTCAAGGCTCTGTTCCCATGGCAGAGCCTCCTGCTGCGTCGGGACCACGTCCTGCTGGGCCGCCTCCTGTCTGGGACTCGACCTCCTCCATCCACATTGACGAGCCTCGCCCCACCAAGCCTCTACCCACCAAGTTTCCCAAGGCTCCCGCCTCCGTTGCGGACTCCGTCACCACCACTCGCACCTCTGCCACCACCATGCTCCCCCTCGCAGACGACGTCCGTGCAATCATGGAAAGCACACGCTCGTCTGACGAATCAGCCCTCTTCTTCGATCTCTTACTCAATGCGGCCAGGGACCAGAAGAAGCACCGCGAGTTCGTTGAACGCAAGAAGGCCGAACGACTCAACAAGAAGAGGCAGCGCGAGGAGGATGCACGTCTCGAGAAGATTGTCCAGGCGCGCTTGGCAGAGGAACGCCGGGCGGAGGTTTCCGCCAGGAGGCGTGCCGAGCTCGATGCAGACTTCGAGAAGAGGAAGAACGCCAGCATTGACAAGTGGCAGGAGCAGATCCGGGCCAATCACAAGTTGAATCAGAAGGAGAAGGCCGCGGCTGAGGCCAAGTTCGCGCGCGCCGGCACTACCTACAAGCCCAAGGACAAAGGCAAGGCGCGGGCTTAGAACCTTACCCTTTGGGAAGGTTCGGAGGGCGTATGTAACGATCGCGTTACTTCGCGCCTCGTCTCTCTTCCTGTCACATCGGACTTGTATACCGACCCATCTCTCCTCTTCGTTTATCCCCAGAGTTATCCCAAAAAGTATCTATTACTATACTGCTATTACTCAGCTCTAATTTTACTATAAATACTCGCGTAGCTAGAGTAGTTAGCAGGTTCTCCGAATCTACACTTTTACCCAGTCATTTCGGATCCTCTGAGACTCTCGTCCCCCGACTCGACTCTCATCGCCTTCTCGACATACCCGTGTGACGGATACCGTGGTCTTCGATCACGCTATCCTCACAGATACGTTTAGATAACACGTGACGCCGTGGCTCTTCTCTTCCGTACCGCGACCAGTGACAGTCGTGCGTATTCAACCTCGAGCGGATCAAGACCTCGAACCGCTCGTTTTTGTGGAGCAGAGGAAGGTTGGAGGTTTCAGTCCCCTTCTCTGCTCACCCCAAGGTCGACTCGGACGCCCCGAACGAGTCTCCCCTTTTCCCACATCACGCAAGCAGTTAGTCTAGGAAGACTTGTCTCAATGGAATCAATTCGTTTTGTACTCGAATTACATTATGTCCTTCTGTCACTGGCGATTCCCCAGTCGTGAAATTGTTGCTTTTCGCCTCCGGTCAGCATTATTCAAAATATGCTCTCCCTCATTCTTTTCTCAGCACAGAACTTGGTGTAAAACTTGACAGCCGTACGTTGCTATCCCTTTATCTCTTGAATGTAAACACTTGAACATATATTTCAGATGGCTGGGAGTGTTCCATCGGCTTGGATAAAGGAGCGGACTTCTTCAACACAACATCTGTGACAGCTCCCAGGCTGGGCTATGAATAGGATTGGCCTCGTTAACTGCGCGCTTCACACCCATGTCATTACGGCTGTCAGATGCAGCGACTCTGGTCCACCAGCCTCGCCTCATTGGCTGTGGGCTGCAGTACAATGTGCTGTGCTGATGCTTCTATCGTGATTTATCCCCTGCATTCACCACAGCTCATAGGCAGTGCGGCTGCCCCTATAAGTTACTTGCTTACCTCCCAGAGCCCACTTCATTTCCGTGCAAGTCCTGATGTCAGACCCCGAAGTATCGAACGATTCAACCCCTTTACAAAATTCCATCAACAGCGCACCGGCGCCTCCTTCAGAACCGGGGCCATCTACACCAGCTGTACAGGCGTCCGGCGCGCAAGAATCTATTACAAACAGTACGGCCGCGCCACAGGTTTCAACAGGACAACCTTTCTTCGGTGTTCTGAAGCAGGGTGCCAACTACTATCAGCACCCTGTCTTCAACGACAACTACGAGGAGCGGTTTCCCGAAGACCCGTATGGTGAGGAGACCGCTCCCAACGCGCGGGTATGGCGTACACTCGTCGAGGAGGCGGCCGCATTCGATGCGGTGTTTGTTGGGCAAGCTCGCGACGGTCTCGATGTCATGCTCGTATTTGTGAGTGTTCGCGTTAACATTATGACTTCACTCAACAATGTCTATTATCTTAGGCTGGTCTTTTCTCGGCCGTGGTAACCTCGTTTCTGGTGCAGGTGTCACAGAGCCTACAGGCAGACTACACCGCGATGTCTGCGATTCTCTTATACGACCTCGTCGCCATTCAGCTCTCTATAGCCGAAGGTGCCTCGTCCCAGCTGAACATAACTGCTCCGTCCGTCAATCCTATGCAGACTTTCAGACCAGACTCGATCACGGTGTGGGTGAATGGTCTATGGGTCGTCAGCCTCACAGCGAGCCTTGTCGTGGCTCTGTCGGCTGTTCTGGTCAAGCAGTGGTTGCATCATTACACATCCATACCATCTGGCACACCGGGAGCACGCAGCCATCTTCGCCAGTACCGATTTATCGGTCTCCAGAAATGGCGTGTGAGCATTATCATTGGACTCTTGCCCATCGTCATGCATACATCGCTCGCTCTATTCCTCGCGGGCCTCATGCTTTTCTTCATTCCTTTGCGCATGTCACTGGCCTGTGCGGTTGGCGTATTCACGGTTGCCCTCTGTCTGTTATACCTCGTTAGCAGTGCTATGCCGATCTTCTTCCCGCAATGTCCGTACCAAACCCCATTGACGGACTTCATCCATCATACTTGCCTCATTATCAGGAAAGCGTCACATTATATATCCGGATATGCCCAACGTCTGGCGTATGATGCACTTTCAATCTGTCGGTGCTGGATACATCGTTTTCTGCACCTTGACACCCCAGATATCAAGTTCAGCCATGTTCGTTCTCACAGGGTATCATCAGCAACACTAAATCAGCTAGAGACGATAGCGGTTCAGTCAGATTATGACAAGCTCTCCGTTGATGCACTTAATTGGTTGTTCAATGTCTCGTCCAATCCTACTGTTCAGAGCCTTGTCATACAGTCGATCGGGGGGCTCCCACCTGACGTTGAGGTGTATGCACAGGCAACTTGGGAGGATCAATATGAAATTCAACGTGTGCGCCAACATCTGTTGCAGTCGTGCATGCGTGATGGTCCCCTGCATCTCGCCGAAAGTGTCTGTGAACGGCTCAATCGATCATTATGTTTCTTTTCAAGCAAAGATTGGGCCATGTACTTGGTTTATAATTTCGATGAACCTCGATTCATAGCAGCTGCATGGGCCATGCGCACACTGTCTGAGCCATATATATATATAGGTGGTCGTAGTGACCTTCGAAAGTTCTTCTGCACCTTCAACAAACTTGAATTACATCCTCTCATATGGGTGGTGCTGGTGCGGTCTGCAGTGGCAGTTAAGTCATTTTATAATTGTTTCCAAGTTGACAGTTCCAAAGATCTTTCCAGCCAGGACTACGCCCATATCATCTCTCTCTTTCTTCCCGCTTCCAAAGTTCTCAATAATCCTAATGTGCTATCAGTTCAGTGTAGGACAGGTCAGAGGAGTACAGTGACGTTATATGAAGCTCTGGCCTTCCATTTGGGTGACATCTCAGAGTCTGTACAAGGCTGTCTTTTGAACATGCTCTCATCCGTGGACGACGACCTTTCTCCAACGTTGCCGCCACGCTATCGACTACTCTACAAGGCGGGTAAATTTGCGCTGTGTTATGTTACAGATGAATTTTGGGCATCATATAGAGATGCAGGAAGCTGTCGCCATTTAGAGCTTCTTGAATATATCATGCATATCTTGTGTTTGGAGTACAACACCATCCTTGAGGAATGTCCCTACTTTTTGGCACCAATATTCGATCTTCTTCGCACTATCATCGATAATACTTCAATCTGTGACTACAACACAGCAGGCTGGCAGCATCCAAAACTCTATGACCTGCTTAGTGCTTCCCTTTCAGCCATCATTGAGCTATCGAGTTGTTTCGCCTTGTCATGCCAGCCTGAATTTGTGTTCCCGTCATTTCACCGTCTATTACAAGTGCCTACATATCACCTATCTCGATGCCAACTTCCTTGTTGGGACCTCTTTTTCAAGATGGTTAACCTGATGGAAAGCACACTTGCCATTGGTAATGAAGCAATGTATCGAGCCTTTATCGATGGGGAATGGATGTGGATGCTTTCAGAAGTGTACATTGCGAACTACGATACTCATGACTCCACCTGTTCCTTCTCTTTTCAACCGATTTCTGCCTTTATCCACGGTTTACAAGCATTGGATTCCGCGTCAGGGCTTGAATTCATCGACTACTTGCACCAGCCAAGAACTTTCATCCTCACATTCATCGTGATCGCTTCTAATAGGATGTCCTGCAATGAGCCAACTTTGCTGAAGTTATGCCCCAAAGACTCTTCCTGGTGGGATACACACCGCGCCACATTGGATGATATTATCAACTGGTGCCGAGCCTCCAATCGTGATGATTTGCCGTTCCCTTTAGAGGACTTCTTCAACGGGAAGGTTGTTCAGACGGGCAATCAGGCAGTGTCCTTGGATGCGGAGTTGCGAAAGATATTTGCTGAAGATCTACGCCGGAGGGACTTTGAGTGGGCGGCATGTACGATCATATTAGGAGAAGCCGCTGCGGAATCGCTGTTGAAAGGTGATTAGAGTTGAATATCGGCAGTTAATCATGTACTGGCCACTAGATATAGCGTTGCAGACCCCGAAAGGTACACCTGCAATACCTCTGAGAATAATAGTAATCTGCATTAGTACTTTAGCCCTTCCACCAGTTGTCCAAGCTGGCGCTGCCGTTAACACCCATCGTGATGAATCCAGCGAGACCCTGCGAGATGACACCCCCGAGGGACTCGAATTTGAATACGGGGTTGTACTGGCCCTCGGGGCAGTGGCTGTCCTCGAAGATGTTAAGGGAGTCGCGCCAATTCCGAGTGCGGTCCTTCAGAAGATTCGTCGTGTACGGGTGCATCTTGTCCACGACAGAGTCGACCTCGTCGTCAAAGAAGAACTGCCCGACGTGGGAAAGGGGGCCGGTGTCGAACATGCCATTCGGTAGCGCTGTCCACTCTGGAAAGACTTTGATGTGAATGTGTCGCCCGTCCTGGCAGTATAGTATCCGGGGAAGATACCTGCACAGACGGTTAGATTTTGGGCATTCTGAACATGTAAAGGCTTACTGGTAAATTGAACTATGCCGTTGGCGTTTGTTGGCCACGCGCCGCGCAACCAAGTTTCTTCGTGTTTAGTTCTCGGGTACGCGCTAAGGAGGCCAGAGCGTTTGCCGCCGACCTGGGGCTTCTCGTCTGCGAGATGGGGATGTGGTAGAGGATGCCCGGCGTAGTGACCAGTCGTGTTTATGGCCCCTCAGTCACGACAGGTGTCAGAATACAAGTGTTGTTGTCGATCTCAGCTTCTGCCGTGGGTGTACACTCCATCAGTGAAGAAGATGCGTCAGTTCCTGTGTGTACAAAGATGTTGGTTTCTTCAAGTTATCTGCTTCAGCAATGTAATGCACTCACCATCCTTGAACAGATCTTCACATATCCCTCCAATCCAGCTTGTATCCCAAGCTTGGGACCAGTTTTGGAGCCACCAAGGGCCTTCTGCGCCCACGCCCCCTTTCGCTGGGTGGTGTATGCTGCTACCGCAGGAGCACAGTGATATGCGGCAACCTGGAGAGCACGCTGCGCCTCGATTTCCTCCGGCGTCGTGGGCTTTGAATGGGCCGTTACCAGCAGTGGTAAGAAAGAAGCGAATAGTAGTGAAGGCAGCATCGTCGTCGTCGGATGCTAACCGAGGCTGTGGAGTGTGAAATCCGGGGACACATGCGGGGTATATATATATATACACCTCCTCCATTTTTCTCGATCATCCAGCTCGGACTAACAACAAATAATCGTAAGCATGTGAGGCTAGTCGAGGCCGGTGAATCTGAAGTGACGGACATGGCTACGACGACTAGGGGTTCCGGAGGGGAGGGAGACATAGTGATGAACCCACTGCTGGCTGCAAGCGCGACGGGCTAGGATGGCGGTAAGGCTGACGGCCCAGAAGCCGTGAACCCAGACGTTAATTTCGTCGGCGACAAACTGCGTCGTGGGGTTGAATAGAAGGGCTAGTGATATTGGCAGCGGAAACACCATCAGCCAAAGCGAGCTAGATAGACACGAGGTCGGGCGGCTGAAGGATACCTTTTTAAGATAGAAATAAGTATGAATTTGACTCGAAGCGCTAATTCACGTCACTTGAGCAACACTTGAGAGACTTTTTGGCTGTTCTACGACCAGTCGCGTCTTGGGCGCGTCCAAGATCGGGTGAAGAAGTGTCAAGGAGCGATCGACTCAACCGTGACAACCAAACAAACACAATCTTATTTCTTGACGCCCATGATGCTTATCGTCGTCGCTCCTCCCTCCCACAACGTGCTCCTCGGCGTGATACAGGGATGGTGCCACGGCCGACGGACAATGTCGCCAATCAATCCAGGGTCTGTGCGCGGCGGCGTTGGTCAAAGCACTTTAGCACAAAATGTCAATGCGCAGCAGTCTGACGGCCAGGAGAAACCGTGCTGCACTTGCGGTCAGGTCGAAATTCAACCAGGCTGGCCTCCTGAATGCAGGACGAGAGAAAGAGGGGAACTAAATAGAGCAATTTGGTTGCAATTTGGCGTCTGGAAAATGGGCGTTCATTGACGCGACCTCGTGAGTTCCTCTTTATGTATCGCAAGGAGTTGTTCATGACTCGAGTGACGCTTACAGTCAGCGAGACTCAGAGTAAACGTTTTGTGGTGTCAATTCATTCCTCCGGCGGATCCAACGGTACCGGTCAAGGATGCCTATCCACGGCGATCTCGACTTCGCTCCTGGAAGAGAAACTCCGGACGACAAAGTGCTGTCTTGATCGCTGGCAAGTACGTACATGATTACGATTCATTCGCTGAGAAGTTCACTAGATTCATAACATACACTTGTTCGGACGCGTCTTTCGAAATTGATTTGCTAGAGCACGCTTTCCTGGTTTGAAAACGTTACTACCCACCGTAATAAGGCGTACCTTGTCCCGGATTTAATATCCTGACAAGAATCAAGGTGAGCACTACTGCGGAGTCTCCACTAAACCTGAAGTCGTCCGCAGCCCGACGAGTATGTCGTAACTCTAACCCGCCGAGCAGATGAGGGCTTACGCGTATAAGAAGGCCTTATTTCCCTCATCCAAACGCATATTTACTTCCATGTCTTTCGTTAGAGTCCCAACGCGACTCAGTTTTCTTTCCCTTCTTGTCGTTCTCTCTGCTTCCACCCTTCGAGTCAACAGTCAGTCCTGTCGTAACGCTCCAGGAGACGCAGGTTTTCCCACAGATGATGCCTGGAGTGCGTTGAACGCGTCTATCTCTGGTCGCCTTACCGCGGCCGTCCCTTCTGGCCAATTTTGCAGAGACCGCGGCGGGTGTACGGATGCTGAATGGTCCAGTGCGACATTTCGTGCTGGGATTCCTGGTGCGATGGACTATGTATGTTCCTCGATCTCCTTTTAAGGTTACCTCGTTGACTTGCTCAATAACGTAGCTCAATCGGGAACAGGTATTTTTTTCGCCGCGATTTGTGGTTGATGAGCTCATAGAGTGTTAGTACTACGGCGTCAACCCGCCGGAAGTTTGTGTGCACAATAGTACCACGTGTGGGCAGGGAAATGTTCCTTTGTACGCCATTCTGGCGACTACGGCCGAAGACGTCCAGGTGAGGATCATACATTCAATCGCCTGTACTCTGCTGAGCCTTGATTTAGGCGGGTATCGCCTTCGCAGAGGCTTACAATTTGCGCGTTGCCATCAAAGCCTCTGGACATGATGCTTCCGGACGATCCACTGCGCGCGATTCATTGTTGATCTCGACCCATCTCTTCCAGAACATCTCGTTCCATGATGATTTTCAGGTTGGCAATAATAGCATGGGCACGGCAGTCACCGTTGGCAGTGGCGTCTTTTTGAACAATTTGTACCGAGCTGCTAAGGATCAGGGTAAGATCCTCGTTGGGGGAGGTGCTGCCACGGTCGTGGCCGCGGGAGGATACATTCAAGGCGGTGGGCATTCGCCGCTTTCTCCTCTTCTTGGTTTGGCTGCCGACAATGTTCTTCGTAAGTCCTGTCGTCGTAACGTTGGCCTTGGTTAATAGATTTACAGAATTTACCATTGTGACTGCCGATTCCGAAGTCGTCACTGCAGACGAAACTCAGAACAGTGATCGTCAGTCTCATTCTTCTTTCCTTTTTCGCCGCTCACCCTGCGACTAGTATTTTGGGCTCTTCGTGGCGGCGGTGCTGGCTCATGGGGCGTCATCCTGTCTGCGACGTTCCGCACTTATCCTACATTTAATGGCACACACGCCATCACCCTCATCAACACCAGTGGGTCGAATGCTACGTCTACGATGGCCGACATCATGCGGTTGCACGCTGAGCACATCTTCGACATGGACGACCTTCGCATTGGGCAGTACTTCTTCGTCTTTCCGAACGCGACGTCTGGGTTTGAGTTGACTCTTACTCTCAACACCTATTTCCCGAATGTTACTGAGGCGGTTGCGACGGCGGCGATTCAGCCATTTTTGGACGATGCGGTGGCGAGTGGTGGTAGGATCACGTCACAGAGTGTTGAGGAGATGAATATTAACGATATACTCGCGGGTGAGGATGATGCAGTGGGAGCGAATTTGGTTATGGGGTCGAGGCTCTTTCCTGAGGATGTCTATCGCAACTCGCCAGCTGTTATTGGGGAGATGTATACGAAGCTTTTCGAGAGTGGGGCATTCACGTGAGTGCCTGCCATTTCCTGGTCTTGATCTTATAACTTAAATTTGTCGTGTAGCATCCTGGGTACCATGGTTTCTGGAGGTCTGTATATGTCTTGGTAAGGAGGCGACCTCGCTGATTCACCGTTGTTCGTAGGGCAAGTCGCAGCCAACACCCATATCGACTCTGCCGTCACACCAAAGTGGAGAACGTCCAAAACTCATGTACGTGTTCACCACGTCCGAAGCTGTAGTCTTTTCTTGACCACCCCTGTAGATGATGGTTGTGAACGCCTGGGCGGACGACGCGGAGCCGTCCGAGGTTCAGGCGCAGACGGAGCTCTTCCAAAAGACGCAACTGCCGATTTTTGAAGAGGTTATCGGGACGGATGGGGGTGCGTACTCGAACGAGGCGGATCTGACGGAGCTGAATTTCCAGACGACGTTTTATGGGCCTAATTATGATAGGCTGAGTGAGATTAAGAGGAAGTATGATCCTAGTGACCGGTTTATCGTTGAAGGGGGTGTGGGGAGTGAGCGGTGGGATAGGGATGGGTTTTGCATGGTTGTATAGTAGAGGGAGGGCCCTCTCACTATAGTTTCCCGTAGCACGTCTCTCTTTTTGGTTCGTAGGGCATGGACGAGAACAATTATTTAATGAAAAATGCTGGTGAGCGACTCAGAATGCTAGGTACATTGCTGATATCCTCAGAATAGGTCTGCCAAAGGTTCCAAGTCTTGTACCCCCTCTAACGCGGAGGTGGCACTCTCCTGGCAAGATGGCCACGACGCTATCAATAGCCGAAGATACTGATTACTGTATACTCGAAAAATAATCTTTGTATGTCTCAAATACCCAAAGCGTACATCTCGTCGAAGTGAACTTTGGGTGCCAGGTCGCTGCCCTCCTCCACGACTGCATCATGCTCGGCATCAATCGAGTTCAGTAGGCCATCGGTGTGATGTTTTGGCTTCCAACCAAGTTGGTAGGCCTTACCGGCCTTGGATCGTGCTACGGCATTCATGAGCAGGAGAGGCTTGATTTTGGGACGTACTCACAGTTGCTTGCGTAGGCAAACTCGGACCACCTTCCAAAGATGTCCAGCTCCTCCTTAGCGTCAGTGACGGAGTACGGCTCGGGGGTGTCAATAACGCCTTTGGCGTACAACCGCTTGCCAATCTCTACAGCCAGTTCCTTCCATTGGTATGTGTCGGTGGCTAGTATTGAAATAAGCAGCCGCGACTGAGATCATAGAGACAAGACGTACCACAGAGGTAATAACCTTCGTCGCCCGTCGGAGCTTTCGGGCTCTCGCTCAACGCGTCCTCCATGATGATTATGTAAAGGTCCACCAAATCTTGAACATGAACGCCGTTCCACATCCCGAGTCCTATGGAATGCTTAGCCATGCATGACGGAAATTTGAAGTTTCAACAAACCTTGTCCGATGTAAGGCGACCTACCATACTTTAGCGCGCCGCGAATGAGGGCCGGAAGTTGCACCGATGTTCTACTATACGGACCCGTCCCGCGGCCATCTATGAGACGAATGACTCACTTGGTATAGTGATCCTGAATGCGTTATATACCCACAGATGAGCGGAGGCATGACGACGTATCCTCGAATGATTCCACGCTCGGTAGCCGATGTGACAACAGTGTCCGTGGCTCGGTGAACGTAAGTGATAGGGATGGCACGGATGTCTGCGCAGTCAAGATCCTCATATCTAGGGAATATCTGAGAGCTTAGAGAGTTGCAAACCGCGAGGAGACTCACATCTTGTCGCTAGCGTACTGGCCGCGAGCATCGTCGGCCAGCGCGCCTGTGCCCGAGCTATGGATCAACACCCCTTTCTTGCCGGTCTTCGTGTAGTGCTCCTCTAGTCCATCAACTAGAGCTTGCGCACCCTTGGGGTGGTCCGCATTCGCAGTATGGAGAATAACTTGTCCACGATGAGTGCCCAAACATGTTCCAAAGCAGTATGAGACTTACCGTCCGCATTGCTCGCTGCTTCTTTGACAACATTGATATCGTCTAAATCAGCGACGATGGCACGAACACCAGGGAACTTCTTTTCAATGGTTGCAGCTCGTTCTTGTCCTCGCACCAGGCAAGTAATCTGCACGTCTCCTCCACGAGTGAGCAGAGTTGCGAGTGTTGTACCACCGACAAATCCAGTTGCTCCAGTGAGAAGCTACTCACATGTCAATAATACGTTGGTGCTGAGAGAGAGGTAGGCGCACGATGTTCAGAGTCATTTCCGTTTCTCTCAAATCTTGAGTCGCCTAGAAAGTGGGGGGCCCGTGGGGCCCTGCACCCACACATCAGGAGGCTGTGAATCGGAACGGCAAGTCTAGAACAAACAGGCTTACGCCTACGGCAGGTGGAATACCGCGTGGGATCAGAGCGGATAAACCTCGTGTCTAAGTCGCGTGACCGAATCTTACCTTCTACCATCATGTTGCGCCATCTCATGCCGACCGCGAGCGATGACAGCAAGCTGACCTCGATCGTTGATTTTCTCACGCGCTTACCTTCTCGCTCTACTCGTCATGATGTCTTTCTTGGATGGTCTCAGCCTGGGCTTGGTTTCACCGGTGTTCAAACTGCACTGCTCTCGGACTTCCGGACATAAGGAGGCCCCGTCCCTCAAGCATTGGCATTACATGGTTGTCTCTTCCATCTTTGAGAACTTTGATCTCTCAACTCACTGGTGTATCACTCAGAACGCCGCGTCCGGGTCCCCGGCACTAGCTTGCATCGATGAGATTTCTGCGCATTCTAGGACATGGCCCCTCTTCACGACCATCTGAGGAATCGCCCCTCTTGAGTCTTCCGCGGCGCTCTTCGCGAGACGTGTGTCGATCATGTATGAAAGAGTCGAGACAGTCTCAGTGCTCTACTGCCTATATAACCTCTTCCCAACAATGCTCATCTTACATCTAACACAATCTACTATCGCATCACATATACTACGATGATGATCCTGCATGGTTTCGAACCTATGGGCTCCGTCCCTATTTCACCTGCAGTCTTCGCGCCGACTCCTGAACGCCGCGCAGCTTACGTCGACTGGGACTCCCCGTCCGTCATTGAAGACATCTATGGCAAACCTAAGGTACCTGTTCTTCCTCCAGGTCATCTAGCATTTGCTGACGACGGTACACAGTCTCATTAAAGCAGTCATTGAAGAAAAAGCTTCAGCCCATCACCCGGCCGCTATTATCTCCCTTCGTCGTGTCAACGTCAAATCCGTACCCACCGGAATCGGACGCGCCCGTTGTAAGAGCGGTCAAGTTTGTCGCCAGACTAGGGCAGCCCAAGAAATTTGAGATCAAATTAACAGGAAGGTGGAGGCATGCTGACGCACCGACGCCGTCGCGTTTGGTTCGGAATCCAACGTCGCTCGTCCCGGAGGGGTGCTACACACTGGTGGAGAAGAACGGGTACTTTGTTGAGAAGAAGGAGAGGAGGTTGAGTGGAAAGAAGATCAAGGATAGTGTTGCTCGAGTGTGCCGGCGAGCATCTCAGGCTTCTTCACAAATCAATCCTGCTGTCGTGTGCGCAGAGGATTCCGAAACACACGCATCAGCCGCTAGGCCACAGGTCTCTATCGTACCCATCGTCACCCACACTCCGCCAACTCCTAAGAAGCTCGCTCCACGTCCAGCCGCGTCCAAGCGGAAATCCTCGAGAAGGGTAAGGGAGCAACAGCTCAAAGAGTACATTCCTCCGGCATACCTCCTCGCGCAGCGCTGTATTGATATTGTGCATTCAAGAAGCGCGCGCCATGCGGCTGAAGATGTGCTGCGCTATGGGGCACCTCAGAAATTCTAGATTATAGTCGTTATAATTGCTTTTACCATTATTTGCTTGCTCTGCCGTTATTCTTGCTCTCGTCCATTGCTGAACGTTTCTTTTGCTATCTTGACGCATCTACTATTTGTCGTACTACCTACTCTACATTTCGCTACTTGATATCCGCTGCCATTGCTCTGTTATTTTTCTCTTATCTGTATTGCTCGGAAAATAGTATTCTCTCATATACTGTAGTGTTTCAACCGTAGGTTCGCGACTTGTGACCCGATATGCTGTGAACTTACAGCAAATAGGTTCATAGACCCTTAAATTCCCTTATTTGGACAGGCCCGCTATAAGCGGGACCTGAAATTTCCGCTTTTGGATGCCTGTGCCTGGCCAGGAGGCTCCGTGATGCAATATGCAATATGTATAGGTTCGGTTCGTGGGGCTCCGTGACCCAATATGAGAATATACGGTTGAAACGCTACAGTATCCTATATCTTCCAGTCGTTGCGTAAAATGTGAAAGCGCGAGCACTGAACCTGGTGCTACTACAGCCACTACAAGTTGTCCTTGTGCGGGCGGCCATCTACTGAATCTTCATGACGAGTCGTACTCCTTTCCATGCGTACAATACCCAGCCGACTTGATATACAAACTCTGTATTAAACATTTCTTCCTTGGCAATAGAGGCGCCTCAAGAACCTGAACAGCGGTGTTCGAGCAGTCGCTGTCCAAACTATCGTGAGGTCCGTAGCGCTGAAAATGTGTTGGTATGTACACATTACTACTCTAAAAATACAATGCTCTGATTATAATGTAGTCCATGAAATCATACATGTGTGTGGCGTGGATGCCCGAGCTGCAGGGTATCCCTTCCACAGGCTCTAGGGTACAGCTCCCTCAGGCCTTTACTAGTGGGTCATGATGCCCGATGTCGCCCGGAGCTGGTCGACCTGGCCGCGAGTCAGAAATCTTGGGCGGACTCTGGCAAGATCATTAGCACGAGCATTGGCCCGTAAAGAAGAGCGCGACGTACTTTTCGTTGTTGTACAACACGAAAGTCAGAAGACAGGTTTGCATCGCGGCCCACGACATGAGGGGCTGTAAACAGAGTGAGATCCAGCGCCGACGGTGCAGAAGGAAGGAGACATACTCCACGACGGGCGAGCCAGGTGTAGTACATGGTGTGTAAACGTTAAACGTTTGGCTGTTAGAGTGGCTGAAGTGTCGAATGATCTCCCCATGTCATCCACGACCGACATTTATACCTCCCCATGTTATCAAAATGCAGTGGTCCGGAAGCAACTCGACTGGCGTGAAGGCGCTTGTTGGGAGTCTCGATTATAGAAGCCTCGACCTGGACCCTGCATATAATGAACGGGACGGCGGACGGACACGGGAACCTCGGTTGTCTGGAACGCAGGGTAAGATGGCGGGTGGGGTCTCGAACGAGATGTGGACGTCTAGAGACGTGGTTAATTCAGAGTATGCATCATGTTGACCTGACGTTACGATGGTTACAGTTTTGGGTCGACACTCTCCTGTAGAGGTCTACCACCCCAAGACTCTCAACATTAAGATCCATTACCGCCTTCACCCAAGTGTTAGATGTTACTCTGCGAATGTTTGAACCGAGTCAAAGATCTGTGCGCAGGTAGGATGAGTAACGAGCGGCTAGGGACCGGCCCACGAACTGCATAGATGCTCGCTGGCGTTCGCCACTAGGCAGGACACTGTAAGAGTGGCAGCGGCGGCAAGTACGAGGAAGAAAAAAACGTCCTTTCTGCGCAATTAGGTGCAGACACAGCCAGTACGTCAAACGCCCGGGAGAGACGAAGAGTCGAGCGGGAATACTACGTCCAACGCGAAGCACCAGGGTGAAAAAGACTTTTTCAAAGAGTCACAGATGCCTGAAGGAGTGAGCTACGAGGCTTCTTTCGTTGGAGGCATCATCATGCAAGTGGACGGTGAGCACGGTTGGGATCTCGAATCCACAGATGGAGACAGCCGCAAATCCGCCATCACAGTGGGGAAGTCCTTCGCACGGACACAGGACAAGTGTGATCAGACGGGAAGGGACTTGCAGACGTGTGAGGGCCGACGAAAGAGAAAATATCGACTCATTGAGCGAACCCAGACATACAACAGGACAGCTAATCCATGTGGCCGTGACAGAAAGTCATCATCGGGTACTATGAGACACACCAGAGTTCACTGCGGACGAGCTAGATGAAGTAAATTTTTAAAAAACATTTAGTCAAGATCCCGGATTGCATACAGCGGACATAGCTAGTGGGCTACGAGCCTGCACATAGGACTGGGACGTTGGCACTTGGATGTTGAACTTGACATGTAAGCGGAAGAAAAAAAGAATTCTTGAAACGTCACAAAGTATTGGGCGAAGACAGCGCCGGTATGCCATACGCCCATGGGAGAGTCGAGCAAGGACGAGGCAAATCATCGTCGGGTATGAACTTGGATGTAGGCGTATCAGTATGAGCGAAGTTGAATTGTAAAAACCGAACGCCACGTGAACAGAGGACAGAGCCGGTGAGCTACGAGCCTGTATGTAAGCTGGGACGTTGCCTCGATACTTGAGAAGCCGAAGGGGAAAAGAAACTCAGTACTTGTCGCGACACGTCCAATACACAGCACCGAGGCGAACACAAGACCAGCGCGAAACAAAGTAGATGGTACGCCGCCATTGAAAACATGAGAGTAAGCACGAAGAAGACCACGACGCGGTATCGGCCAGCCATGTCACACAGGACCAAAAACATTCACCGAGCCTATACTACGGCAGCTGCAAGAGGTGAGCTACGAGGCTGCCGCAGCCATTGATGCTCATCGACTTTAGGAACTGGGTATCGGAAGGGGAAGGACATAGCCTGAACAAACAAATGTCACCGTGAATGAGGCCGACGCGAAAAAAATGACCTTCAGTCCGACGCCAATGCCAATGAGGACAGCGGTGAACGTTACAGCTGATCCACGAGTCCACGGCGCACAGAGATAAGATGTCAAATTGAACCCGAAGCGTGACCCATGGGAGAGACCGAGACCAAAAGTAAGATGCCCGAGGGGTTGACAGTGAGCTCGAAGCAATCAAAGGGAAGGAGACGTCTACGGGAACCAGACCAACGAGCCTCCCGATGGTTAAAAAAGTCTTTGTAGTGGAACGCAGAACCGCGGACAACTTTACGGCTGATCCACAAGTCCACGATGCATCCAGTCCACAGGCAGGCCGCCATTTACTCGGAGCAATGGTAAATTTTTTAAAAATGGAGTTGGAACAGCGGTTCGTAGGTGCGCGCGTTCTCGCTGGACCACGCGTCCACGTATGAGGAAGGTTCCAAGGTTGGAACTGCTGATAGTAGGGAGCCGAAGAGAATCAGAATCCGATGACAAGCAGACCAACGAAAGAGATACAGATAACTCAAAGACATGCGGGGCTTGACACCTAATTCCCACTAGTCCGTGTGCTTCGTGCGAGGGTAAACGAACACAGTAGAGATGTGGGCGCAAGCGCTGAGCGCTGAGCACCGGGAACAACGAGGAGATAGCACCGTGGGTTTGAAACAAGCTGACGACTGGGAGTGGCGAGTATTGACGAACCAAAATTTGAGGAATCCGTGCAAAGGGCGACGCATACTCGCTAGACCATGCGTCTACAGATGATCGAGGTACTGAAGAGGAGAAGAAAAGCTACCACGACAAGGAAGCCTAGGACACGCCGTGAAAGACATTCAAGCCGAGGTACTGATACCTTTTGGAATGCCAAAAAGAAAGGTCCAGTCGCAGACAACTCCTCCCGAGACCCCCGTCCAGTCCACGACCTCAAGCGACATTCTGCCATATGTCAAGCAATCATCAATTTGCATTCATACAACATGGATCATACAACACTACTAGACAACGGGAGGCTTGCTGCCGGGCTGGAAGGTGTAGGTCAAGCCGCACTTGCCGCAGTACTGGCGGTCCTGGTGGAAGGCCATCTAGCGGAAAAATTAGATGGAGGCTGCGTGAAGGAAATAATCGACTTACGAAGATACCGGCACCGCACTCTGCGGATGGGCATTCACGACGGAGGCGCTTGATCTTGCCGTCCGAGTCGACCTTGTAGTACTTCAAGATGGCCATCTTGACCTTTTTGCGCTTGTGCTTGATCTTCTTGGGGGTCTACAGGAAAAGAAATCAGTAACGATAATTGTGTCAAGTAAAACTGTCGCATACGTTGTAGGTCTTCTTCTTGCGCTTCTTGGCACCACCACGGAGACGCAACACGAGATGGAGAGTGGACTCCTTCTGGATGTTGTAGTCGCTGAGGGTACGGCCGTCCTCAAGCTGCTTTCCAGCAAAGATCAGACGCTGCTGGTCGGGGGAATACCCTGTCCTGGATTTTGGCCTTGACATTGTCGATGGTGTCCGAAGACTCGACCTCAAGGGTTATAGTTTTGCCCGTAAGGCTATCGTCGCTATCGTCAGCAAGCGAGTAGAGCGAAACAGCAAATCAACATACGTCTTTACGAAAATCTGCATCTTGCGACGGACGCCTCTGTCTGTCCAACGACCTCAACGATGGAGTCTTTGACGAAAGCAAGAGCCGGTGATAGTTGCTGATAGAGACTGATACACTGTGCCGAAGCTCGCCGAAAATGACTGTACAGTTTCGGAAGTTGCCTTGCCGGATTGATGTATTCAGGCTCCGCTGCCTCGGCCCGAGACGCGTCGATTTCAATTTCGCTGCTTTCACCCACGACCACCATCTTCACCTTTCTCACCGTCAGCCAGATCTACCTTTGACTACTCCGGACGTCACCATGGCCCCACAGAATGAAGACGACATGATGGACGTTGACCCAATACCGGCGTCGGCCAAGGGAAAGGGAAAGGCTACCAATGCCTCAGCTCAGCAGTATGATGAGAATCTGCCTTGGTACGCGTCTGAGTGCGCTGCTTGAATCGGCTCATAAACGGGCGCGTAGGGTGGAGAAATACCGGCCAGTCACGCTTGACGACGTCGTGTCGCACAAAGATATCACGGCTACCAGTGCGTGTCGCGTGTTGTCGCTGTATGCTTTGCTGACACCCCTGTAGTCGAAAAGTTTATTGAGAAGAACCGCCTACCGCATCTCCTATTTTATGGCCCTCCTGGTACCGGAAAGACGTCAACTATCCTTGCTGTCGCCCGACGTATATACGGCAATGACTATCGAAAGCAAATTCTTGAGGTGCATTCTCTTTCCTCGCGTTATGTTTTGCATTGACATCCATTTCTCAGCTTAACGCGTCGGACGAACGTGGCATCGACGTTGTCCGCGAGCAAATCAAGCAGTTCGCTGAAACGCGTACTCTTTTCTCCAAAGGATACAAGCTCATCATTCTCGACGAGGCAGACATGATGACCCAAGCCGCCCAAGCAGCACTTCGTCGCGTCATCGAACAATACACCAAGAATGTGCGCTTCTGTATCATATGCAACTACGTAAACAAGATCACGCCAGCCATACAAAGTCGATGCACTCGCTTCCGATTCTCCCCTCTACCTATCGCTCAGGTGGAGAGACGGCTTACAACGGTGGTAGAGGCTGAAAAGTAGGTGTATACATCGTGCATAATTTGTGAACTAACGATCAGCAGCGTAACCCTCACCGATGATGGAAAGAAGGCTCTTCTCAAGCTCTCCAAGGGTGATATGCGTCGAGCATTAAACGTTTTGCAAGCATGCCATGCCGCATATGATCTCATCGGCGAGGAGGAAATATACAACTGCACTGGCAGTCCCCACCCCAAAGACGTCGAAGTCATCGTAAATTCGATGCTGTCTGACGAGTTCACGACGTCTTACAATCGTAATTATTCCCCTGCCGCACCCAGCTGGGACTAAGTTTGGGTTGACAGTGATCACCGCGATGAAGACGGAGCGCGGTATGGCATTACAAGATCTCATCGCCGGAACATACGAATTCATTGAGGGCCTTGACCTGAAGCCAAATGCTAGGATTTATCTATTGGATCATCTGGCGACTACAGAGTAAATCATTCGCCTTTCTGTTTTAGTTATATCGGCTGACGCAGCTCCTAGGCATCGGCTCTCGACGGGTGGAAATGAGAAGATACAGATGACTGCGCTGCTCAGCGCGTTCAAGAATGCGGTCGAGTTGACTGCGAAAGCGTAGTGACGCTGCTTGTTTTTCTTACTCTGCTTGAATATGACCGTGACCATCTCCCATTTCTCTCGTAGAAGATGCCAGATCCATTGCTGCTCGGGTGATCGTCATCAGACTTCTGTATGTGTTGAATGTTCAATGCGCGTATGTAGTAGAGCGAGTGCTATGACTGACTCGTCGTTGTTTTCTTTTGGCGGGTCCTATGGCCGGGGGATGCGAGCTGGGCTAATTAGTTATTCCGACTTGGACGCCGTCCTTTCTTGCCAGTACCTGCCTAGATCTGACGCGTCAACGTTCAACGTCGAATTTGGGGTTCAATGTGGGCTGTAACCCTGGGGAGACATTCCTCCTCGGGCATGTGCCCTTGCCCTCTGTCAGAGTTTGACTTGCAGTATGGTGCTCTCGTATGCTTGTCATGATCTGGACTGAACCCAAGCCCATATATGCCGGGACGCCAAGGTCATTCCAGCGTATAAAAGGCATTCGAGTTCGTGTTAAATATCCACCTCATCACCAAAAGACACTTTGACGATGCGTTTTAACCTCTTCGCGCTCCTTCCCCTTGCCGCTGCCACCGTGGCTACTGCGCCTGCTGCCCAAGCTACGTGCAACACTGCGTATAATGGTCCTGGGCAGACGTTCAGCTGTTCGAAGGTTTCTTGGGTACACTTCCTCGTCGTTGCTGAAGACTTGAAGAGTTGATTCGAATGTCGTTACTAGGTTCAGACTTCCTACGTCTGCTACGTCGGCAGCGGCGCGACTTACTGCTGCTCTGGGACGGCCGTTTCTACCTCCGTAAGTGATGGTCTTCATGATTTTAGAGACGGTCCAAGTTGACGTTACTTGTATGCAGGCTGGGTTGATGGTTGGAGGATGTCTCTAAGATTGAGCAATTAAAGTGATGTTCATACACAAAGCAATGGGGTATTATACAGGGAAGGGAGGTATAGGAAATACTACTGTTATGAGAAAACCCTTTGGCACACTCGAAGGACACTGCCCTTGATCTTCTTTCGGAACGTCTTCTTCTTCTTCTTCCCCTCCAACACGGTCTCGATCTCCACCAACGCATACCACTTTTCTGAGGCAGGCGAACAACGTGGTGTGGGAGCTTTGATATGTGTACTCGGAGGGAGCTGAGCCACGTTGAATGTCTTGTTGGAAGTGGCTCTGTGGCCTTCAAGTTTGCGCACTGTACTAACCGCCGTGACGACTCCCGAAATGTATGCGCGAGCTACAAGAGGGGTCGCGGATGAGAATAATGATATAGCAGCGAATCCGACTGTTATGCGTCGTGTGAATGGGCGCAGTCTTTTCTTCAGTGACTGTATTGATGAACACAAAGCTATCGAGGTTATCAGGAGGTGATGAATGAGAGATGGCGATGTCGTACCTTTAGCTGCCTTACAGCGTCTCTTTTTATGTTCAGTGACGGCGGTGGATGATGAGTGGGCCACCGGACGAGGTGCTTCCGAGCAGTATTTGGGCAGAGGAGGCACGAGGGATGGATCGATGACCCAGAGGATTAAGATTCCTAGGCTCTATACATCGCTTCAGCTTCACGCGACTCGGCGAAGAAGCATAAGCAACAAACCTTGACGATCTCGAAGATCACTTGTACTACACGGCATGCGATGGCTACGTATGAGATGAGTGCGAAGGAGAACATGGTGGTGGTTTAAGGTGAGGAAGGGTTGTTGGGCACTGAGACTGAGAATGTCTTTCGTGATCGATGAGGAACTTTTCTCGCGAAGAGGGGCATGCGAGAATGCGCATGAATCTAGTGGGCGAGGGTTCCTACTTATGTGGGGGGCTTACTATGGACGCGTCTTTCGGGGAGATGGACTGAGCGCGATTGAAGTGGTCATAATTAGACGAGAGAACCTTGAGTGCAACGGCTAGGACTGAGTCGTTCATGTCCGGAAGACCGACTGCAGTGCATTTTCAAACCGTGCAGGATGGCACCTTGCTTGAAAGGCATGATGGGTGAGGGGAGAAGGCATTGAGCACGTGTGATCGACGGCTTCTGCTAGTACTACTATCGGACTCATCACTGTAAATTCTTCGAACTATGTACCGTGGTCGCAACGCCCGACCGAACAAATCAATGGTCAGAGATATTTAGATCGTTTCGGTCCCTCCCAAAGTCAACCGTGGCGCAATTCCTTTCCACAGCCAACACTTGATTGGCTCTGTACCGCCAGACGTGACGATACACTCGTCTGGCAGACGGACATGTCGATGGAGATTATGACGGGCCCTCAACTTCACGCAGAACAAAATTGATTGTGATAAAGTTCACGACTTGTAATCGGATGGTAAGAAAGGATGGCGTTCAAGTTGAAATTTCCAATTAGCTCAGCTCGCATCCCCCAACCATAGGACCCGCCTAAAGGAAACAACAACAAGTCAGCCATAGCACTCGCTCTACTAAGCACATTGAACATTCAACACATACAGAAGTCTGAACACGATCACCCGAGCAGCAATAGATCTGGCCTCCAGAACCGGGATTCGCGATGTAGCAGACGTAGGACGTAACAGTCTACAAGCGTCAATCAAATCTGACCACAGTGGAAAAAGAGAGGGATCTCACGAAGGATACTCGTTTGCAGGAATAGGTAAATCCAGGGCCTCGCTTGTCAGCCGACATGCCATCGTATGCGTAGTTGCAGTTGGACTGGGCGGCGTCAGGCTCTGGCGCGGGTGCGGCAGCCACCATGCTCAGAGCCGCGGTCACGATTGGGACGATGGCGGCGAAGACGCTGAAATGCATGAGAGTATGGCAAGGAAGACGCTGTGAGATTTTTCAACAAGAGCTTGCTGCGTCAGACTGGGCTCTGGGCAGCCTCTTTATATTACTTCACGACGTCGATTCGACGCAACACGAAATAAAGTTTACTCAGGCAGCTGTTCATACCGCCCACAACAGCATGGAGATTTCGCTTCTAAAGACGTGTCCAGAACCTGTGAGCATGCGGACTCGAACATTTTAGCCTACCACTGAAGCCTGAAGACAGGGATCCGCGGTCTTGACGTGGAGGACCTGTGGAATGACCAGGTGAAGAAGGCCTGAGAGCGGCTTCAACTCGGAGAGGAAGGCGAAGGAAAGTCTAAGACCTCCAGTAAGGTTGGACCTGGCGTTCAATAAACACTTTGCGTTGCTCTCAAGTCCGTATAGCACCGAAAAGACCTCAAAACGTTGAGCAGCGGTCGGACCAAGATGCTCACCGCATGCTGCAGTTCCGAGCACCATCTGTCACTGCCGTGGCTCGCGTGAGCTGAGGAACCTCGAAATATGACACGTCTCGTACCTGGGCCTATCTTAGCTTGATCCTCCGCTTTGCTTGTACACCATCCATTTCGGCTGTAGCTGTAGCCAAAATTTCGATCATTAGGCAAGAGAAAAAAGCTGTACCTTGCGTATCAGTGCCACGTTCAGCTCACGTTCAAGTTGACTCGAGGAAGATTGCTAGAGTCTTGACAGAATATCCCAGGTTCAGAACAAGCTCTTTGCATCATCAGTTCAGTGATCGTAATACTTGAGGCCTTGAGCTTGAGGTGTTGGAAAGAACTCGTCGAGTCGAAAGGTCTGAGTGGTCAGTGGATGAGTGGTTTCGATCGTGGGAAAATGAAGGAGGGCCTTCGAGTCTTTCTCCATCATCTATGGATGCGCCTCTCTGCTCTACCTAGAAGCCGACACGACGACACGGAGACACCACACGAAGATACCCGCACACCCGCACACTACTCCCATTCCAAGACGTCGCCCATCAGCACAGCCACACACGCTTCTTGCTTCCCACCACCACCATCCGAAGATGCAACCCACACCCGGAAGACGCGACACACCCGCGAAGATGCACGTCGAGGAAGACGCGCCAACACCACCATGCCCACGAAGAACGCGCCCGCAAGGATGAGTTCACGTCGCACCCACCCTCAGGAGATCACCACCACCGAGCCAGAGACCCCCATCGCAGTTGGAGCTACTATCAGCAACTATCACCGGCTCTTAAGACTCCATCGTTGAGGTCGTTGGACAGACAGAGGCGTCTGTCGCAAGATGCAGATTTTCGTAAAGACGTACGTTGATTTACTGTTTCGCTCTGCTCGCTGCTGACGAAACGATAGCCTTACGGGCAAAACCATAACCCTTGAGGTCGAGTCTTCGGACACCATCGACAATGTCAAGGCCAAAATCCAGGACAAGGAGGGCACCAGCAGCGTCTGATCTTTGAGGACGGCCGTACCCTCAGCAACTACAACATCCAGAAGGAGTCCACTCTCCATCTCGTCTTGCGTCTCCGTAGTGGTGCCAAGAAGTGCAAGAAGAAGACCTACAATGTATGCGACTAATTATCGTTACTGATTTGTCTCTAGACCCCCAAGAAGATCAAGCACAAGCGTAAAAAGGTCAAGATGGCCATCTTGAAATACTACAAGGTCGACTCGGACGGCAAGATCAAGCGCCTCCGTCGTGAATGCCCATCCGCAGAGTGCGTGCCGGTATCTTCGTAAGTCGATTATTTCCTTCATGCCGCCTCCATCTAATCTTTCCGCTAGATGGCCTTCCACCAGGACCGCCAGTACTGCGGCAATTGTGCGGCTTGACCTACACCTTCCAGCCCAGCAGCAAACTTCCCGTTGTCTAAGCTAATCGTAGTGTTGTATGATATGAGTACATGCAAATTGATGACTGCTTGACACATAACAGAATGTCGCTTGAGGTCGTGGATTGGACGTGGCTTAACTGTATAGTTGTCCGCGATTCTGCCCAGGACCTTTCTTCCAAAAGGTATCAGTACCTCGGCTTTAATCTTTCACGGGTGCTTGTCGTGGTAGCTTTGCTCCTCCTCTTCAGTACCTCGATCATGGAGGCTCATCTGTAGACGCGTGGTCTAGCGAGTATGCGTCGCTTTGCAACTGCGGCAAATGTTTTGGTTCATTAACACTCACCACTCCCAGTCCTCAGCTTGGTTCAAACCCACGGTGCCATCTCCTTGTTGTTACCGGTGCTCCGCGTTTGCGCCCACATCTCTACTGTGTTCGTTTACCCTCGCACGAAGGTGTCAAGCCCCACCTCGACTTGCATGTCTTTGGGTTATATGTACTATCTCTTTCGTTGACTCTGCTTGTCATCGGATTCTGATTCTCTTCAGCTCCCAACTATCAGCAGTTCCAACCTTGGAACCGTGGACGCGTGGTCCAGTGAGAACGCGCCCGCCTGGGTCGTCAACCTTCCAGCTCCATTTTTAAAATTTTACCGTTGCTCTGAGTCAAAGGCGGCCTGCCTGTGGACTGGATGTATCGTGGACCTGTGGATCAGCTGTAAGGTTGTCCGCGGCTCTGCGTTCCAAACCCTCATTAATGTCGAATTCATGCTTTTTTGACACTCGGGAGGCTCGTCGCTCTAGACGTCTCCTTCCACTGTCAATGGCGTACCCTTCGGGCATCTGCTTAGTACGCAGTGTATTGCTTTTGGTCTCGGTGCTCTACTTAGTTCTCTCTCATGGGTCACGATTCGGGTTCAATTTGACACCATCTCTGTGCGCCGTGGACTCGTGGATCAGCTGTAAGGTTCTCCACGGTCCTCATTGGCATTGGGGTGGGACTGAAGGTCATTTTTTTCGCGTCGGCCTCATTCACGGTGACGTTTGTTTGTCCACGCATGTTGTATGAGTACATGCAAATTGATGACTGCTTGACAGGTAACAGACTGTCGCTTGAGCCTCCTCGATAGCTGTATACTGTACAAGTAGCAGTTCGAGCGAGAAGAGTTCTTCGGAACAAAACGGCTCCTCCAGCTCGTCCTATGAGTCGTCTGGCTCAAGTTCTGGTTCGAGGAATTCGACCGCTGGCAATGGCGAGGATTGTGAAGAGTAGTTTCTTGACATGGACTTACACATTGGACTAACGCTGGGACATTTACTATTTGGACAGTTATGGACTTTTGCTTACATACCTTCACAAACAGGTGTTTGACATTTACTACGCTTACCTTGCTTTCGGTCTGCCTTTCGGAGATTCATGGTACAGTGTTGAAGATTAGTATCAATATTCAGACTTCTGAGTTTCTATATGCTTGAAACACCCAGCGCAAGATAAGTTAGGAGTTACTTGTAAGCTGTCGAGGCTTTGTAAGTTGAGTCTATTTGCTATACTGCGCGCAAGCGGAGTCGGGCGGCAAACAACATGCGATCAAAACAGTCCAAATATTAAATCGTACCACTGTACGAGCATTGACGTTCAAGCTCAGTTGGATGACGCTTTCTCAATAAGCCAGCATCCTCCGACCTCGGGACCCTTCTAAAATGAACAGCATCAGTGATGTCTAGCTTGGCTAGCTCGAAAACGTACATAGGTAAATACAAGGTCGCCGGAACAACAATATCTGTCTTGGACGATTCCCCATCCTCCGACGTAGCAGAGGTAAGAAGTGACAGCCTTTAGGGATCGGGCATGAAAACCTGCGCAATCGGAGACCAGGGAGATACGTTACATAAGAGACATGCCAGCAGGCATATTCGTATCCTGGCCCTGTCCTGCTTGGCGTCGTACCATTGTACGCGTTGTCGCAGTACTGGACGGTATCGGCCGCTGGTGCGCTGGAGCGGCTACCACCATGTTGAGAGCAGCGACAAATAGTGGAACAACGGCGAGGGCGTTAAAATGCATGTTCCACCCAAGGTGCTAGAGTACAAGGCGAGTCTGTGCTGCTCAAAGGTCAGCCATCGAGAGCCCCTTTATACTCCTTCATTCAACGATCGACCCACAGGAAGGAAGGCCTGGCCGACGATTAGGAGCGAATTGCCCAAAGCTGCCTATACCGCCAGTAACAGAATGGAGCCTTCCCTTTTGAAGGCGAGCTGAACATGCAGCATGTGGGCTCCCAGGTTCTCGTCCACCGCCCGTGGATGAGGAAGACAAGGATCCGCGTTGCGGTCGCAGCTGACGTGGAGTACCTGGAAAACGAAGAATGGGGACCACTAAAGTGCGGCATGAGCTTGGAAGCGTTATCAAGAGTCGGATAAAGTCCGCAGGCATTATGGCGTAAATGGTAGTGCAAGGTAGTGCACAATCAATCTTAGAGGGAAGATCGTGAAGGTCCGAGTACATCCTTAGACGCCAACGGAGTAATGTTTCGGCTCAGCTAAGCAGCTGTAAAGGTTCTTGGAATCGTGAAAAAGAGCCATTACACAGATAGCAAGATGAGGAGGCGAAAGCAAGACGCGTTGCGTTCACGTGACCTCGGCTCTGTCAGGAATTCACACGCTCTGTTTTCTTCCTCCCGCCGCATGGAGCAATTACTGTCCGCCTCCGTCCTCGCTGTTCCAACTCAAGAACCAAGTGTTTGATCCGAAGGCGCTGTGGGAAGACTGCACCGCTGCGTTGCCCTCAATAAGTGTGAGTCATTCGCAATAGGTAAGCCATGAATCTCTTGACTGGCCTTTCACTGTCTTTCCCGTATTAAATAATTATCAAATCATATAGACGACGTCTTTTTAGCCACCTCGTCGCTCCAATACAACTGTTTTTCATCCCCGTATTACCAAGTTGTCAACTGTGGCGAAAACGATCACGTTACTCTTCCGATGGTGATCGCACCTGAGCGGCATGCCCACACCACCACCGGACGGAAAGGCAGCTATATAAAGAGCAAGACATGCCAAAGAAGCTTCGACTGCCTTTCCTTGTTGCAGGATGACAGCACCCCAATCCCAGCCTACAGACGTGGTGAAATCACCAGAGCCAGCCGTATCCGAGACGTGTCATTCAACCAGCGACATACCGGAGAACTCGGAAGACGACATAATCGTGGACTGGGATGGTGAAGATGATCCTGGAAACCCAAAGACGTACGTTTCTCATTGTGGTAATTACTGCTGTCTATAACCAGTCTGCTCTTAGATGGCCATACGCGAAGAAATGGCGCGTGACTTTGACCGTCTCCCTCTTCACGTTCTGTAGCCCGGTGGCGTCTTCTATGATCGCTCCTGGTGCAGCGACAATTGGGGACGAGCTTGGTATACATAGCAGCATGCTACTTGCAATGTCAATATCGGTTTTTGTTCTCGCGTATGGTAAGTCGTTGTCGTGTTCATCTTTTTCACTGTCTCTGATAGTATCTACAGCTGTCGGTCCTTTGGTATGACCCTACTTGAAGATCATCCACAACGTGCTCATACTGTATTCCTTAGATTCTCGGTCCTCTAAGCGAGCTGTACGGCCGCACGAAAGTCCTTCAATTCGGAAACCTCTTCTTCTGTGGTAAGTAGAAACGTATCCACGAATATGCGATCTTATACTGATTGCAGCATAGCATGGAACCTGGGCTGCGGCTTTGCCCAAACCGAAAGTCAGCTTATCGCGTTCCGATTCTTCAGTGGTCTCGGTGGATGTGCACCGCTAGCAGCTGGAGGCGGCTCTCTCGCAGATATGTGGCGCCCGGAAGAACGAGGCAAAGCAATTGCGATTTATTCTCTTGCGCCATTATTAGGCCCTGTCATTGGACCAATTGCGGGTGGATGGATCGCGGAGAAGACCACCTGGCGATGGGTGGTACGTTTTAACTCATCCTTTCGTGTCCGGACCTTATGAATTACTAGTTCTGGTCTACGTGCATCTTTGACGTCTTCGTTCAGGTGCTGGGACTCTTCTTTCTTCGAGAAAGCGCGTACCTTTGTTCTTTGAGCGTGTGTGTTAAATGACTTCGCACAGCTTATCCCCCTGTCCTCCTGGAAAGGCGGGCCCAAGCCATACGGAAAAGCATGGACCCCGAGAAGGGCAATCGCCGTGTACGGACTGTATTTGAGGAAGCCGAGTCCCGCGAGTATGTCTGCTTCTATGTTATTAAATGTATGTATACTGACAATCTCACATAGCTGGAAGCACCTCTTCGGAAAAGCTTTCGCTCGTCCCGTGGCTTTATTCATTTACGAACCTATTGTCCAAGTAATCGCGGTGTACAGCGCCTTCGTCTATGGCGTCTTTTATCGTGCGTATACGAGTTCACTGGCATCATCTCTGTCCTGACAAGACGGCATATACAAGTCTTCCTGACGACGATTCCAACGATATTCAAAGTCGTCTATCACGAAGACATCGGCGTCGCAGGTCTTCATTATATTGCCCTGGGACTTGGACTTTGGATCGCGTCGCAGGTCAATGCTCGGTATATGGATAAGATTTACATGTATCTGAAAAAGAAGAATAATGGCGTTGGTCGCCCTGAATTTCGAGTTCGTGAGTGCCAGTCGACTTGTCCTCACAAAGTTACTGAAATTATTTTACCGCGTAGCTGCTATGGTCCCTGGCTCCGTGATTTTCCCTATCGGGATGCTCATATCCGGCTGGTGCGCTGATCAAGGCGTACATTGGATCGGTACGGACATCGGGCTCGCGTTAGTAGGAGGTGGAGCCATCCTTATTCTTCAAAGTGTTCAAGCTTACATTGTCGACACGTTTGCGTTGTACGCTGCTTCCGGTAAGAGTCCTTCAACATTCGCTGACGTTTACTGATCTGTTCTCAGCACTATCCGCTGTGGCGTGTCTACGTGCTCTAGCAGGCTTCGGATTCCCGCTCTTTGCTCCGGCGATGTATAATGCTTTGGGGTATGGTAAGGGTGTGACGGTGCTCGCTGTCATATCAATCACTATAGGGTGTCCTGCGTAAGTCACCCTTCTTTCTACCTCGACGAGAGTCTGATCTGAATCTCTGGCTTAGACCGTTTCTGTTTTGGAAGTATGGACAACGAATTAGAGAAAAGAGTCGACATTCGAAGAAGGAATGATTACGAGTCGTGTTAATCGGACACGTGCTACCATCGACCTTCCTTCGAGGATCAGTACAGTATCAATTGGGCGATCTTTTTAACGCTAGGGCGATCTTTTTAACGCTAGGATGCTCATATTTGTACGTTACCGTCCTATTGTCGCTGAATAGGATGATCTTAGAACGGGCTTGAGCAACAGAAGGAAGAAACTGTTGCATTGAGTCTGAGCAGCCTATAGACACCTTCTCTTGACGAATGACTACTGCAATCCTTCACTTAAACGACAACTTTGAATCCCTTTTTAATAAACCCATCACACTAAATCTGTAAGACCCTTGTTAGTTCTGCAGTCCTTGCCGTAGAAGGAAATGTGGCGCACCATTGGAAGAAGCACTGGAAGCTGCTCATGACATCGTTGAAGTTGAGCTGCTCCAAGTGGGCAGTGCCAGGGTTAACGAGTGTGATGTGGCTGCCCGTGCAGTCCCTGTTACTGTTTATGAGGGTGGTCATTGAATGAAACGAAGCAAGAATTGAGATAAGCGTACGTGAACAAGTTGCAGAACACGCCGGGGTCGGGCCCGAAGCTCGTAACCTGGTCATTAAAACCCGAGCCGACGTTGATGCAGCCGCTAGTGGTGGACAAGAAGCAGTTGCCTGTGAAGTTGGCGTCGGTGCAGAAGAACGCGTTGGGTTGGCGCTGTCAGTTGAAGGTGTTAGTCATGATTGGCGCAAACAATGTCGAAAGAGACGCGCTGACCTTCTCGAGCTCATGAGGGGGAGCTGCAGACGCCAGAGCTGTGGCGAGAACAACGGTTTGGAGGATGCGGGTGAAGAACATTGCTATTGAGTGACTTGTATCGAGGTGAGGAGTCGATGTAGATTTTGAGCGAGTCGCTGTAGGCTTTATACATGGCCAATATGGACAGGTGCGGATCCAGGACACACATTAAAGTATGCATTTTTGCGCTAGAGACGTGACTCGGTGGCGGAGAACGGACTGCGGCCAGAGACGGAATAACGGTATCGGAGTTCCGCCAGGTACGATTGAGATTCAACTCAAAAGTGCGAGCTAGCAGGTCTTGTAGAAGCGCAAGGAGCGTGCGCGGCTCCGTTTGGTGCCCAACGTCCGCGCTTCAAGCGAGGCACAGTCTGTATGGGCTGAGAAGTCGTGGGATCTGACAAAAGAGCGAATGAATGTTCATGATTCAGCTCAAAGTGTGACCTAGCAAGTCCACTAGAAGCTCAAGGAGCGTACGCGGTTCCGATTGGTGCCCAACGTCCGCGCTTCGAGGCGCAGACTGTATGGGCTGAGATCTGCGACGTCGTGGGATCTGACAAGCGGAGCCCAGTGAAAACACCGTCCAGATCTGGCCGGGAACTATGGATCAGCCAGGTGAATGGATGAAAACGCAAAATCCAGCCATTCAAGGCTAGACAGGCTAGACAGCATTTTCAGTGGGGTTCATGACTCGTGGGCAGAGAAGCAGAAATGATGCACGGGGTAGTAGCGCTGATGAACTAGCCGGCCTCCATGGCCTCGCAATGAAAGTGTACAGGAACACGCGTCGTGTGGCCCTACTAGTACTACTTACACATCCACCGGAAAGCTGAGGGAGCGGAGACAGGGAAAACACAGACGAGAAGCCCATTACAGCAGGGCCTCAAACTGTATAGCCGATTCGGAAAGTTGTTGGCTGACAAGCAGTCAGCCGAGGGCGAAGCTGAAAGGAGCTTAAGCATGATTTTGTGTAAGATGCTGATGGACGGTGTGGAAGCAGAACAGGGTGAATAACGCTGACTGGCCCCCACCGGCCAGACATGGCATGAAGTGAAAGTAGAGTGCTACGCAACATGCTGTATGATATACACGTGTGTGGCAGACCGGCGTCATCGGATGGTATATCCGAACATCCTTTTAACCACCATGTCGATCGACCGTCCGCATTTTTCACAGCTGGCTTTGGGACTGAGGAGTATACACGCTCTGCTATTTCCGCTGTTCCTTGCCCTTTCAAGGACAATGTTCCGTTTACCAACTTGAATGCTCACGTCGCACGATACTACTCGTTCTGGAGTCTGGACTTACCTCTGGTGTCGGAGTTGACGCAATCTGGCATCTTGTGATTCTTCTGGATCGAAGTTGGCTCTGCCTGAACCTCACTTTCTCATTCCTCGTGTTGACGAATTCAATCTCATGCGCGTATCGATTACGAAGGGGTGTGTACCTGTGTTCGTGAAATTTTCTGGGCTACAGGAACACGCTTTTCTTGGCAGCGTAGTCATAATGTGCCTTGTGTCAAGTCGAAGTCATCCGTCGTGTCTGGGCAAGCAACACGTTCTTCTGCGTACCTTACAGACACGCCTTTCCTCCTGCTCTCATCTCCTTCTTTGCTCATATGCTCGCCAGAGTCAGTACCTTTCTTCACTCGCTGACAGCATCGAAAACCAGTGAAGAAACCACATCTAAAACAGCACCCCGCGCACTCAAAACCAAAGGCGAGCTCGGGCGACTCTCCCCCTTTTCTCGCGGAGTCGTCTTAACCTAATAGTTGTGTTAGTCTCTGGTAGTACCGAGTTCTAGCCCCATAGAAAGTCTAGGAAATAAATCGCCTCAGCCATGAGCTCACCGACCTCAAGGCGCACGCCGATGAATGACACATGCATGATGCGGTAAAGAGCTGGGGAAGTTCAAGGCCGCGAACAGGGAACTGGCAGATGCTAATAGGACGCTTCAGGCGGATCGATAACTGAGCGAGCTCCAGGCGAGGAATCAATCGGACGGAACAATTATGCGGCAGGAGACGATCAGCACCTGCTGGAGATGCCAGCACCAAGCGTAAAAGTCGCGTAAGACGTTGATACAGACGCAGACGCGGTGAGACCCAGCAGTCATACAAAGGCGCATAAACTTAAAACCATTTGACCAGCACCAACATTCCAAACCCTGAGTCAATCAAAAACACACACCAACTTCTTCCTAGCAAATCCTAGATACATGCACCGATAAAATTACATAGATAGTATATCATGAACGATAGTGAAAAAAAAAAGTCCCCAGTAATAATACACCATATTAGATCCACAAACAAAAATCACGGAGACGGGTCCCCCGGCCTGGGCTTCACCTCCCACGGCGCCGGAATCCTTGCCACATCCACAAGGTTCACGTCCGCCTTGACATCATTCAGCCGCTCCCGCTCCGTCATGTTCATGCGCGCCCGACACCGCACCAGGCGTAGCTTCGTCCGCTTGATCCAAGTCGCATCAGTAAACCGAAAAAAAAAAAATATCACAAGTCGCAATCGTCTCCCGGTCCTCCTCCATGTACGGGTTTTCCGTCTGCAGCAGGTCGTCCTCCAGCGCATACAGACACCACAGCGACTCCTCGTACAACTTCTCGCATTCGTCCGTGCTAGTCGCTTGGTCGAGGAGCTCCTTCCGCGCAGCGGTGCGACTCTGTGAAACGGTTAAAGATGGAGATGCACGACGCGGACACTTACCAGGACCAACGCCCGATCATAGACGAGCTGATCCAAAAAGGCTCTCGGGCCTTCATACTTGGCCGGCAGCCACGTCTTCACCAGCATCGCACGCTCATTGCACTTCAAGAAGTGGTCCTTAAACCACGATAACGCTGCACCTCATCAGTCTCATCTCAAGCAGAAAAGAGAAAGCAACACACCATCATCAAAGCCCTCACTCACAACAAACTCTCCCTCAGGATTAATCTCCTTCATACTCTCCTGATGCTGCCGGAGCTTATTGATCCCCTTCTGCGAAAAGTTCATCAAGAAGATGTACACCGCCACACACGTAACCGCATTGTACTCGGCCTCCACCTCGCCCTCCTTCCGCCGCTTCGCTCTCTTCTCGGGCTCGCCCGCAAGCGCCTGAAAGTTCTTCGGATCCGGAAGGGGTTCTACCACCAACACATCAACATGACTACTCAAAATGAATAACAGAAACGCACTTTGTGGCACAGCCTTGACATACTCGTACATCTCATCTGCCCAATGCGTAAGCACATCCGTCTTCTGCGCGAGCTCCTCTAGATCCGCGAGCAGCTGGTCCTCAAGCGGATCCCTCTGTTCATCGCCGTCAAGCGCGATGATCGGCGGTCGTCTAGGTGAAGAGGGTGCGCTGTAATCCCTTGATAACGTTGGTCGATGCCCGAACAGCTTCCGCGAGGCAAGGCTCAGCGCTCGATGCAGCGCGTTCGTCGCGGCACGCGATGCCACGCTAGAAGGTGAATGTGACAGCGGCGGGACGGTGGGATTCGGTGGAGGGGGAAGGTGGTGGTGGGATAGTCTGTCGACGGCGAGGAGGCACCCGGCGGCCGTCCAAAGGTTTCCGGCGTGAATTTATTTCGTCGACGGTGCGGTTGAATTCGACGGCTTGTGTGTCGCCCACCAACACATACTCACGTCGGAGGATGCTGTCCTCTTCTTTCTCCCCAGGAATTATGGACTCTGCCTGGGTTGGTATAGGCGCTGGCGGTTTGCTCGGTTGTGTTACGCGTCTAGATGTAGGTGGAGGTGGAGCATACGTTCGTGTCGGTACCGGACTAGATCATTGTCAGCTCTAAATCACCTCCGAATGAAAATACTTACTATACAGGTTGCGGAGCCGCTTCTGATACAGGTGTGGATGGTTCTCCCAGAGTTGAAGGCTTTCTGAAGTTGAATTTACTGGGAGGTATCATCGCTGTGGGATCTAAAACCTCGGGAGGGATTATTCTATGATGTGGAGGCGTCGGTGGCCTCCCCGACCATGACTGACCATCATCATCAGGCGACGGTTCTCTCGGTTTGGGGAATTTAGACTTTGCCAACGCCTGACTGTTAAAGAACTCGTCAAAACTAGCACGTTCCACAGGCTTCTGTTTCAACAGCGCGCGAATGAGCTTCTTGATATCGCCTGCGACCGGCAAGTCAGAGCTTCCACCACCACCAGTCTTTGCAGCTGTGGACTGAGGCTCCTCATCGGGAAACTTGATACCTTTGGAGTTTTCGATCTTTTTCAAAAGTTCGATATGATTCTGTGCTCGGAATGGAGGTCTCCCGACGGACATTTCGTAAAGAACAGCGCCGACAGACCAAAGATCGGCCTTGGCATCGTACTTGTGGTATCCAAGAATCTCGGGAGCCATATATAACCTGCGCTGCGGTTAGTGCGGATGGTAAGGAACGTGGATCAGACATACGGCGATCCACAAAGTGTTTCGGCCATCATCGCGCTAGGTAGAGAACGAGCAAATCCAAAGTCGGCTACTTTGAGGATGGGGACGCCCATAGGGTGGCCTTTGGCCAGTTCTTCCGGGGGTGCTGGCTTGAGGAGGAGGTTCTAGACCATTGTAAATGATCAGGTCATGTCTGGGGACGGAATGCATACCTGCGGTTTAATATCTCGATGTATATATCCGCGGTGGCGTAGAAACTTGAGCGCGCGGGCGAGCTGGCGCAGAAAGCTGCGCACGACGATTTCCGCTAGACCGCCTGTGCGTGGATGGGGATAGTATTGAGGTGAGGCGCCTGCAGATGGTATGTATTCGAGGGTTTCGACCCGACCGCGTTTCTTGATGTAATTCGTCAAGTCCCCGCCCGAGCAGTACTCCATGATTAGGTAGATGTGGTGTTCAGATCGCTGTAGTATTGGTTAGGCATGCGTGGATTGCAGTATGATAATACGCACAACGATGTCGGTCAATTTGGTTATATGGCGATGAGACAGCGCCTTGAGAATCTGGATTTCACTCTGCAGATTCTCGAATAGCTTGGCAGAGAGATTATCGCGCCTCACGGTCTTGATAGCGACCTGGACATGTGTTTCCTGCACCTCATTGTTAATATATATGGCTCAAAGGCGGTACCGATGCCCACCTCGTGGTAACCCTTGTAGACGGTGGCGAAGCTGCCTTGTCCAATTTCGGACACGATAACATACGGTCGTACATCCTCTTCGTCGTCGCGGCGCAGTGCAGCGAGTACCTTTGTGGTCGCGGGCTTCGGGACGGGTGTTGGTGGCATTGGCGACGATGCTGACCGGGAAGCGTCGGCCGCAAGCGTTATGAGCGTAGAGAACAAGTAGTACAAGTCCTCTGCAGCGTCGCCGGCATCGAGGAAGCAGGTCGGGAACAAGGCCTGAATTCGTGATTGCCTGATGGCGTGCCACTTCCTAATCAGGCCGGTGACCAATCATTACACCTCCCGCCGACCCAGCTTTTCTTTTACTGTTACCTTGCTGTACCTAGTATGCTGTTTCAGGTTACACTGACCTCTTACCGCCAGACAATCTTTACTGCTCATCGGAACTTCCAGACTGTCCCTGTTCGCTTGCAAAAACAACGTCTAATTACTGCATAAAGGGACTGCCAACTCTGTCTTCGCTCTCAGCTCTTGAGTGTGCCTCGAAGTAGACCCAGAGGCTCACACTTTCATCGCGCGTTACTGAGCTTCTACCGCGTGCCAAATTTATGGACATTCTCCGCACACACGAACGTTCCCTCTGTCAGATCCCACGATTTCTCGGACCCATACAGTCTGTACCTGGAAGAAGGAATGAGCTTCTGCGTATCGCACGCTGACTGGTTACGTCGCCCATTGAGCTGACTCTGCCTCGCCGAACCCCGATGGCCATCACTGCACTCATCACAAAATTCTTTAATTGTATTAAAGGGTCACCCCCCGCCATACAAGGTGCTTACATGGGTACGGAAGGCCTTTCATAGAGGACGTACTTAGAACATCCGTGGCAATATATAGAGCCCATACATGCAGCCTTCCATAGGCCATGTATGCAGCATTTCGTAGCAGCGTAGAGGACAAGGTCCATGCCTTGCTGGTGTGCGATGAGTGCGGCGCAATGCTTTCTGGGACGAGCTCGATGCCAGGGATGTCAGCTGGAAGACACTACGCGAAACGGGGCAAGAATTGTTCGTGCTGCACACACTGTTGTCCTTAGAGCGGTCGTGTGCTTGTTTCGGGCAGTATGTCTCCAACATGTTCACACTGTTCGATGAGTCTCCAATGTTCATTCCGGCAGGGGCTCTGTATGAGGGGATTTGTAGTCAGGAGGATACAATCCAAGACGACGGAGATGATGACCTGGCTGGAGATGAAGATGCAGTGGAGGCCTTGGAATGTGACGATGACATGGCTCTGGCACTACGGGGATTTGGCTTGGTGTAGTTTGGTGTGTAGTATATAATCCTAGTGGTTAAGTTGGTGTCTTGAGAGACTCTGTAAAAATCCGGCTCAATTGGGATGGCTGCCATGGGGTCTGGCAGTCATCAAGTGGTGTATGCGAACGATGGCAACTTGAGTGCCCACTCACATGGGACACTGCTTGACAATAGAGATCACCACGAGTCCTGACTCGAGTCGATTCGTGACTCATCAGGCGAGTACTCATGGGGGTCAAAGGCTGTTCATGACTCTTGCATGACTCGAGTCCCCCTGACTCACGAGTCGAGTCGAGTCGAGTATTTGACCCTGCGAGTCCGAGTTGATTCACGAGTACTCCCCAGACTCATCTAGTATATTGCTGTAGTTAAACCTTATTTAAGCTATTTAGCAGATATTTTCATTGATTCATGTGTTCATGCACGAGTCAACACGAGTCAGGACACGAGTCAGATATTAGCCTTAGGCTGTTCATGACTCTCGCCTGACTCGAGTCCCCCTGACTCACGAGTCGAGTCGAGTCGAGTATTTGACCCTGCGAGTCCGAGTTGATTCACGAGTACTGTACTATTTCGATCAATTCGTTGGTCACAGGTCACAAGGACCTGTGAATCGACGAAATGTCACAAGTGTCACCGAAAATTTCGCGAAAAACACCCTGGCGGGGCCCCGCCGGCCTCCCGACGCAGCTCCGCCGCGTCGGCAATTACCAAATAAGGTAATCTGACGAAACGAAAATTTCGTCAGACCGGTCACAGGTCACACGACCTGACGAATTGATCGAAATACTGTAGACTTTCATTCAATTCGTCGGGCCATGTGACCTGTGACCGGTCCGACGAAATTATGGTTTCGTCGAATTACCATATATGGTAATTGCCGCCGCGGCGGAGCTGCGGCGGGAGGCTGGCGGGGGCCCCGCCGGGGACTTTTTCTCAATTTTCGCTGTGACTCTTGTGACTTTTCGTCGATTTCGGATCCTCTGTGACCCGTGACCGACGAATTGAATTAAAGTGTACAGTAGTACAGTACTCTCCAGACTCATGCGACTCGTGGTGATCTCTACTTGGCAACCGCGGGCTTGTGGCCGGAACATGCTAGCGCGGAGCCATGGCTGTTGGTATATTATGCAACCGTGTGGTTAGCCCAACTCATACTCATACTCAAGCAAACAAGACAGGGAGAATACCTATCAAGACGTTAGTATACTGTATACTTTCGACCGTATATTCGAATAACGGATCACGGAGGGCAACGAACCGAACTTATCGCTTAGGATAACGCATCACGGACCTCAATTTCAGGGTCAGATGGCCCAAAACGGTAAAAATTTCGCTCCCGCCTACGGCGGGACGTCCAAATGCGGTAAGTCGGGGCTCCGTGCCTGGCAACGAACTTAGTTCATATAAGTTCGTTGCATAACGCATCACGACCGGCGAACATCCGGTCGAAAGTATACAGTACTGTCAACTTGAGTAGACGGAGTATACTGAGGAAGCTAATGCAAAATGGAACGAGAGCGAGAATACGAAGAAACCATTAGCTACACACTTGGGCAGATTCCAAGACGTACAAGACAGTCAAATGGCAGCAGGCTGAGGTTGTGTCTGGGTGTTCGACCTAGTATTTTGCCTTTGACCACCTGGAATCGTCAGAGAGCTCGGCGACGAGAAGATAAGTGAATAGAGATATACCGAGGGTGAGGGAGAATGCACTAAGGGAGGACGGCAGGCAGCAAAGAATCAGCGATGCTGGTAGGATGAAGAAACCTGCGTGTCATCATCATCAACAAACACAAGCGAGTCACGTTGTAAACGCGTCGTCGTCGCGGCGCACCGGAGAGCCTCTGCAGAACGATCAGAAGGCCATAATACGAGGAAATAGCACGATTCCCATAAATATGTAGACACACCTGTGATACACGGACATTTGATAGGGCGAGATCCAGAAGACTCGGGCGCATATCGCGCCGCCACATAGTTCGGTCAACCACAAGTAATGCACGGCAACGAGCTGGGCGATATGGTCAAAAGGACGCCGACGTGCTATAACGAGTCTGCCTATGCAGACATTCTCACTGACAACGGAAAACATGAATATATGCGTCTCATATTTCGGAGAAATGTCCGTACCGTCTCAAATCAAGCTGTGTATCCTTCAGATACTCTCCAAGTCTTGCTCCTGAATCTTCATAATGGGCATCGTACTCCGTTGTGGCTGCAGTCGCGTAAACGGCGCTCATCGCAGCTGCGTTCGCGTTCACGATGGCTACGGTCGCATCCACAGCCCGTCTCTAGGTGATGGGGGTGAAGACAAGGCCAGTGGTGGATAGAGATAGACCGGGACGCGTACCTGGGCTGCCTTTATGCGTCACCAACAACGTCAAGACCACTCGACAGTAAAGACAGGGCGGCATTGCCGCATTCGTTCCGCGATTTCAAGGTCGGATTTGCCTACTGAAAGTGCGCCAGCAACCCAGAAAAAGTGTAAAGCAGCTCACCGTCGCGCTCGCAGTGCGACATAGAGTCATCTGCACCATGCAGCAGGGCGATATATTCATGACAGCGCCGACATACAGTCGAGCGTCGGCTGCATCGCGCAGCGGCGACATAAAGTCAGCCGCGGGCCATCCATCCTCGCCGGACTGTATCTGGGCTTGAGATGGTGGTGGTAAGAGAGAGAGGGAGATAGGCGGGGAATCTGGATGACGCGCCAAGTTACGTTGGCATTGTTTGGCTCAAGCCTTGCATCGGCAAGTCGGCATTGAGCGATGACGTCCCGCCTGCTCTTCGCCAAGGCTACAAGGCGACCACTCGGCTACAAATGGACCGACTTCCCAACTTCAGGTCGCAGCAATATTTCCTGCAGCTCAGCGACGCACGGTACGCATTTATTTTTGTACACCCGCTCTCGCTCACACATATTTCCCCCAAGGTTCCCGCATTCTCGGTTTGGGCGATATCAGACTCACTGGCATGCCTTTGCTTTACATCGCTGGAGCTAGGTGAGAGATTTTCCTTCTTTCGAGTATTTCGTCCGACTCGCCCGAATAGTATTCGACCATCGTCGACCATTCCCATCTGCCTCAACCTTGGAACGAACAACCAAAAGTTCCTCGATGACCCGCTCTATCTCAGACTCCGCCAAAAGCGCGTCCCGGACGAAGAGATGTGCGCGTTTATGGACGGATTCATGCATGAGATGTCCGTCACCTTCCCCCCAAGTTGGTAGGTAGGTAGGTAGAGACGGCACCAGGTCCCAATCAGGAACGGCCGGGTGTGAAAACGTTAGAGGCGGGCTAGATCGTGTTTTCACTCAACGACTGAGTAGGCGTGAGGATATCTCCGCATTTAAGAAGGTGCGCACGCTTCTCTCGCCGCTGATTCAAAGGCACGAGGCCTCGACACCAGCATAAGGCTGGTAGCCCGACTACGGAGGGGGACCAGGGGGGAAGAAAAATTAGGTATATTATGTAAGGAACTCGACTTGGCCGACTATACATACGTAAGTAGTACAGTATTACGGATGTAATCAGAATCTGAGTCGCTATCGCTGTCCATCTGTTGGGTGGTGATCCAGTTCGAGGTACGATCTGTTCTTTTCAAAATGTCGCGCTTCTAAAACCAACCAAGTAATAGTATTCTTCCACCAACAACGCCTTCAAGTACCTGGAGCGTTACTGGAACAAATATGCTGTCTTCAATGACGATATTCAGGGCACTGGCGCGGTCGTCCTCCGCGGTTTCCTGAATGCTGCTAAATTCAGCTCGGCCGTCTCTAGACGCCCTCTGAGCAGCCATCGCATTCTATTCTTTGAGCTGGCTCTGCCGGTGTCGGTGTAGGCATGCAACTCATGAACTTCTTCACCTTGCAGGGATTGTCGGTGGACGAGGCTCGCGAACACATTTAGCTCGTCAACTCTCAAGGTCTCGTCTTCGATGCGCGAGGCAAATTGGCGGAACACAAGAAGTGTGAGTGGCCTGTGTGCGTTTATCTGACTGTTTTGAGACGCATATATGCGGATTTCTCCCGACGCGACTGCGAAGGACCGCCGATGACCAACCTTCCCGAGATCATTGGTATTAAGCCCACGGCATTGTTGGGTCTGTCGACCATCTCTGTAAGCGTGTTCATCATTGATCCATCATTATTGTGATTCTGACATTTTCCGGCAGGCATCGATGCCTTCAACGCGAGCGTGATACAAGCCATGGCTGCTCTCAACCCGCGCCCCGTCATCTTCCCTCTGTCCAACCCTTCCTCTCCGGATGCGGTTTGCTATCTCTCAGTGGTGCGATGAAGCCCAATCCTAGCTAGAAGCATGATAGGGTGTAGTGTTCGGGTAAGGTTACATGGATTGCCGAAAGGTATGTCCTATATACTTACAACATACATGTCAGTTTCTCCCTGATTTCCTGATAGGCAAGCTACCCACTCAGAGCACTCGTCAATCGATCATAACACCTCTTCAACTCAACGCAATCTGACTCCAACCCATCGTTCCCATCAACCGCCCTATAAAAATCCTGCACATCCCCAATCGTCGGGTTCTCCGGGATACTCGTCGCCTCAACCAATCGCGCTACGATTTTACACAACTCCCTATGCGGCGCCTCTCCCTCTCTCCATGCCGCACTCTGACAGCTTTTGGAGCAGAAAAACACCCGCTTGCATCCGGAGCATTTCATCAGCACTCCTTCCCCGGTTCCGGGACATCGTGGAGCGGCACATCGTTGCCATTCTGAGAGCCCGATGAAACAGCTTACCGCGCTCTTGATTGCGTCGTTCGCCATGTCGCGTTTGGCGCGGGAGAGCTGGAGGATTCGTTTGTGGTAGAGGCCTTTGGTGAAAGGCATGCCCTTCGCCGCGTGTAGAGTGCTCCCGAGGCGCTCGAAGGTTTTGATGGATGCTTTGGCTTTTAGATCGTAGTTTCCTGCTACTCCGCCAATCTGGTCCGTAATGGAAAGCATGTCCGGGATAGTGTCGAGGAGCCAACTGCATGTGGATAGGATTTTTGACTGGTATTCTTCGTTGTCTTAATAACGAGTTAGCAATGATAACACACACAAGGGCGCACCGTCGCTTACCATCAAAAGAAAGAAGTTTGTCAAAGTTCGGGTGATATAGTATTTCCTCGTAGTATCGTGCAATGTAGGATATCTGTGTGAGAAGCCCCTTGGGATTTTGCTGATGCCGGGACTCTTTAATGGAAAGAAGGTGGTCTAGCGCGTGACGAGGAATGGAGCCCGGGGTCTGAGCCATGACCGGAATGACCTGGTGTGGATACAGAGCCATGAGCGATGCTAGAATAGAATACACCTCGGGGATGAATGGGTACGCATCAATCCAGCGATCTGTTCGTTGATAAAAGGCCGATTCAAGGTAGATCGGTAGGTACCTCTGGGGATATGCATCAATCCAACGATCCATCTGAACGAGAATCGATTCAAAGCTGAACGAAGTAAGGTCTGACATGTTTCTGGGCCACGCCGCATCCAAGCCCTGCACGTCAGTTGCGGTCTTCACCTTTTTTGCAACCTTTGCTGTCTTTTTCTCTGCAGCAGGGATGGAGAGGACGGCAGACAGGGTTATGAAGAAACATGAAGGAAGAGGGTGGGTTCGACTCAATATGTTGGCATCCCCGACGTTGTGGATTTGGGCAACCAGCAGGTCTCGAATGTCTGTGCAGTGGCGTGCACAGTGTTTCACATCAGTGTCCTTGAGACTACCTAGGAAGAGCTGCTTGCATTCCTTTGTCTCGCGCGGCTCGAATACCCAATCGGCCACGGCGCGGAGGAATGCCTGCTGATGGAAGCGGAGGACACTCCGATTGTGAACCACATTAAAGGGAAGCTGCCTCCAGTCTTCCATTTCGCTAGCAATTATGGACATGAATCCAAGAATGCGGCGATGGCAGAGGCGCTTGTTGGGATCCTGCAGTGCAGACAAGGTGGACGCGAAGAACCGTTTCTGCTGCTCGTCGTTGGCAAGAAACCCACCTTTCTCAAGGTCTCTCGCGTGTGAGATTAAGCTAAACGTATCCTGGCGAGATTGCATCGGCTTGGTGGATGTGCCTTCCTTGAGGAGTGCCTCGAACATTTCTTCAGACATGCTGTCGTTATTATTTAGGAGTTTGTTTTCGATTTGTCGTAGAATTATACATACTCATACATGGTTAATTGTTCACAGCTGTTGGATTCGGGAAGTGCTTAAGAACGAGTTGTCGTAAAGCGATCATTTTGATTCATTAGATCGGCGTTGATAAACATCGTGCACCGCCACAGAGTGACTTTGTCGATCGCGTTGGTAGTTCGGCGGTTGGACCATTCACCATAAACATCTAACAAGGATGACCCCCGTCGCTCTTTCTATCGGTGCTCTATTTGCAGTTCAGGCTGTTTCTGCTGCTGTAACATCCCTCTATTTCCCAGGCTTTGATCCACAATCGCTCAGCGTCGACGTTCTCGGCGTAGAAGGCGACAAAACCACGTACGCCGTACAGAAGGGTGTTTATACCAACTCTTTGGAAGACGAATCGGGTTTCGAGGGAACAGCAACTCTCGTAGAGGGACCAGACTCCGCCTACTTTACCTACGTATTCCCGGACTCATCAGAGCCTTTGACACTACTTGGTTCCGGACCACTACTGTCACCATGAGCTTACCAGCGACCATCGACCACCACCACCGTGCTCTTGCTCTCTACCGCCACCTCCACCACACGTTTCCTGGGTATGCTCTTGTTCGTTCCATAGGCCCGTGGCATGCTCTTGTTCGTTCTGTGGCCCCGTGGCAAGCTCCTGCTCATTCCGTAGCCCCGTGACATGCTCTGTTTTGTTCTGTAGCCCCGTGGCATGCTCTTGTTCGTCGCATAGCCCCGTGGCAAAGGTTTTGTTAGACTGGGACCGTTTTGACGGAGACTGTTGTTTGGTGGAAAGGTTTCTTTGACTGGGACCGTGTTGACGGAGGCTGTTTTTGACCGGGGGTGTTTCTTTGACTTCGAGGCGTACGGAACGGTTTCTTAGACTGGGACCGTTTTGACGGAGACTGTTGCTTGGTGGAAAAGGTTTCTTTGACTGGGACCGTTTTGACGGGGACTGTTGCTTGGTGGAAAGGTTTCTTTGACTGGGACCGTGTTGACGGAGACTGTTTTTTGGGCTTGGACTGTTTCTGTGAGTGGGGTGCGCTTGTCCGTTCTTTGGAGCGTGTAGTTTGCCATGTATGACGCGAAGGTGTCGCTCGTCGCGGCGCGGCCTCGCTGCTCAGCGTCGTGCACAGCCCGCTGCGTCGATTTGTTTCAGGCCGGTTGTCGGTCGCACGCTGACGCCACTCGGCTCCGGAATGCCTCACACTATTGTCTGCGGGTGAGTTCAAAGCGGCGCTTTGGGCGAACCCTGGTAGCGTGCCTGGCATGGTGCTCTCACCATCGTGTCTGCCCCGCCGGTCGACTGCAATATATGCTTCCTCCCTATGTGGCTGACCTGAGTCTCACTTGAAACATATGCCGGGCCGCCGAATTTCGACAAATCCTCTTGTGTTGCTCCAGAGAAACATTTGCCCCAGAGAGAGGTGACGATTTGCGCCTCCTTACCACATCGGGGACATCCTCTTCCAGCCATCCCCAACTGGGGCAGCGCCACCAATGAAAAGGGAGCGAGGGCGACAGAGCCTCTGGCTCAGTGACACGGTCGACAACTTACCAGGCTGCCCCTTCTCTACCAGCTGTCCATCATGAAGGTGGGGGATATGTGGGCTTTTGTTTATTTTTTCTTTTGATTGTTTAGCTCGAACTGAATTCGGGGATCTTGTGCCGATTCTACCTACCTACCTACCTACCTACCGGGGAATGGGGTTATTTTCGTCCTAAACTGGTTCTTGAGAAGAAGTTCTTGTAGTGGCTCCCGCGGGTCACGGCGGGCTTTGCCTTGCACGTCGAGAAGTTTTCATATGTATAGTCCTTCACACAATATCAAACGTATTCTACGCTGGAGACTGCGACTATATTAGTGCCTGCAACACAACCTCTACTGCCCTGCCTTGCTTCGTGATGGGGATGCGCGAAGTGAGCCGTGCTGGGTTTCCGCCTTGTGTGAGGCTGCTCCTCTGTCGGGCAGTGCACAGCACGGGTGGAAATTCGGCCTGGGCGCGTGGGAGATGGGCACCCACGTGGTCCGAAAGCCTGTCGTCTTATCCACAAGACGAGGGTTATCCACCACCACCACCACCATCATCTAATTCTTTGTTACCCTATCTTAACGTGTCCTATACCTATTGCTAAGGTTCTCATCCTATCTCGGTCCCGACCGAGCCGTCCTAAGAAAAGGCGGTCATGTTTTATATCTCACACGGTTTAGTTCCTACTCAACTCGGTAGTTCTTAGACGAGAATAAACCTTCCTTCCTTCCGGTCCTATCGATGACCCCCTCCCAACTCCGCTCACCATCGATACTGAACATATCAGGCAAACCCTTAGTACTCAGTTTTTTCGTGCTCTACCCTGCCCCGCTCCTAGATGGCCACATTCGACCAGAGATTAAACGAATCGTGGCGATGGGATACCGAAAACTTCGCAGAGGCGATACAAGCCATCTACCTCCCGGCGACGCCCCTGGCGATCCATGTGGTTGCGTATCCCTGTGATACCGACAACAGCGATATCGAGAACAACAGCGACGATGATAGAGATGCTGTATCCAGGCCACCTGGGAATCATTGGGCTTTCTTCCTCCAATGCCCGAACCTTATAGGCACAGCCACTGAAACTGCTATCCGATTCGATATACAGTCCGGAGAGTCTTCGCAGTACGAAGGCACTGTATACTTGAAGCATGTGGGATATTCCAGCACTTGGAGCAGCGTGAATACTTTGACCTTCGCCTTCACGGGTGCTGTCACTGTGCAACATATCATCTCTTACATGATGGTGGTATGTTCCATCACCATCCTGTATGGTTCGTCCGCTCATCGTTCATTAGGAACACCTCGACTGCTATCGATTCACGGATCACCATGAAGGTTGCGCGTACTGGACGTTCTGTGTTATACAACGCTTTGCTGAACTTGGGTGGCTTCCCACCGAAGCCACGCAGGAAACTTGGAATGCCATCCAATATTATTACCCGGCGCATGGAGTTTCTGTATCCAAGTACGGCCCAGGATTTGAAGGGCTTATCCGGGGAATTTTTTTCGGTGTGTCTCGGGGCCGATTGTGCTCACGACCATTCACACTGATCATGCTTTACTTCAGTGCCAGACGACGCTTGAATTATGCGTCGAACTCGCAATGTGTATAATTTTGAAGAATGGGAGAATCACAGTGAGAAGTGAAACAATAACTTGAAATGTACTACTAGTATGTAGTACTGCCTGCTATTTACAAATACGTCAAAACCCAGCCAAATGCAATGAGGAAAGGAAGGAAATACAGTCCAAGAAGCTGAACGTGATTCAGACGAGTATGTGGTAAGAAAAAATCAAGTGTCCACGAGTCGAGCTGAATTGATAGACTCTCGAGCGGCACGACGCGCCGCTTCTCGAGTTGCGCGCTCGCTTGGAAAGCCCTTGCGCGCCCTAGCGTGTCTAGTACTCCGGTTACCAATCACTGCAAGGGCTCTGGCCTCCCATGAGTAATGCCCAACCGCTATCCACCTAAACAGCCTCCATCGCCAGAAACGCAACCGCTGCTTCCAGCGCGCTATAGAGCCCGTTCCGTCACTTGCGAGTACTCTGTTCTTCTTGAAGCGAAATCGTGCATACTCCATGAATACGGGATAATAACCAGACTGGCCCCAGTCGATCAGCCATAGATTTTTCTGCTCATCGATAATCATGTTACCCATGTGCAGGTCGAGATGGGAAAACACGAAGTACGGGAAGGGCTTGATTTCAAGACCGGAGATGGTAGGCTGTGGATTTTGCAGCCACCAGTTCATATAGTCGCGGAGATTCGAGGGCGACGCGTGTAGCTCCGGCCCGTAGACGTCCAAAGCCCATGCCATACAATGAGCAGAGCCAGAGGCGAGCCCTCCGGCAGTAATGGACGTGACGCTACGCATTTTGTTGACGTAGCAGCGAAGCTGCCACGCAACTTTTAGTGTGGACCACCACCCAAGATCTGCCCATGCTTCCTCCAGCGTGACACCGTAAATTCTATCCATTACAATTTGGCAGCTTGATGGGAACACGGCGTTGGGTACAACCCGGTGGATCTTTGGTACACGTATCCCTAGAGAGTCTGCCAACTCCATAGAGGAGATTTCGTCTCCAGGTACATGCGAACCATCGACGGATATCTGTTTCGTCACGAGGTCATGGGATAGTAGCGCCGCTGCAGAGGAAAGTGAAGTCCCGCTTTCATCGAAGCGATAGGAAACAGCTTTCAATGTAAGCTCTCGTATTTCGGCATCAGAGTAATTAGAGAGATTAGACCGATTGATGGTGCCCTACAAGATTTCCTGTCAGTTAAGGAAATCAGTTTTTGTAAACGGCCAACATTTGCTTCAACGACAGATGTACTTTGCTCTGAGCAGCTCATTTGGTTGGTGGTTTGCTGCGGTGATGCCACTGATGGTGAATGTCGAGTTTACGGCATCAGGCCTCGCGTTACAAGCACGTGGCCTCGGCACTTCCCGCCGCTCGCCCGAAGCTGCCGCGCTCAACTCTGTACTCACCCCTCATGTTGCTATCTGTGTAATGCCTCGTCCTTTACCTTCCTTAACCTCCGCGGCTATTAATATTCTTGCCTGAGGCGAGCTGTTACTCCGTCGGCTAAAGTGGCCCTCTGCTCGGACCTTCACGTCTTCCTCTGGGATGTGGCTGGTTGCGCATTACCGTTTCCGCTCGTAATGCGAATCCGGGCGTCCACATGCTACCTGTTCGACGATCCACCTTTAAAATCCATTCTGTTATCAGCGGCATATGTAACTATAGGGGATTCGAGGCTAATCTCTGGCACCGACTTGGAAACCTTCCTTCCCGACTGCCGCCGTGGTGTGGGTCGATCGTTCAATGAGGAGTATAAGAGGGCTCTCCATTTCTGGTCTTTGAGCAGCAAGGACTTGCTCTGTACTCTGTCACCTTAACTGGATTATGCATTTCAATGCCCTCGCCGTTGTTCCACTCGTGGCCGCTGCTCTCAGCACGGTTGTCGCCGCTCCCAGCGCACCAGCGACCGATGCCGTCCAGTACGACTGCGACAACGCATACAATGGCATGACGCCAAGCGGGAGAGGTCCAGGATACAGATATGCCTGCTGGAGTGTCTCTTTTGTAACATATCTCCCTGGTCTCCGATTGCGCAGGTTTTCACACCCGATTCCTCAAGGTGTACAGTTCTTACGTCTGCCACGTCGGAGGGTGGGGAATCGTCCAAGACAGATATTGTTGTTCCGGCGAGGTTAGATATACCTCTGTACGTTTTCGGGCTAGCCAAGGCAGAACATCACTGATGCTGTTCATTTTAGAACGATGTCGAGGTTGGAGGATGCTGGCTTATTGAGAAAGCATCATCCAAATCAGCTTGAACGTCAATGTTCGTACAATGGCATAGGTTATCAATGTGGAGTTACAAGTACACGTCGATATTCGTTTTCTGCAACCGTTCGGGAGTGCCAAGATTCGAATGTTTGAGTATGTGTTGGACTCGGTGGCTCCACGGCTTAATTTTCTTTTGCAAGAGCTGAAAGACCCCTTTTCGGTGGGGCGGTGTGACAAAGGAACATCGAAAGACGATTCACCGTGGGCGGCACTGAAACTGGTTTCAACCTGTTTGACAGCGATGACGACCTCGATCGTTGACTTTCTCACGCGCTTACCTTCTCGCTCTCCCCGTCATGTCTTTCTTGGAAGGTCTCAGCCTGGGCTTGGTTTCACCGGTGTTCAAACTGCACTGCTCTCGGACTTCCGGACATAAGGAGGCGTCCCTCAAGCATTGGCATTACATGGCTGTCTCCATCTTTGACAACATCTCTCGACTCAGTCTATGGCTTAGAACGACGCGTCCGGGTCCCCGACACTAGCTTGCATCGATGAGATTTCTGCGTATTCTAGGACATGGCCCCTCTTCACGACCATCTGAGTCCTCTCAGGAATGGCCCCTCTTCAGTCTTCGCGAGACGTGCGTCGATCATGTATGAAAGAGTCAAGACAGTTTCAGTGCTCTACTGCCTATATAACCCCTTCCCAACAATGTTCATCTTACATCCAGCACAATCTACTTTCGCATCACATATACTATGATGATGATCATGCACGGTTTCGAACCTATGGGCTCTGTCCCTATTTCACCTGCAGTGTTCGAGCCGTTTCCTGAACGCCGCGCAGCTTACGTCGACTGGGACTCCCCGTCCGTCATCGAAGACATTCATGGCAAACCTAAGGGTACGTTTTCTTTCCGCCAGGTTATCTAGCATTTGCTGACGTCGATACACAGTCACATTAAAGCAGTTATTGAAGACAAAGCTTCAGCCCATCACCCGACCGCTATTATCCCCCTTCGTCGTGTCGACGTCAAATCCGTACCCACCGGAAACGGACGCGCCCGTTGTGCGAGCTGCCAAGGCAGTCGTCAGACTAGGGAGGCCCAAGAAATTTGAGATCAAATCTGGAGGGCGTTATCATCTCCCCCCTGCCACACCGTCCCCTTTGGTACGGAATCCAACGTCGCTCGTCCCAGAGGGGTGCTACATGCTGGTGGAGAAGAACGGGTACTTTGTTGAGAAGAAGGAGAGGAGGTTTAGTGGAAAGAAGATCAAGGATAGTGTTGCTCGAGTGTGCCGGCGAGCATCTCAGGCTTCTTTACAAATTAATCCTGCTGTCGCCGTATGCGCAGAGGATTCCGAAACACACGCACCAGCCATCAGGCCACAGGTCTCTACCGTACCCATCGTCGCCCACACTCCGCCAACTTCTAAGCAGCTCGCTCCACGTCGAGCCGCGTCCAAGCGGAAATCCTGGAGAAGGGCAAGGGAGCAACAGCTCAAGGAGTACATTCCTCCGGCATACCTCCTCGCGCAGCGCTGTATTGATATCGTGCATTCAAGAAGCGCGCGCCATGCGGCTGAAGATGCCCTGCGCTATGGGGCACCTCAGAAATTTTAGATTATAGTCGTTACAATTGCTTTTACCATTATTTACTTTGCACCGTTATTCTTACTCTCGTCTATTGCGAACGTTGCTTTGCTGTCTTGACACCTCTACTATTTGTCGTACTACCTCTATACATTTCACTACTTGATATCCGCTGCCATTGCTCTGTGTTTTTCTCTTATGTTCTCGAAAAATATTCTCTTATCCTATATCTTTCCCGTGCGCAAAATGTGAAAGCGCGAGCACTGAACCGGTGCTACTACAGTACTTGTCCTGGTGCAAACTCGAACGAGGCGGACTCGTCTCCTCTAGTCCCATCGTGTGCTGCACCAGGGCAACCGTTGAGATTCGCTAGTTAGCGCAAAGAAAGAGGCTCGGTCAAGCATTTTCGAAAGCGATTCCTGTGTCTTTGAGATCTGCTGGCTAGCTAGAAAGCACAAATGAAAAGGAGCGGACGAGGGATTCCCGTGACTTGTGATCGCGCCGTTTTTGGTGTGGCGCTGTTTTCTCTCAGGGCCCCATTTTGCGGCAACACTATCATGCAGGTTCAAAACCTCATCACCCACCAACTCATACTGCACTCCATGCATAGTCCTATCAAAAATTTGCCTCTCATTGCTCAATGCGCCCCCCGAGTTATTCATGCGAAGCTTAGTCCTATCGACGCGTGGAATCGATCGCGCGCGGAAACTTCCAAAAACATGTACGGAATACGACCTCATAGCGACGCCAGCAGGATTTGAACCTGCGCCCTCAAAGAGGAACAGATGAACGTTAACAAGACATCACGGCATTCTAATCTGTCGCCGTAACCACTTGGCTATAGCGCCGTGAATACGCACTGCGCTTGTGGCGTGGGAATAGCTTCTTCAACGCAAATGAGTAGTGTGGCGTTGCAACCATCACTGGGAGAAGCATGTACGGTGATGATGGTTGTATAGGTGGTGAGTACCCTGTTTTGATAACCTCGACTGCGTTTTTTTGATACGTATGAAACGTCGGGGCAGAGGTAGGTTCGATACCGGCACGTGACCCTCACGTGACGCGCGTGGCATCAAGAAGTGCGGTGGGGAAAGGTGGGTGGGGGGCGCGTGCGCCACACGTGGTTACTATGTGGGATCGACCGTTAGAAACGGTTCAAAACTAAGCCTGTCGTATATTACTAACTCGGGTATGACATACTGATCCACGTTGAATTCGGCGAGCAAAAAGCCTCCTCTGCTAGTGCAGCAAAACATGCTCACGCCCAGGATTGAACTGGAGACCCTTGCATACTGCCAAGAGGTAATATAACCGCATAAGTACAATGCTCTACCACTGAGCTACGCGAGCATTGAGAGGTCAGGCACCGTGACGCATACACTCATGGAGTCGAAGTCCTACACCTTTCAAACTCAAGCATTGCACGCCCCATATAATTCCGCACCCGTCCCAACCATATCGTCGATATCTAATGACATCGTTATGTAGTATAGAACTGCAAATCAAAAAATGCACATACAGGCTATCAACTCGTCCACGGCGATCATATCGAGCGTTCCAAGAGGCGTCGAGGTAACGATCGGCTGGCCGCCCCAGAGCACGCGAATGTAGTACGCGCGGTCCTTGCTATACAGCTCGAATACGATTTCAGATCCCCTAAATGACGGGGGAATATACATCAGCTCCGAATACAATGGGAGGCGGAGACGCACATCCCAGGCCAAACCATATGGTCCACTTGCAGGAAGCCAAGGAGGGCTGATATCGATCCGTCGTGCCCAACGTTGTGAAGGTATTTGATCTACCACGAAGTTGAGCAAAGAAGGTAGGTGATTTGCATTAGAAGACCCGGCGTCTCACCGGATTCGTTCCATTCCTCGCGGTGGTGAGGTGCTCCCTGAGCTCCAGTAGCCACGTGCCAAACACCATGGTGCTGTACACCGTAGAGTTGGCAGAGTCGCGGTAGATATACGAGTATTCCCAATTTCCCAGACGATACACATTGTTCGCCTGCCAATTCAAGTTCCCTCAGGAACTGAGCGAAGAGAACAAACATACCTCTTCCTGCGTTACACATAAGCTCGTATCGTTGACGCTGCACGGTAGAGTGAAACCATGACACTGCTTGGCACTCAAATTATCGTAATAACTAGAAACGGAACGAAGGTTTAAAAACTTGAATGCGTAGGTTGGCTGTCACTTACTGATCAAACCAGGTATGCCAGCCAGCCGTATCCTCGGGGTCGATACCCGACACGGCATCGAGCTTCTCATACAGCGACGCAGCCGCTTCCAGATGGCCTGTCCAAACTCCACCGTCGCCAGCGCCTTTGTCGGTGATGCCAGGCTTCACCAGATTATCGCATGGATCAAGACTCGGTTCCAAGGAGTCAATACCGTCGCGTTCGAGGTACACTTCGGCATTGAGGGTATCAGGGAACAACCCACGGACGAGTCCGCCGGCTACTTGGGACGTGATAACATTGTTCGTGACGCGCACAAGCGCCGCAGAGTGTTCGAGTTTGGAGCTCAGACCGAGGCGGCGCGCGTAGACTTTGCGTAGGTCCTGTTATCAAGTCTCAGAATCGCAAAGAAGACTGCGCGGGTAAGACCGTACAACACCGTGGATATACGCGTCCCAAAGACCTCGGTGGTAATTTGTGGAAACTGACAACTAGTAGAGAAGGTCAGAACAAAGGTATATGAGGTTTCTTGAAGGAAACGCACGTCGAATCAACGAAGCCAGGACCAACAGTCGACGACCAAGGGTTCTCGGCCGAACCATACGCTTGCCACTATCGATAGCATTAGCCCTGAGGTGCTCCACAAGACGACGAGCATCGCACCTGAATCTCAGAAACCCGCGGGCCGGTCGTACTGCAAATGCATTATTGTCACGATAGCAGGAAGGAAGAGTGAGCATAAGACGAACCTCTTCGCATAATGGACAGGCCCCGAACCTTCACAACTCCACGAAACATCCTCTTTGAAGAACGTGTTCGAGCCGTATGGTGTCCGCTTATGATTGTCTCTGTATGACCTCGACGTACTCAAGCGTATACTCATCCGAGGGCGTTCTGTAGCTCACAATAAGATAACATCGTTCTAATTTATCCCGTCTACTCACATGTACTCCCGGGCGCGCACATGCGGCATATTGCACCAATTATAAATGCCGTAGATCGCGTCCGGCGTCTGTGATGAGTTGAAGATACCAGGCGCGTCCGTTGTGCCGTTCATGACATAGGAGATGTTCGTGGTCGTGGGCGGGGCATAGTGTGTGGGATTGAAGGCATAGCTGGCACCCGCACCGAGGAGAAGGACAGCGACGAACATGGCGTCAGAAGGAGGACCGTGAGGGTAAGAGGTAAACCCTTTTAAGGTGAACATCACCGCACGTGCGTGCGACACTTGATCAACTTCTAATGTTTAATTCAAAATCCAGGATAAGATGCGCAACGTTGGATCTAACCTGGCGAATAGATATACTGGGAGCGAATTTTTCGGAGGTACCCTTGGCCCGACAACGAAGTCTCAATCTGTATCGGAAAGCGGAGACTTGGTTAGACACGTTCCTCGATGTCCATCGTCGTTCCTGATGAGTAGGGTACCGGCCGATTAGAGCTTATAGATAGGACATCGAAACGTTTTCTATTCACAAATCTTCTCGAGCTCTATGGCAACCATAGGCCACAGACAGCGGTCCGAAAAATCGAAAAGGTGTCCTGCTATCAGGAGCCTGACTAGCGGCCTACGCTCCTCGACATTGTTGTGATACTGTAGAGTTTCAATCAATTCGTCGGTCACGGGTCACGAGGGACCCAAAATCGACGAAATGTCACACGTGTCACTGGTCGCGCCAAAATCTGACGAATCTGGCAATCAAATTTGACGAAAAATGGCTCCAAAATCGACCGAATCGGGCTATTATGACGAAAAATTTTCCCCGGTCACGGCACCTACGGCGCCGCGACGAAATCAAATTTTCGTCAGGCCGGTCACACGTCACACGGCCTGACGAATTGAACGAAACTCTACAGTAGAGTGAATCAAAGGGCGTGACACTGCTAAAAATTGGAACCTTCCTATTTTGGATTTGGACATTGCTGTCGGCTACAGCAGCGATCCTACGGAGTACACGATTGTTATCGACGTCGCCGCGGCATGCTCCACTCCTCAACCTTGTCAATGCAGCTTAGCGAAAGAGTACTCTTTCCAACGCGCCATTGGCGATGTCACTGCAGCCTTCCTTCTCTCATCTCCAGAGAACATCCTCGTATCCCAAGCAATCGCGACTCTACTGTTCCTCCATACGGAGACGTCCATCTCGGCTTCGAAGATGCCGTTACGGTACTCAAAGCTCTGGTGAAGGGCAAAACACAGATGGACACAGCGGATACCAGGACTGTCATGGGTGTCGCGCTCTCGCGGCTTTCCGTGGCGTACTGAATTCATTCTCGAAGCGCCAGGTTTCCATCTACTTGTCTGTGACTCGCTCAAGGCAAGTCTTCCATGATATTCTTCTCGAGCCCTCTCATTTACCTCTGCGTAGTGTTCCAATCATTCAAATCAGGTGTTAAGTATTCTACGTGTAGACTGCGATACTACTGCTCACTCCCATGTCAGACGAATGATTGGACAACTCAGCATCGCCGGTACTGTGCCCTCCGACTTCGACACAACTTCGACAATCTGCATGAGGTCAGTCAAATTGTCTTTGACTCGTATTGACGGAGACTTATCATGCCATGCTATTCAAGGCCTTCCGTGAATGCCGTGCCCAACTTCCGGCTTCCTCCCAGATGACGCTGCATTTCACAAGCATACTTGCCATTTACAGTCTACCAAACATGGTGTGATACTACCCATCCTGACGTTCTCACGTCGCATCTTCCTCTTCATAACCACGATGAACTTGTGTTCGGATTCTTGACTACAGTAAGTAGTTCATTCTTGGCTTTCGCTTCTGCAAGTAGTCTAAGCATGTGATTGCTGATCCTTGGTACCTCACAGACCTCACGCGTTGCGTCCAGTGACGGGAATTTGATGCACAGCCACACCACCCCTTTGCTTTTACCACCATCCTGAATTTCCCATCCCTCTTCTTCATACCCTCCTCCCACATACAACCCCATAGATGGCCTTGATCACTATCTCTGGATATCCTTGTAGTGGAAAGACCCGGCGGGCCCAACAGATATCGGACTTTATCGAATCCAAACTAAAAGAGCCGGAATACACTGGACCGCCGTACAAAATCGTGGTCATCTCGGACCATTCACTCAATATCAGCCGTTCGGCTTACAACGGTGTGTATCCTCCTCGTTGCTGTACGATTGTACTCAACTTCTCAGACAGTCGCTCGGAAAAGCCAGCTAGAGGGACCCTGTTCACCAATCTGCAACGCCAAATATCGCCGAACAATATAGTGATACTTGACGCGCCTAATTATATAAAGGGATTCCGGTACCAGATATACTGCGCGGCAAGGGAGTTCAAAGTTCGTGTAGCGACTGTTAGCCACCCTTGCTCCTCGACTGCCTGATGTTGACCTTGCGCTCAAGTAGGTTTTTGTCGTATCAACCCCGGATCAATGTCGTACACGAAATGAAGCGCGACCGGAGGGGGAAAGATACACAGCCGAGACGTGCGTTTCGGTGCTCAAGTCTCCGGCGCCAAACTGACAGTCCGAAAGGTTAGATAATCTCATTCAACGATTTGAAGAGCCTTCTTCTATGGTCAGATGGGACTCTCCTCTGTTCACACTTTTGTGGACGGACGAAGGTATTCCGTCCTCCGACATTTGGAAAGCCATCATATCCGGCGATGTTAAACCCCCCAACTCGGGGACTCTTTCCGTCCGTCCATTCTATTCCTGCTTCCCACCACTCCTCTTACCATTCTTCTAGATCACAAAGGCCCCTACGGATGCGCTGCTTAACCTTGAAAACACGACGCTCGCCACCGTCTCCGCGATCATGTCCGAGCAATCATCGTCCGGGTCTTTTGGCGGGCCAATGCAACTGGCCATAACACCCACGTTGACCATGAAGATCATGCTTCCGGGGCGAAATGTGACATTGCCAGAACTGCAGCGGTTAAAGCGACAGTTCGTTACTGTGCACAAGAAAGCAATCACACTTGGAACGACGGAGAAAGGCGCGGTAGATTGGGAGGAGCAGCGTATTGCCCAAAAGTTTGTGGCGTATCTGGAGGAACATCTGCAGTAGCGGTGGGTCCCATCGTCGCTATTTTAGTTTCGGTGGCTCATAGTTCCCGTCAGCCGCCGTGATGATGCGCCAGTCGCATTGATCATTTCCTGTTGGGCTTGTAAATCTCTATCACGTAGATGTTTCCATTCCATCATCAATGCATGCTTATGGTCTTCCTCTTTCACAATAGAACTCAATGCGATGCATGTTCAGCTTACTCGAGCGAGCGCTCAAGTTTTGAACCAGAAGAATTTCTCACAAGTCGCGAGCAAGATCTAGATAGACCTGACAGTTAGCAAGGCACTCTGATCTTCGTCGCATAACAGGATGAGATATCATGTTTTCATCCCCGCAACGTAGTTAAGTTAGAGAGCTCGTTACCGTGTACTTAGTAGTACTACAGGACTGCAACTTAATCTCGCCTATCGCTAAAGTTGGCGGTTTACATTCAGAGTGTTTGAAGTTGACTGAATGCCTCGCGTCTTCTAGATGGCCATCGACCATCCAACTGCTCATACGAATAAGCTCTGTAGGACCTCGTGTCTAGACTGTATGTAAAGCGATCGCCAAGCAAACTACGTTCCGTTCTCTTGTCAAGTGCTAGAATTGCTAGTTCGTTCTCATCTCGTGCGCCAAATGGCTCTCAAACCTGGCGCAAGGATTGTGGACAAGTAGTCCAGCCGCTTAGGAGCCTCTTCGGCAAACTCCGGCCGGGATGAGAAATCCCAAAATGGAAAAACCGCGACGTGTATCCCTTCCTCATCGACCACCATCGTTCGTACCAAAATGGCTGAGCCAACCAAGCAGGAAACGGAACAAGTCTTCAAGGTGCTGCGTACCCAAAAGGCGAACAAGGTAGGCATGATAATGATCCCTATTGGCGACTTTTCCCCAATCTTAAACAGGTCTGTTTTGACTGCAATGCACGGAATCCCACCTGGTCGAGCGTAACATTCGGCGTTTACATCTGCTTGGACTGCTCCAGCAACCACAGAAACATGGGCGTGCATATCTCCTTTGTCCGGTGCGCACCTCCTTCGCTGGACTATACCGGCACGGTCTGAAGCGATACAGATCAACCAATCTCGATACATGGCAGCTTTCCCAGCTGCGCAACATGAAGATTGGCGGCAACCTGTCTGCGACCGAATTCTTCACGAAGCATGGTGGATCGTCTCTGTTGAACGACGCCGACACACGGAAAAAGTATTCCAGTCGCGTCGCTGAATTGTACAAGGAGGAGCTAGCGCGACGAGTCAAGGAGGACGCTACAAAGTGTGTATTCAGGATGGGCGAGTATGAAAATCTCTCATCAAATTGTAGATTCCCTCAAGGCATTGTTGTCGATGGTGTGGAAGCACCTACACCCCCGAAAGAGCAGACTGAGGACGACTTTTTCGAATCATGGTCGAAACCGCCAACACCGAAGCCGTCCAACCCGGGTACACCGCGTATTACTACACCGCCTATCATTGGCCGAACACCATCTCCAGCGGCACCGCCTGTCGACAAGCCTGCTGCTCCCCGAACAATATCATCCTCTGCGGCACGTACTGCCAAACTCGGAGCGACCTCCCGTCTCAACTCGGCCTCATCCGTGTCTTCGTCTTCCTCGGCACCAAAAAAGTCGAAGCTTGGTCTCGGTGCATCCAAGACTAAACCGGTCGATTTCGCCGCTGCAGAGAAAAAGGCGCTTGAGGAGGCAGAGCGGACCAAGCAGCTTGGATATGACCGGCAACGAGAGGAAGAGGAGGAAAAGGCGCGGAAGGAGGCTGCGGCTGTTAAAGCTGCTTTGGAGATTGGGCCCAAGTCCAACTATGGATCGTCTACGACAACCACGACTACGAAAAGCAACCCAGCGGCAGATGCTCAACGCGCTGCTGCGTTCCCTCGTTTAGGATTTGGCGCCATCCCTGGTACCGGTGCGGCTGCCATGGCCGCTGCTCCTGCGCCAGCTCCCAAGGTGGCTGATGATTCTCCTACCACTGCACGGGACAAGTTTGGTAACCAGAAAGCCATCTCGTCCGACATGTATTTTGGGCGGAACGCGTATGACCCGAATACCGTTGCCGAAGCGCAGACGCGTCTGCAATCGTTCCAAGGCGCGACGTCGATTTCCTCCAATGCGTACTTTGGGAGGGAAGAGGAGGAGGCGTTACCGGCGCGCGATGACGATGGATTGGCAGCCTTGGAATCGGCTGCGAGGGACGCGATGCAGCGGTTGATGGCTAATCCTGATGTACAGAACATCTCTGATAATATCAGAACCGGAGCATTGAAGGTACGTTTGTTGATTCTCGTTTTGGGGTGGTGTTAATATGTCGTACAGCTCTCCGACTATCTCGCGCAAATGTCTGAGCGGTGATGAATGGGATGGATTTGGTACAGATTTCTTTTCAATGTCTATGCATCTTGTTTTTGGATTCTTAATTTAATAGGATAGTCTTCGTGTATACGATGATGGTTATAGATTCATCTTCGCCGCGCTATCCTTCCATGGTTGTATGCTGTTGACTGCTTTAAGCAAACGTCGATGTTCGAACGCCCCTCGGCGTGGGCTAACTCTATGGGAACTGTGAGTAAATCTCGTTCAAACAGGCAGAGCAGATGCGCATGAATCTCTAGTTCCAGCATCTCAATCTTGCCAGCCCAGTCTCTCCTCTCCAGAAATGTGCCACGACAAAGTTTGCCGGGAATTACTATCGCCGCCACTTATCAGGATTCGATAAATATATACGCAGCGTTCTCTGGTTATACCGACTTCAATGAATTCATCCTTTACTAACGTACACGCTCAGCAAAGACCACATCATGCATGATAGCTGCCACAACGCGGAGGGCGTCTACGACGCCGGTAGTTTGGGTCGTACCCCTTTAAAGCTGCTTCATTTCCGACTCAACTCATCGCCATCACTTGGGACGAGGATCACGACCACAAGTGTGACTACGCCAGACATAATCAGGTTGGCAGTGCAAAGCGATGAGCTGTGCGGGAGAGTTTAGAATCACGAAGGATGGGTACATGGACAGTGGCTTGCTCAGGATGAACGATGCCGACAGGAATTACAGGCGCAGCGGAATTCAGTGTCTTGGGCCAGTTGCTACAATGATGGAGAATTTGGGCACTTCACTGAGTCAGATAAGCTGGTCGTCGTGAAACCCTACTTTTGTTGTCCTTGTAGATTTGAGGCATATGTAAAATCGACTGTAACCCAATTGTCAGTTTGCTACGAAAGTGGCGGGTTATTTAAACACGTGTTACAAAACGTCTAGTGGCTACTCTCATCTAAACCATTCACAAGACCCAGGGCGCCACACTTTTTCGGCCCGATCCGCCAAAAAGATGCACAGCCACCGACGTGATCCGAGTCTTTTTTGATGACCACCATCTTCCGCTCGTTCCGTACACTCGCGCGTGCTCCCCAATGTCGCGTCGGAATACAGCTGGCCGCGCGGTTCTCTACCCATGCGTGGCGCAGCCCCGCTGTCCGCCTACAGACCAACACGATTTACCCGCGAATACAACGGCCTGCACACTTCTCGACCAGCCAGTCAGCCCATCAGACACAAAACGACCCATCGCGTCCGGACCTATTCTATCATCTTGTTGCGGAACCGCGGCCAATGTGGGCGGTGTCATTTTTAGAGTCATACGACAACAAGGAAGAGGTGATAGGCTGGCTGCCAGCGGAAGGGGAGCCAGTGCTTGAGGACTTTGTCGAGAATGCTGCTTTCCTACCGCTACTGCATTACGCGCTCAAGACTGGCCTTGCGGACGGTGTCGACGACGTGCAGCGGAACGGGGCGATCCAGTTGCAGAATGGGTGGATGCATGTCCACGACGAGCGTAATATTCCGCCGCTTGGTCGTATCGGGGACCCAGAGGACATTATTGTCACCGTTCTGGTTCAAGATGGGGAGGTGAGCAGCATATATTTAATTGCCTTACCGACACTGACGCTCCCCGCAGATTAACGCCGGCACGTACCAGCCCATGCCAGCTTACAGGGTGTGCACCTCGTACGGCGTGACAAAATTGACTGACGGACTGGCTGGACGACTAAAGCAAGTCCTGTTGGATCACCGAGAGAAGCGATAACACAGACTAGGTCGGTATGGTCCGGCTCTGAACCAGGACTTTTTTACCCGCTTAGGCGTATATGCGTTGAACCTCCCGCCATGAACGCCGACAGAGATGGTGGCCTAGGAGTACAGGATGACAACTTGGTATAGAAACGTATGGAATATAGAAGGATAACATGGCTGCTCGCTCTAATATGCTGCCTGAAAGGTTGCGCACGTCTTCTGGGAATTTCCAACCATGACTGTCGCAGCAGTCCATCTCGCGCGTAAACATTTCGGAAACCCGTCGGAACATTTGACACTCGAATACTCGTAGGCCTCATTCCACATTCCACATTAAATTCACGTCCACATACGTGATGTGCGTTTGTCAAGCTGATCAAGCGACAGCTATAAGTATGCCCTGGAACCTCCCATCCTCGACATGCCTTCACTCACAGACGCCCGAGTCTCCAACGCCGCATTCTCTCCTCCCTACACCCCCGTCACTGTATTCATCGGGGGCACATCCAGTGTAGGGGACATGGCGTATTTGGTCGGTTGCCGGGGGTCGTACCTTTGCGTCCCTTCCCCGCCCCTCTGGCGTCAAGCGCGAGTTCGTGTACTGCGACGCGTTTCTGATGCGCAACATCGTTGCGACGTGTGAGGAGATCAAGAGCCGAGTGGACGAGATTAACTTTCTGGTTTTGTCTGCGGGATACTTTCGTGTGACGGGACACGACGAGACGGAGGAAGGGTTGGATAGGTTGTTGGTTATGAGGTATTATTGTAGGTTCAAGGCTGCCCCTTCTCCACGCAGCCAAGGAGAGGGGGGGGGATGCGAGGGTGATGACGGTTCTGGGGACGGGCATGACGGATGTTCCGGTGGACAGAGATGATTTGGGGCTGAGTATAATGATGTTATGATCGAGGTGCGTATTCTCCGAGTCAGAAATGTGGTGCCAGTGCTAACTGGAATATGCGAACCAGAATCCGGGGATTGTGCATATATACCCAGAGGTGGTGTATACGCCTGCGGTGAACCAGCTGTAGGAGTCGTCGTGGGGTCCTCTGAGGCTGCTTTCGCCGCTTGTGTGGTTCAAGTTTTGGCTGTATGGGATTCAGCCGGAGGAGTGTGCGGAGTATATGCTCTCTGCGTTGCTTTACAGGGTGAAGGAAGAAGGATGGAGTAGGAGGGACGAGCATGGGGATGATATTGGGACGAGATGTTATAACATTTCGGAGGAGGATAAGAGGGTGGTGTGGGAGCATTCGGTGGAGGAGACGAGTGTCTGAAATATAACGGCGCGTGCTTCTAGTCGTGCCGAAAGGATACGCCTTCGATCGACGTTGTTGGAATTCAAATCTGCGCTCTCTGATTCTTTTCCACTTCTTTTCTCGGGACGACTGCACAGAACTTGGTGTCTCAGACAAAACCTGACAGCCGTACGTTGTTCCCCATTATCTCTCGAATGTAAACACTTAAACACATATTCCAGATGGCCGGGAGGGATCCATCGGCTCCGATAAAGGAGCAGACTTCTTCAACAAACGCTCTGTAAGAGCTCCCAGGCTGGGCTATCAATAGAAATGGCCTCGTTAACTGCGTGCTTCACACCCATGTCATTACAGCTGTCAGATGGTCCGCCAGCCTCGCCTCATTGGCTGTCGGCTGCAGTACAATGCACTGTGCTGATGCTTCTATCATGATTCATCCCCTGCATTGACTACAGCTTGTAGGCGGTGCGGCTGCCACTATAAGTTACTTGCTTACCTTCCAGAGCCCACTTCATTGCGCAAGTCTCGATGTCAGACCCCGAAGTATCGAACGATTCAGCCGCTTTACCAAATTCCATCGACAGCGCACCGGCGCCTCCTTCAGAACCGGGGCCATCTACATCAGCTGTACAGGCATCCGGTGATGGTACGGTCGCACCACAGGTTTCAGCAGGACAACCTTTCTTCGGTGTTCTGAAGCAGGGTGCCAACAACTATCCGAGTCAGCACCCTCAGAAGGTTGTCTTCAACGACAACTACGAGGAGCGGTTTCCGGAAGACCCGTATTGTGAGGAGACCGCTCCCAACGCGCGGGTATGGCGTACATTGGTCGAGGAGGCGGCTGCATTCGATGCGGTGTTTGTTGGGCAAGCTCGCGACGGTCTCGATGTCATGCTCGTATTTGTGAGTGTTCGCGTTAACGTTATGACTTCACTCAACAATGTCTATTATCTTAGGCTGGTCTTTTCTCTGCTGTGGTGACCTCGTTCCTGGTGCAGGTGTCACAGAGCCTACAGGCAGACTACACTGCGATGTCTGCGATTCTCTTGCACGACCTCGTCGCCGTTCAGCTATCCATAGCCGAAGGTCCCTCATCCCTGCTGAACATAACTGCTCCATCCGTCAATCCTATGCAGACTTTCAGACCAGACTCGATCACCGTGTGGGTGAATGGTCTATGGGTCGTCAGTCTCACAGCGAGCCTTGTTGTGGCTCTTTCGGCTGTTCTGGTCAAGCAGTGGTTACATCATTACACATCTATCCCATCTGGTACACCGGGAACACGCAGCCATCTTCACCAGTACCGATTTATTGGTCTCCAGAAATGGCGCGTGAGCGTTATCATTGGACTCTTGCCCATTATCATGCATGCATCTCTCGCTCTATTCCTCGCAGGCCTCATGCTTTTCTTCATTCCTTTGCGCACATCACTGGCCTGTGCGGTCGGCGTATTCACGGTTGTCTTCTGTCTGTTATACCTCATTAGCAGTGCTATGCCGATCTTCTTCCCGCAATGTCCGTATCAAACCCCATTGACGGACTTCATTCATCACACCTGCCTCATTGTCAGGAAAGCGTCACATGCCATATCCAGACATGCCCGACGGCTGGCATACGACGTACTTTCAATCTGTTGGCGCTGGATACATCATTTTATCCACCTTGACACCCCAGATACTGTATAATTTCGACCTTATCTTCATGGGGTGTGATGAGTTATGCATCATCTTCACTAGACTACATCTTCATTCAGGGTCTGATTTCCTTATATGGGCGGGCGGGAGGGGCGGCGGCAGCCGCCGCGCCGAAAAATTTCCATTTTGGGCCTTACCTCGGTCCAAATTTTGGCCGTTATGCGTTATGACTAACCCAGATCTTCATTTCACAGGTACCCGTGATGCATTATGTGAAGATAAGGTAGTAATTATACAGTATCAAGTTCAGCCGTGTTCATTTTTACTGGGTAGAGCCCTCATCAGCAACGCTAAACCAGCTAGAGATGACAGCGGTCAAGGCAAATTATGACAAGCTCTCCGTGGACGCGCTTGATTGGTTGTTCAATGTCTCGTCCAATCCCACTGTTCATAGCCTTGTGGTACAAGCAATTGGCGGGCTCCCTCCTGACGTTGAGGCGTATGCACGGGCAACTTGGGAAGGTCAAGCCGAAATTCAAGAGATGCGCGATAGTCTGTTTCGGCAGTTGTGTGAGGGTGATGGTTTCTTTAGACCCATGCATCCCGTGATTGGGTACGAAAGTATCTGTGAACGGCTCAATCGATCACTATGTTTCTTTTCAAACAAACATCGGGCCGTGTGTTTGCCCGACTTGGATCATAATTTCGATGAACCTCGGTCCACGGCAGCTGCATGGGCTGCGCGCACACTGGTCGAGCGAGATATATATCATATACCGACCCCATCGCCTGGTTGTAGAGATCTTCGAAAGTTCTTCTGCACCTTTAGCGAACTTGAATTACATCCTCTCATATGGGTGGCGCTAGTGCGGTCTGCACTGGCAGCTAACTTGTGGTATTGCTTCCAAGTCGACAGTCCCAAAGATCTTTCCAGTCAGGACTATGCCCATATCATCTCTCTTTTTCTTCCTGCTTCCGGATTGCACAATAAATCTTATGAGCTATTAGTTTGGTGTAGCACTGGTCAGAGAAGTGCAGTGATGTTACATCAAGCTTTGGCCTTCCATTTGGGCGACATCTCAAAGTCTGTACAAGCCTGTCTTTTGAACATGCTCTCATCTGTGGATGACGACCTTCCTCCCACATTGCCACCACACTATCGACTGCTCTACAAGGCGGGTAAATATGCGCTGTGTTATGTTGCAGATGAACTTTGTGCATCACATGTAGGAAGTTGTCACTATTTGCAGCTTCTTACAAATGTCCTGCGTACTTTTACTTCTGAGTACCATACCATCCTTGAGGCATGTCCCCACTTTTTGTCACTAATATTTGATCTTCTTTGCACTATCATTGATAATACTCCAATCTGCGACTACAACACAGCAGGCTGGCAGCATCCAAAAATCCATAACCTGCTTAGTGATTCCCTTTTGGCCATTATTCGTCTATCGACTGAATTCGCCTCATCATGCCAGCCTGAATTTGTGTCCCCGTCATTCCACCATCTGTTACAGGTGCCTGCATATCGCCGGTCCCGATGGCAACATCTTCCATCCACTCTTCAACTTTATACTGTTTGCCTGATGGAAAGGGTACTTGCCGTTGGTAATGAAGCAATGTATCGAGCCTTTATCGATGGTGAATGGATGTGGATACTTTCGGAAATGAACATTGCGGGCTACGAGCATCAGGATGCCTACTTCCTCGACTCTTCTCGGGCTCTTTGCGCCTTTATCCGCGGTTTACAAGCACTTAGTTTCGCGTCAGCACACGAATTTTTGGAATACTTGCACCAGCCAAGAAACTTCATCATCACATTCATCGTGATCGCTCCTTGGGTGTATGAGAGCGAAATTGTGCTGGAGTTATACCCCAAAGACTCTTCATGGTGGGATACACACTGCACCACATTGGATGGTATCATCAACTGGTGCCAAGCCTCCAATCGCGATGATTTGCCGTTCCCTTTCGAGAACTTCTTCAATGGGAAGATTGTTCAAATGGACAATCGAGCGGTGTCCTTGGATGCGGAGTTGCGAAAGATGTTCGCTCAAGATCTATACCGGATGAGGTTCGAGTGGGCGGCACGTACGATCATATTAGGAGAAGCCGCTGCGGAATCGGTGTTGAAAGGTGATTGGAGTCAAATATTGGCAGATAATTTAAAGCTGCGCACTAGATAGCATTGCAGACAGTGACATCTCCGACACCTGAGAATACTTAATAGTAATCTGCCATGGGCGTTCGAAATCCCTTGTACCTTGGTGAATGACTGAAGCCTACAGCACATTAGATACTCGGCACGACACGTATCGCACGATTCATTGAGGCGGGCGGCTTCTTTGGCGTAAAAAGACCCTGTATTTTCGCAATTACAACATTAGTACTTTAACCCTTCCACCAGTTGCCCAAGCGAGAGTCTGAATACGGGGTTGTTCTGGCCCTCGGGGCCGTGGCTGTCCTCGAAGATGTTAAAGGAGTCACACCAGTTCCGAGTGCGGTCCTTCAGAGGATTCGTCGTGTACGGGTGCATCTTGTCCACGACAGAGTTGACCTCGTCGTCAAAGAAGAACTGCCCGACGTGGGAGAGGCGGCCGGCGTCGAACGCGCCATTCGGTAGCGCTGTCCACTCTGGGAAGACTTTGGTGTGAATGTGTGTCGCCCGTCCAGTATAGTATCCGGGGAAGATACCTGCACAGACGGTTAGATTTTGGGCATTCTGAACATGGAAAGGCTTACTGGTAAATTGAACTACACCATTGGCGTTTGTTGGCCACGCGCCGCGCAACCGAGTTTCTGCGTGTTTAGTTCTCGGGTACGCGCTAAGGAGGCCAGAGCGTTTGCCGGCCACCTGGAGCTTCTCGTCTGCGGGATCGGGATGTGGTAGAGGATGCCCGGCGTAATGACCAGTCGCGTTGGCTTGCCCTATGTCCACAAGAACGTTCTCCATTGGCGCGCAGGTCTCGACATCAATGACGCCAATGTCAAGGATTTCTCTCGCTTCTTCTGAGTTTACCTATACGGTAAGTCGCGGTCCACTTACATGTTCGGAATGCGGGTGGAGACTGTATGATTCCGCTAGAGATCCAAAGAGTCGCGAGTTCAACTCCGGCGAAGAATAAGAATCTTGCTATACTGTAAGTGTTGAAGACTTGCATTTCCAGCAATCCTATACTTCGTCTCACGCGTAGAAATGTGTAGAAAGCGAAATAGAGGCGATTTGAGCAAAAAGCGCGAAGTGATCGAAGAGGACCGTACTCGAGTCCACTCCCACGCATACGAACCCTGCATACCGCGCTCTCAAGACGACGTCTCCATCCCAGAACACCCCCGACACCTAAGAAGACGCGACCACGAAGAGGACACGACCACCCTCCTCACGAGCTCCGAAGAGAGTACACCCGAGAGACAATACCTGCATACGACGTGCTGTCAAAAACAGTCACCTAAGAGGATGCCGTCTCCACCCAGGAAGAGGACACGACCACCCTCCACGCCCTCCCAAGAAACATGGGTCCTTCGCTGGACTATACCGGCACGGTCTGATCAACTAATCGCAGCTTCGCATCATGAAGGTTGTCGGCAACCTATCTGCGACCGAGTTCTTCACGAAGCATGGTGGATCGTCTCTCTTGAACGACGCCGACACACGGAAAAAGTATTCCAGTCGCGTCGCTGAATTGTACAAGGAGGAGCTAGCGCGACGAGTCAAGGAGGATGCTACAAAGTGTGTATTCAGGGCGGGCGAGTATGAAAATCTCTCATAAAATTGTAGATTCCCTCAAGGCATTGTTGTCGATGGTGTCACCCCCGGAAAGAGCAGACTGAGGACGACTTTTTCGAATCATGGTCGAAACCGTCAACACCGAAGCCGTCCAACCCGGGTACACCGCGTATTACTACACCGCCTATCATTGGCCGAACACCATCTCCAGCGGCACCGCCTCCTGCTGCTCCCCGGACAATATCATCCTCTGCGGCACGTACTGCGAAACTAGGAGCGACCTCCCGTCTCAACTCCGCCTCATCCGTGTCTTCGTCCAAAAAAGTCGAAGCTTGGTCTCGGTGCATCCAAGACTAAACCGGTCGATTTCGCCGCTGCAGAGAAAAAGGCCCTTGAGGAGGCAGAGCGGACCAAGCAGCTTGGATATGACCGGCAGCGAGAGGAAGAGGAGGAAAAGGCCCGGAAGGAGGCTGCGGCTGTGAAAGCTGCTTTGGAGATTGGACCCAAGTCTAACTATGGATCTTCTACGACTACGAAAAGCAACCCAGCGGCAGACGCTCAACGCGCTGCTGCGTTCCCCCGTTTAGGATTTGGCGCCATCCCTGGTACCGGTGCGGCTGCCATGGCCGCTGCTCCTGCGCCAGCTCCCAAGGTGGCTGATGATTCTCCTACCACTGCACGGGACAAGTTTGGCAACCAGAAAGCCATCTCGTACTTTGGGCGGAACGCGTATGATCCGAATACCGTTGCTGAAGCGCAGACGCGTTTGCAGTCGTTCCAAGGCGCGACGTCGATTTCCTCGAATGCGTACTTTGGGAGGGAAGAGGAGGAGGCGTTACCGGCGCGCGATGACGATGGATTGGCAGCGAGAGAATCGGCTGCGAGGGACGCGATGCAGCGGTTGATGGCTAATCCTGATGTACAGAACATCTCTGATAATATCAGAACCGGAGCATTGAAGGTACGTTTGTTGCTTCTCGTTTTGGGGTGTGTTAATACGTCGTACAGCTCTCCGACTATCTCGCGCAAATGTCTGAGCGGTAATGGATTGGATGGATTTGGTACAGATTTCTTTTCAATGTCTATGCATCTTGTTTTTGGATTCTTAATTTAATAGGATAGTCTTCGTGTACGTACACGATGATGGTTATAGATTCATCTTCGCTGCGCTATCCTTCCATTGTTGAGTGCTGTGAGCAAAGGTCGATGTTCGAACGTCCGCCTATATTCCAAACGGTGACTCGCGCAGTGGTCGATGAGCAAATCCTCCGCTTGTCAACGACGGAAAGCAACATGTTGGCACCTCCTTTACGCGCCGTCTGGGCGGTTTCCTTGCATGTCTATGTCTGGGCAGAGGTGTTGGTTCATCGGGGAGGCGTTGTGGTGGGAGTGCGCGAGTGGCTGTGTAGGCCACTCAGCGTGGTTTCGGGCCGGCCCTACTCGTTCAACCCTTTTGTTCTTTGAGACCTACTACCACAAGGAACACGAACCCTCCTCTTACCCTGAGCCATGGACGACTTTCCGTGCGTTTGCCATCTAAGCCCGCTAGTTAAACATTTATCTGACAACGAATATAGGTTGATTGACTTTGACGCGATGATCAAGAGCATGAGCTCGGCCAAACCGATGGGTACAAAGCAAGATACGTTCCTGCTCGCCGCAATCTCGGATGGTCACAAATCTTTCTTCGAGAGCGCGGCCGACCAACAGAGATTAATCGACGCGTCTACCGCTCTTCTTGCAAACCCAGAGCAAAGCCTCTGCCCTCGCCACTTCCTCGGATGCCTGGCGCCAATTGAGCGTACCGTGGTGGAGGGAAACGTCTGGGCAAGTTTCACTGAACACAATCGTGGCGCATTCCGATTGTACCAGCCGCGGTTCCTTGCCGCACTCTTATCCTGGATAGCCAAACCACGCTCCAAGGAAGAATGTCACGCTCTCTGGTTCAAGGCTAAAGACGCCAATGATGACAGTGACGCGCAACGGTGCAGGGAATCTGGCTGCAACCTCGAGGATCCTTTCGTTGCCATGTTGCACGAGATTGGACGCGACGGGCGCAGGTGGGGGTGGCCTAACTTCTCGATGGCGTGCGTAGCATTTCGCATCGTCGCGGCCGTCCTCTACAGTGCCGCACAAGAGATTAAAACGGCGCGATCGGCTCGTCGTGTTAAAAAAGTCATTGACACGGCTGGCCTCGTCCAGCCTTGGCCTACCTCAATCGCCGATTTATTGGGAGATTGTGCCGTCGATGATTTTTTCAATCAATTGGAGGTATGGATTGAGGGGTGGCCAGGCTACTCTTATCCGTACGATGTCCTCGGATCCCTCGCCGTCCTCTTTCCCCAGCAGTTCTTGACCGGCATTGCCCATTCGACGGTCGTCCCTGCCCAGACTGTCGTCGTTCTGGGCCTCATCACCTCGTTGTCACAGGCCCGCAAGTATCGATCGGGGGAAGACCTCTTGCTCGAGACAGCGTCCGTCGCGCATTTTTTCGATGCTTTGCTCAACGATCTCACTCAACCCCTCCTCCTTGAATTTATCAAAGACGACACAGTCGCCGCACGAATCATCATACTCTGCTCGCAGCTCCTGGACGAGATCCCGCGCATGCTTTCCAGAGAGACTTCGCAAAGGTTTCCAGGCTGGCTGGACAAGAAAGCCAATAGCTCGACAAAGACCTTATTACGGCTCGGAAGCACCGTACATGCCCATTTGGAGACTGTTAATGGTGAATTCGAGTTCAATTCAGAGCTCGACAGTCGTCTGTTAGAGCTGTCGCGCGCTAGGCGACAACGAGCGAGCAGCGTCATCACCGGAGCGTTCGATGGCTTTTGTTCGCTCGCGGAATGGCAACGTTGCGCTGCGCCAGGCTGCAACGGCGTCGCGGCAGCGGCGGCGCTTCAGAAGTGCTCAGCCTGTGTTCGTGTAATGTATTGTTCCCTGGCGTGCCAGAAGGGAGCGTGGAAACACGAACTCTCACCGCACAAGGAGCTCTGCAAACTGGCTACAATCCTCACCACCCATACAGGTCTCCCGGCTCAACCGAAGGCTGCGGACCTTGACACATTCTATGAACGTGTCGACGGCAACGAAGAGATGGAGGATGTGGCCAAGGAATTTGGAGAGTGTTTTAGGAAACTGGCTGATTCTGTTGGGGAAGGAATAGCGATGGGACGTTTTTGATAAACTTGACTAATGTAAATACATTTTGCCCCCAAGATACAATCTATGTAGAGCACAATTACGCAGTTGGGCCTTAGTTAACTTCCTGTGAATTTGGACCACTGGGCCACACTTTTTCGGCCCGATCCGCCAAGCGATGCACAGCCACCGACGTGATCCGAGTCTGCTTTTTGATGACCACCATCTTCCGCTCTACACTCACGCGTGCTCCCCAATGTCGCGTCGGCATACAGCTGGTCGCGCGGTTCTCTACCCATGCGTGGCGCAGCCCCGTTGTCCGCCTACAGACCAACGCGATGTACCCGCGAATACAACGGCCTGCACGCTTCTCAACAAGCCAACCAGCCCGTCAAACACAAAACGACCCATCGCGCCCGGACCTATTCTATCATCTTGTTGCGGGACCGCGGCCAATGTGGGCGGTGTCATTTCTGGAGTCATACGACAACAAGGAGGAGGTGATAGGCTGGCTGCCAGCGGAAGGGGAGCCGTTGCTTGACGATTTTATCGAGAATGCTGCTTTCTTACCGCTACTGCATTACGCGCTCAAAACTGGCCTTGCGGAAGGTGTCGACGATGTGCAGCGAAACGCGGCGATCCAGTTGCAGAATGGGTGGATGCATGTCCACGACGAGCGCAATATTCCGCCACTTGGTCGTATCGGGGACCCAGAGGACATTATTGCCACCGTTTTGGTTCAAGATGGGGAGGTGAGCAGCATATATTTAATTGCCTTACCGACACTGACGCTCCGCGCAGATTAACGCCGACACCTACCAGCCCATGCCAGCTTACAGGGTGTGCACTTCGTACGGCGTAACGAAATTGACTGATGGACTGGCTAGACGACTAAAACAAGTCCTGCTGAATCGCCGAGAGAAGCAATAACACAGACTAGGTTGGTATTGTCCGGATCCTGCCACCTCTGAACCAGGACTTTTCTACCCGCTCAGGCGTATATGCATTGAACCCGCCATGAACGCCGGCAGAGCCTAGGGTACAAGATGTCGATTTGGTATAGAAACGCATGGAATACAGAAGGATAACATGGCTGCTCGCTCTAATATGCTCTGCCTGAATGGCTGCGTCCATCTTCTGGGAATCGCCCAATTCCATGACCTTCCATGACTGTCGCTGGCGAAAGACTCGCGCGCGTAAGCATTTCGGAACACCTGTCGGAACGATTTGACACTCGAATACTCGGAGGCCTCATTCCACATTGAATTCACGCCCACATACGTGATGTACGTTTGTCAGGCTGATCAAGCGACAGCTATAAGTATGCTCTCGAACCTGCCATCCGCGACATGCCTTCACTCGCAGACGCGCGAGCCTCCAACGCCGCATTCTCTCCTCCCTACACCCCCGTCGCTGTATTCGTCGGGGGCACATCCGGTGTAGGGGAGGCCATGGCGAAAGCCCTAACGTCCTACCTCGGCGGGAACCTCCATCTCTTCATCATTGGGAGTAACAGTGCGGCGGCGGAGAAGACCTTTGCGTCCCTTCCGCGCCCCTCTGGCGTCAAGCGCGAGTTCGTGTACTGCGACGCGTTTCTGATGCGCAACATCGTTGCGACTGTGAGGAGATCAAGAGGCGCGTGGATGAGATGAACTTTCTGGTTTTGTCTGCGGGATACTTTCGTGTGACGGGACGCGACGAGACGGAGGAACGGCTGGATGGGTTGTTGGTTATGAGGTATTATTGCAGGTTCACGTTTATTAGGGAATTGCTGCCCCTTCTCCACGCAGCCAAGGAGAGAAGGGAGGATGTGAGGGTGATGACGGTCCTGGGGACGGGCATGACGGATGTTTCGGTGGACAGAGAGGGTTTGGGGCTGAGGCACAAGTATAGGTTTTGGAAGGCGCATTGAAGCCGGTGGTGTATAATGATGTTATGATCGAGGTGCGTATTTTCCGAGTCAGAACTGTGGTGCCAGTGCTAAGTCATGTTAGAAATATGCGAACCAGAATCCGGGGATTGGCTTCGTGCATATATACCCAGGTGTGGTGTATACGCCTGCGGCGAACGACTTGTACGAGTCGTGGGGTCCTCTGAGGCTGCTTGCGCCACCTGTGTGGTTCAAGTTTTGGCTGTATGGGATTCAGCCGGAGGAGTGCGCCGAGTATATGCTCTCTGCGTTGCTTGATAGGGTGAAGGAAGAAGGATGGAGTAGGAGGAATGAGCATGGGGATGATATTGGGACGAGATGTTATAATATTTCGGAGGAGGATAAGAGGGGGGTGTGGGAGCATTCGGTGGAGGAGACGAGTGTCTGAAATATAACGGCGCGTGCTTCTAGTCGTGCCGAAAGGATACGCCTTCGATCGACGTTATTGGAATTCAAATCTGCGCTCTCTGATTCTTTTCCAGTTCTTTTCTCGGGATGACTGCACAGAACTTGGTGTCTCAGACAAACCTTGACAGCCGTATGTTGTTCCCCCTTATCTCTCGAATGTAAACGCTTAAACACATATTCCAGATGGCCGGGAGGGATCCATCGGCTCCGATAAAGGAGCAGACTTCCTCAACAAACGCTCTGCAAGAGCTCCCAGGCTGGGCTATCAATAGAAATGGCCTCGTTAACTGCGTGCTTCACACCCATGTCATTACAGCTGTCAGATGGTCCGCCAGCCTCGCCTCATTGGCTGTCGGCTGCAGTACAATGCGCTGTGCTGATGCTTCTATCATGATTCATCCCCTGCATTCACGACAGCTCATAGGCAGTGCAGCTGCCACTATAAGTTACTTACTTACCTCCCACAGCCCACCTCACTGCCCAAGTCTCGATGTCAGACCCCGAAGTATCGAATGATTCAACCCCTTTACAAAATTCCATCGACAGCGCACCGGCGCCTCCTTCAGAACCGGGGCCATCTACGCCAGCTGTACAGGGATCCGGTGCACAAGAACCTATTCCAAATGATACGGTCGCGCCACAGGTTTCAACAGGACAACCTTTCTTCAGCGTTCTGAAGCAGGGTGCCAACCACTATCAGCACCCTCAGAAGGTTGTCTTCAACGACAACTATGAGGAGCGGTTTCCGGAAGACCCGTATTGTGAGGAGACCGCTCCCAATGCGCGGGTATGGCGTGCATACGGCGAAGAGGCGGCCGCATTCGATGCGGTGTTTATTGGACAAGCTCGTGACGGTCTCGATGTCATGCTCGTATTTGTGAGTGCTCGCGTTAATGTTATGACTTCACTCAACAATGTCTATTATCTTAGGCTGGTCTTTTCTCTGCCGTGGTGACCTCGTTCCTGGTGCAGGTGTCACAGAGCCTACAGGCAGACTACACCGCGATGTCTGCAATTCTCTTACACGACCTCGTCGCCGTTCAGCTCTCCATAGCCGAAGGTCCCTCGTCCCTGTTAAACATAACTGCTCCGTCCGTCAATCCTATGCAGACTTTCAGACCAGACTCGATCACCGTTTGGGTGAATGGTCTATGGGTTGTCAGTCTCACAGCGAGCCTTGTTGTGGCTCTTTCGGCTGTTCTGGTCAAGCAGTGGCTACATCATTACACATCCATACCATCTGGCACGCCGGGAGCACGCAGCCATCTTCGCCAGTACCGATTTATTGGTCTCCAGAAATGGCGTGTGAGCGTTATCATCGGACTCTTGCCCATTGTCATGCATACATCGCTCGCTCTATTCCTTGCGGGCCTCATGCTTTTCTTCATTCCTTTGCGCACGTCACTGGCCTGTGCGGTCGGCGTATTCACGGTTGCCCTCTGTCTGCTATACCTCATTAGCAGTGCTATGCCGATCTTCTTCCCGCAATGTCCGTACCAAACCCCATTGACAGACTTCATTCATCACACTTGCCTCATTATCAGGAAAGTGTCACATTATATATCCAGAGATGTCCGATGTCTGGCATACGACGTACTTTCAATATGTCGGCGCTGGATACATCATTTTTCTCCACCTTGACACCCCAGATATCAAGTTCAGCCGTGTTTCTTTTTACTGGTAGAGCACTCATCAGCAACGCTAAACCAGCTAGAGAGGATAGCGGTTGAGTCGGATTATGACAGGCTCTCCGTTGATGCGCTTAATTGGTTGTTCAATGTCTCATCCAATCCCACTGTTCATAGCCTTGTGATACAGTCGATCGGGGGGCTCCCGCCTGACATTCGGGTGTATGCACGGGCAACTTGGGCGGGTCAATATGAAATTCAGCGCGTGCGCAACCTTCTTTTACTGCAGGCCGAGAAAATGCTTCTGACCACTGCGCGATTGAGAATGAAAGTCTCTGTGAACGGCTCAGTCGATCATGCTGTTTCTTTTCATGCTTTTTACCGGACCTTCTTCCTATGTATCACATCTCCAATTATATCCGGGGACCTCACTTAAAGCAGCTGCCTGGACGGCACGAGCCTGGCGGGGGCGGTCATTGGAACAGACAAGTGATCTTCAACGATTTTTTCTGCACTTTTCACAATCTGCGTTTACATCCTCTCGTATGGGTGGAACTAGTGAAGATGGCGACGGGTGACCTACAAACTCTCTCTCTAATCAACAATCTTGACACACTTCCACGTCAGGACTACGCCCATGTCATCTCTCTCTTTCTTCCCGCTTCCAAAAGTCCGCGATATACCTCATGAGCCTCTCTCAGTTCGGTGTAGCACTGGTCAGAAAAATGCGGTGATGTTACATGAAGTTTTGGTGGGCGACATCTCAGAGTCCGTACAAGCCTGTCTTTTAAATGTGCTCTCATCCGTGGACGACAACCTTTCTCCCACGTTGCCACCACACTATCGACTACTGTACAAGGCGGGTAAATTTGCGCTGTGTTACGTTGCGGATGAAACTTTGTGCATCACATACAGATGTAGGGAGTTGTCGTCATTTGCAGCTTCTTACAGATGTCCTGCGTATTTTGGATGATGAGTACGACACTATCCGTGAGGCATATCCCTGCTTTTTGGCACCATTATTCGATCTTCTTTGCACTATCATCGATAATACTCCAATCTGCGACTACAACACAGGAGGCTGGTGGCATCCAAAACTCCATGACCTGCTTAGTGCTTCCCTTTCGGCCATCATTAATCTATCGATTAGATTCACTTCGTCACTGTCCCAGCCTGAATTCGGCCAGCCTGAATTCACGTCCCCGTCATTACACCGTCTGTTACAGGTGCCTGCATATCACCTGTCCCGAGGGCAACATCTTTCAGGTGCTACTATACCCTTAACCTGATGGAAAGGGCATTTGCCGTTGGTAATACAGCAATGTATCGAGCCTTCATCGACGGGGGATGGCTGTGGATGCTTTCGGAAATGTACATTGCGGGCTACAATAATCATGACATCGACTGCTGTTTCCGCAATGGTCGAACAATTTCTGCCTTTATCCGCGGTTCAGGTTCCATCTCAGCGCTTGACTCGCAACAACCCAGAAATTTCATCATCATGTTCATCGTGATGGCTTCACTCAACGACTCGTGGTTCGTGTACTGTTCAACTTTGCTGGTGTTACGCCTCAAATCCTCCTCCTGGTGGGATACACACCGCGCCACATTGGATGGTATCATCAACTGGTGCCAAGCCTCCAATCGCGATGATTTGCCGTTCCCTTTAGAGGACTTCTTCAACGGGAAGGTTGTTCAGATGGACAATCGGGCGGTGTCCTTGGATGAGGCGCTGCGAAAGATGTTCGCTCAGGATCTATACCGGAGGAACTTCGAGTGGGCGGCACGTACGATCATATTAGGAGAAGCTGCTGCGGAATCGCTGTTGAAAGGTGATTAGAGTCGAATATTGGCAGATAATCAGGGACTGGGCACTAGATATAGCGTTGCAGACCGTGAAAGGTACACCTGCAACACCTCTGAGAATAATAGTAATCTGCCATGTGCGTTCGAAATCCCTTGGACCTTATGGTCGAATGACTCGAACCTTACAGTACATTTAGATACTCGAACACGTATGTCATTGAGGCGGCGACTTCTTTGGCGTAAAAAGATCCTGTATTTTCGTACTTAAATCTTTGAATGACAATTACAACATTAGTACGTTAACCCTTCCACCAGTTGTCCAAGCTGGCGCTGCCGTTGACACCCATGGTGATGAATCCAGCGAGACCCTGCGAGATAACACCCCGAGGAACTCGAGTCTAAATACTGGGTTGTACTGGCCCTCGGGGCCGTGGCTGTCCTCAAAGATATTAAGGGAGTCGCGCCAGTTCCGAGTGCGGTCCTTCAGAGGATTCGTCGTGTACGGGTGCATCTTGTCCACGACAGAGTTGACCTCGTCGTCAAAGAAGAACTGCCCGACGTGGGAGAGGCGGCCGGCGTCGAACGTGCCATTCGGTAGTGCTGTCCACTCTGGGAAGACTTTGGTGTGAATGTGTGTCGCCCGTCCAGTATAGTATCCAGGGAAGATACCTGCACAGCCAGTTAGATTTTAGGCATTCTGGACATGGAAAGGCTTACTGGTAAATTGAACTACACCATTGGCGTTTGTTGGCCACGCGCCGCGCAACCAAGTTTCTTCGTGCTTAGTTCTCGGGTACGCGCTAAGGAGGCCAGAGCGTTTGCCGCCGACCTGAGGCTTCTCGTCTGCGAGATGGGGATGTGGTAGCGGATGCCCGGCGTAATGACCAGTCGCGTTGGCTTGCCATATGTCCACAAGAACGTTCTCCATTGGCGCGCAGGTTTCGACATCAATGACGCCAATGTCAAGGAGGAGCAGAAGACCTGAAGTAGGTTAAGTTCACGGAATAACCTGTTAAAAATTGAACTACCTGGCTGTAACTCTGCAATGTTCGTACGCAGTGGATGACCTTGTTTATGATAATATGGCCCCTCAGTCACGACAGGTGCCAGAATACAAGTGTTGTTGTCGATCTCAGCTTCTGCCGTGGGCGTACACTCCATCAGCGAAGAAGATGCGTCAGCGCCCGTGTCTACAAAAGGTGTTGGTTTCTTATCTTCTTCAGAAATGTAAAGCACTCACCATCCTTGAACAGATCTTCATATCCCTCCAATCCAGCTTGTATCCCAAGCTTGGGACCAGTTTCGGAGCCACCAAGGGCCTTCTGCGCCCACGCCCGCTTTCGCTGTGCGGTATATGCTGCTACCGCAGGCGCACAGTGATATGCGGCAACCTGGAGAGCACGCTGCGCCTCGATTTCCTCCGGCGTCGTGGGCTTTGAATGAGCCGTTACCAGCAGCGGTAAGAAAGAAGCGAACAGCAGTGAAGGCAGCATCGTCGTCGTCGGATGCTAACCGAGGCTGTCGAGTGTGAGATCCGAGGACACATGCGGGGTATATATACCTCCTCCATTTCTCTCGATCATGGAAGAACCCAGCACGGCGGGATCGGACTGACAACAAATAATCGCAAGCATGTGAGAGGCTAGTAGGTCACGCGGAACAACCTCCATCCGCTCCCCCGCATCAGGTCTCCTCCGTCCCCAGGTGCGTTTCTGCTCGTTTTGATTTAAAAATGACCTTTTGTTGGACTCTTTCGGACTGGAAAGCCTCTATTGCTTTTTGCTCCGTCAACGGCTATTCTGCTCCCACTACATCAGGTCAGCCAGTCCGATCTCACATGCGGGGTAACCTTTTCAGCTACTTATCGCGACATCAAACAAATCGGTCTGGACTGGCTCGAGGCATCTCTCGGAGTACGTTAACCCCAGTTTTCTCCACTTCTCGGATCCGGCCGCCTCCTCATTCTCTTCATGATCACGTCGGTTTCCCCGCACTCAGCTCTCCTCTCGTTTCGTTCCTGTGGCTTGAGTCTCGACCGCTTTATGACCCACTTGTATCCCGATAACGTTTTTTCATTATTTTCTGGGACTTGAACACGGGAACACACGCGAAGCGCACCGTGTCATCGACGCGACACGGACGGAGTCCGACGGACGCCTCTAGGCTGTACACCATTTGTACACGCCTTGCCCGCCTCTCAATCTCAACATACATCTATAGACGTATGTGTGCCCCCTAGCACCTGTCTCTTGTTAGATTAACGCGAGCTAGTGGTATCTCTAGTCACTTTCTCTTCGCATTCCTATGCGCACTGTTACGGAAAGCTCGGGGACAAACGACCTTAATGAACTGCGACTTCGGAGTCTGTGTAATACACCTGGGTTTTTGTTTAAGAGGTGGAAACTTGCGGGAGCGCTCTGACTCAGTCCCAGCTCATCAGTGTATCCTAATCACTGGCATCCAGTTTTCAATGCAGCGCTCACCGCCAGTCTCAAGGTCGTCTTGCACGATATATACGAACGGCTGTTAAGGCTATATACACTGATGGTGGAGGAATGCTCGAACTCATGAGCAGTTTAGAACCAGGCGAGACATGCCTACACAGACGTCTCTCATTGTAGTCCCGGCATACATGCCTTTCTGTGCTGATGAGATTCATAATGGTCCGCAAGTGGGCGTTCATACAGAACGTCCCTGGGTGTAAAAGAGGTCCAACAATAAGTAGTAACTTGAAGAGAACACACAAAGTACAGTTCACCGCCCCTTGTACCGACTTGTAGATACTTGTGGGTCCAAAGAATGTGAGTGTTACTAAACTAGTGGCATTTATCAAACACAGTAGCCTAACAATCGGGAGGCTTGCTCATTGACGGCGTCACATGTGACGCCTCTCTTCATTAACCACCATCACACCCCCGCCAAGGCGACGCGATTCCCGAGGAAGCATTAAGCCATCACGACTGAAACTATAAATGACAGGAGTGTTAGCCCCAACTCATACTCATGCCCAAGATAACGTCTCACAAAGCAGGCCGTAGCAAGAAGTCCGGTACACGATTGGCTGCTCAGACTTTTCCGTCAATAACGGTTCTCTCAGCCCCCATTATGAACAAGACACCTAGAGCTCCCGGCCCCATTGACGACCCCCCACCTATCACAGTACGTTTAAATTCATGTCATTGACTATTTCGCACGTGCTGTACTCATTCTCTCAGTGGCATTACGATCCCAGCGTCGACATGCTCGACAAATACGGCGACTACCACATCTGCATTCGCCCTCCAACTCCTGTTTTTCCACTCTTCTACGTTGTCCGAGTACTCGACAAGGATATGAACATCATCACGGACCCGAAGTCACCGATATGGATGTACGATGCGGAGTCTCCCAATCGGCGCATATATGGCAGTAGCGGAGGGTCGATGTGGACCGCACTGCATTATCGTAAGTATTTGCTGAAGGACGGGAACAAAGTCATTTGTGATTTTGGAGGCGAATGGATAGTTCGAGAATTGCCTTATCGCTCTGTTACGAAGGGCGACAAACTGTAATCTCGCGTTCCAGAATGATTGCTTTTTTTCAACATGGGTGTCTGGCTATCGGACTTGAATTGTTACACCCAACGACTTTCTATGTGAATTCTCATTTATATAGCTTGATGGGGACAAATAATCTGTGAGTGTGGCGGCAGACAGGTCGTCGAAGCTCTCCAATATCGTTCAATAACGAAGGGGAGAAGTTCTGACTATTCGTATAGGCCTTTTATATGATACGAGATGGAGTGCAAGGTCGCGTTACTGACATTCACTATTTACAACTTGTCTCCTCGCGTTATGGATCGGTAAGGTATAGGACGGATGATCCACTCTCCGCCAAACTCACAAATCACCTTGTCCCCGTCCTTCAACATATACTTGCGGTATGACAGCGCAGTCCACATTGAGCCTTGAGGTATGCGAGAGACGTTGCGCCTATTCGGGTGTGCGGCGTCGTACATCCAGATAGGATGTGTGGGGTCATTGACGAGGTTCATGTCCTTGTCGAAGACGCGAACAAAGTAGAAAGTTGGTAGGGCGTGATAGGGAGGGCGGATGCATATAGTGTAGTCGCCGTATTTGTCTAGCGTGTCTAGGGTGGGGTCGTAATGCCACTAGTGGACGGGTGAGGAGGGAATATTAGAGATGTTGCCAGGACGCACTGTTATGAAACCGGGGGTGTTGGCGTAGTCGATGGGAGGCGGGGCTGATGTCTTTGGAGCTACACTCGACTCGGACACGTCGGTTGCCTTGGGACCTGGTCGCGTGTCTATGAAGGTAGGCGAGCATGAAGGTCATTCTTACCGGCACTCTTAGTCTTCCTGACTTTCACTGACATTGACTTGGGCATAACAGGTCGAAGAACTCAAGAGCGATGGCCGTTGGAGTGACAAAATGCAAGAAAGACGTCGACTGGACGTTGAAGTTACGTTATGTGGGGACGCGCTCAGGTGACAATTCAATCCCCGATATCCCTGCTGGGACTTACGTTCACCTTACGCTAAGCGTACAAATTGGCGGTATATTTGGTGCGTCTTTGAGCATTCTGGCATTGGCGCCCGAACCGCTTACATAGACCCGGAACTCGTTCTTGTTCGATGGACGGAATAAGAGTGATATTTTACAAGAGACAGCCGCCAAACTCTGAACTTGCTTAGTTTTGAAGTCTTCTGCTCTAGCGCGTCTGGCACACATCAGATACTTGAACCTTTGTTTGAATTTCAGACCTCTCACCTTGCGCCACAGTTCTCATACTATGCACTCATATAGACAGTAACTCTAATGTGTGTGTGTACGTCGTGGCATCATCTACAAATACAAACAACAGAAAAACAATAAAAGCTAGCAAAATCACAGCATTGGTCAGTATTCATGAAAATCCAGATCCGTGGTCAGTCGTAATGTAGTGATAAGAGTATGTATGTATGTATATATGTACAATGAATGCGTGCACGTCATCTTACCCAGTACTAAACGACCGCAAAAAGGTCCTCGTTGGCATCTGCGGCGTCGGCGCAATAATATGCGGGTTGGGCGTGGGCGCGTGCCGGCTGAGATCCAGCCCCAACGCGTTACTGCTCGCCTGGGCGCCAGTGTGTACGGGAGGAAGCGCATGAGACGGCGCGACGTAGAACTGGTACCCATGATGCCCACCGCTATTACCACCGGACGACGCAGAGCCAGAAGATGTGCTACTCCTTGGAACAGCGGCCTGCGGAGGCAAAGCATGCACGTCGACGGACTCGCTCCTATGTGATGCGTGTTGTCGCCTTCTGCTTGAAGATGAAGATGAGTGGGGTTGTGGTTGAGAGTGTGTGTGTGCGTGTGATGAATGTTGAGATGATGCAAGGGTGCTAGGAGGGAAATATGGGATTGGAATAGGGGGGATAACAGTGGTGGGTACAGTATGTCGAGACTCCATCGGCGGACGGTGGCGATAATCGTTGACCTGCTGAGCCGTCGTGACGGGCGGTGTAGTTACCGGCGGATGCACAGGTAGGAAACCTCGTGGATCCCCTACTGGGATCTCCAAGTCGTCTTCAACCATAGATCGTTGTCGCGGCCTGCGACGAGCCGAAGGTGGTGGTTGGTGGTTTTGTTGCTGTTGAGGTTGTGGTGGTGGTGGTGGCTGAGGTGTAGGTTGATATATTGGGACACGATGGGACTGAGGTGTGGGAGCAGCCGATTGGGCTCGCGCACTTCCTTCAGGAGTAGGACGAACAGCAGGTAAGAATGCCCTCCTATCGCCCAAGGGAACTTCCAAATCTTCTTCTTCCACTGGCCCACCAGTGAAGCTGGACAGCACGTTTAAGCCTAATGTAGATGTCGAATTGCGATTATTGGTGTTCCATGTGGCCACACTGCCATGCGAACTCGGAGGTCGGAAGTTGTCCCGATGCTCTGTTGAACGCTGTTGAGACGAAGATGCAGTTTGAGAGAGGGTAGAGGACGACCCCTCGTCTGGCAGCTGAAATGATATCGTCCTCTGGCTCCGACTGTCGAGGTTACGGACAGCTGGGCGTGGTGTTTCCTCTTCGACGTGGACCGGAAACGGCGCAGGCACGTACCCGCCTGGATACACCTCGCTATCCCTTATCCGCACTTGACTCATATCCGGTGCGACGTCGCGTGAGCGATGCTTCTTCTTGTGCTTTCTCTCCCTATCCTTCTCCTTCTTCACCGATACACCTGCCTCTGCAGGCGCGCCAGGAACAATGTCATGCCTCGAGGGAGGCTGCGCGGCGTCCTGGGCTCGTATACGATCAATCTCGGAGTAAGGAAAGAAGGCGGCCGTGGTCGATTTAGATCCTACTTGCGTTGGGGGGAAGTCGACGGGAGGTAAGTTTAATTGAGGTGGATAAGGTATGGGCGTGTTGAGTTCGGTTTGCGTAAGCGGAATGTCCTGTAAGGCACGACGAGAAAAGTCCCCATAACGGTTGGAAATATCTTCAGGTGGGAGGGGGAGAGGATTGTGGGAGATGACCTCCTTCTCCTTGCCTTTTCTGCTTTTCTTTTGCGCCACAGCGGCGGCAGCGTTTTCTTCTACGGTTCTCATTTGAACACGCATCTCCTCGAGTTCGGCAGTCATCTGGTCAAGACGCCTGGAATAGATATTGATATAACCAATTCTTCGGAGTGATGGAACACTTACGCTTGCAGGGCTTCATTCCCGCTCTCAGCCATCGCTGCACGCGCCTCGACCTCTCGAACTTTGTTCTCCGCTTGACGTCGTTTATTGACGTTTTTGCGGTGCTCCTTCAACGCATTCAGCGCGCCACGAAGCTCGGTTGCCTAGCCGATGTTAAGCGAAACTGATATCGGAAAAGGTTGGACGCACTTCATCGTCTGCTTGCGAAGAAAGCCATGTCTCCGTCTCCGCGATCACGGTCTCCCGCGTCTCTTGCTCGTCATTGCTCTCGGATGAGACCCAGCTGAGAGTCATTAAGCGCTGAAGAAACACTTGTTCCTCCGACTGCGACGGGATTTCTGGCTCGGTAGGTGCGGCATCCATGTGTAGCTTCCTAACTGCTGTCATATCCCGAAATGGCTTGCGGCAGAGAGGACAGACGCCATTTCCTTGTGTTGGCATTAAAAACGAGGCGGAACGCATCGACACGATGGATTGGAGGCATCTATATGAATGTCGAGAGTAAGTACAAGCGCAGATTTGGGTATAGATATGGCATATATGCGCTATATAGACGCATATATGCGGAAATAAACGCACTCTCGGCAGAAAATATGGCCACAAGGAATCGTATGGGGCGATTGGTCCGTGTTTTGGCCATCAAAAACGTATGGATTGAGGCAGACATCGCAGGTGCTCGAGGCATGAACTATCAGTGGCATTCCGGCTGCAAGCAACGGTCTAGGGACATTGGCGGAGGTTAACAGCAGTACGCCATGAGGCAAGCGTGATGGTGGAAGTTAACACGGACATCCTATATTTGGACGGCTACACGATCGGCCGCGTTGGCTGCGCTTTTGCTTCCTCCTTCCACCACGGTTCCAGAGGACAGTCCTTGAATTGCCTATTTCACCCTGATTGCAAGGGCAGCTTTGTAATGCCTGCCATGTTTCTAATTGACCAACAGTTTTAAGGTTTATTTAGTAACAATCCTTGTCATTCTCCATTGAACATTCTAACCGGTCTGGTTTGTAGGACATGCATTCCATACATGCAGTTGTAATTGGCATTGATGATTAAACGCACTACCGTCCTCTCTTGTTTGCTGTAGCGGATACGGATGAGTTCGAACGCTATTTGACCACCAACTTGGATGTCCCATCTTTGCGTAACAAAGAGGCGACGCGAGAGGCGATCCTCCGAGCCATTCGAAGTCTCGCCGCTGACGAGTCCATCAAGGCCAGCGACAATGCCATCGTCATCTACTTTTCCGGCCATTGCGGTCCAACCTGTAGAATGGGGAGACTGGTCTTCACTGATTCCCAAATTGAGATGATACGCCCCGGCCACCACGCGCTGCCCACCTTCTCAGTTCGTGGCTGCACGTTCTGAGAATCACACATCCTTCTCACAGCTTGCGGGCGAGACCAGAGGGCAGGAGAATATCCAAGCAAAGGCCGCGGGGTGCTCACATATGCTCTTTTAAAAGCGCTACAAAGTTCGCACCTCCCCAGTCTGACCGTGACGTATCGGTCCCTCATGTACAAGATGCGCATGCCTGCCTGGTGCGCTCGTGATTTTCTCATAAGTAACGCAGCAGTTCTGATAATCAACATTAGGCAAACGGCTCACTGTGATGGTGCTAATCTGCGAAGCCGATTCCTCAGCAAGTCGATTTCTGAGCGCGAGAATTCCCTCGTTATCTGTACGCACCAGTTAGCTTCGGGTCTTTATTCAATAGAGATGGGAGAAGCGCAAGGCATCCTGCCCGGCTCCCAGTACGTTGCGTTTGACAGCGCCACCTCCAATATGCCTCTGACGCTTCTTGAAACGAACAACGCCGTTTAGTGCATGGCTCGTCCCTTCGGGGACGTCCATCGTCTACCTCATCCCTCCCCCTCGCTTCTACGTAAAGTCGACACGCATAGAAGCAGCAAGTGCGTTTGAGGTTTACTCTAACGACAAAGCCTTTCTATCCACCTAGGGTTCTGTCTGGCTCTGGTGAACGCAGTTCAAATGACATTGTCATCGCAGAGGAGATAGATGCTGTTAACCTCATCTTGAAGACGACTGCCAGGACGCCACGTTTTATCGAAACGACTCTCGTTACACCCTTTATCGGCTCGCGCATCAGCAAGCACGAGCTGTCAGTCGATGACCTTGACATCTGTCGCGATATCATTCGGTGTCATATTACCTTCGACCACCATCTTTCGCGTGGCAATAGTACTGCCACAAACCCGTTTCACGTCCAGATCGAACTCGATGACCTCCAAGAGGAGATGTGGTTGGACGGCTCGGATGGAGGATCGTGGAAACCGGTTGGAAGAAATCATATAACCAAAGCGGGGTATTCAGACCCTGTTGTGCTGAATATCAACGACGACAACTCGCCACGGGTCATGGGCATGAAGTTGATCAATGGGAGGCAACGTCCTTTGAACCCCTATATTTTCTCCCTCAATGCGAACGACATGGGGGTCTGTGTGTCTCTCAATTTGTTCCCTAATTTCATACTCATCTTCTCATTCAGACGAATGGTACGCTCCAGAACTTGGCTCTGCTCAGGATCCGGATCCACACAATCAGTGGCACCCGTAGATGCACCTCTCCCACCCAAGTCAGAACTCTCCTTGGGATACGGAGATGGCGGCGCTGCTACATGTGCATTCTCCTTGAGAGAAGACGACGACTCCGATGTATGCTTCTTCAAGATCTTTTTGACGACTTCCGAACAATTGCTCAGTCTTCCCCGTTTGAGCCCCCTGTGTCTCCCCGTCATGAGAGAATATCTCAGTACGACACCAACCTCCCGGAGTGGAATACTATTTTGCTTACGATGATCGTCTTGAACTCGGATACGATTAGCGTTCAATTCTCTCACTTGCGCCCACAACCATCTATATTCCCATATGTATAAATGGCATCCACGCCGCCATTGGCGCCCCCTGCTCCCTCAAAGTGCGAACGGCTTCGTGCAGGCCCACAGCTGCCCTTGTCGAATCCACGTCTCCCCCTTTTCCCCGAGCATCGCCTCATACACCTTCCGCGCAACGAATTCCCCTTTATCGTCGTCCATAGACCACAGCGTCCCGACGATACTGCGATACCCAGCAAATATCATCCCACCAACCATATGCAGCGCCTCGCCCTGATGCCGATTATCACCCATCGATGTTTGACACGCTGAGAGGAATGCGAACGTGGGCTTTACTGAGATGTGCTTCTGGCGATAAATGGCCTTGGCGGAGCTAGAAAACGGTGCACTCCTATATTGTTGGTACTCCTCCCAATAGTCCTCGTCTTTGTTCAATGACTCATCGCTGTTCTGGAACGGGCGCATTAGCTGCCACAGTGTGAGCTCGCCATCTGCGAGTCGTAGGGCGCTGTCCATGGGATTGGCGCTTTTCTGCGATCCGTGGCAGGCGAAATGGACCCAGTGACATTCTTCGCTCGCGTCCAGGACGGCTTTGATTGTGGCGCCGTTTTCGGAAAGCTCGAACACGGCGTGACCACGGGCTTGGAGGAGGCCTTTAATGCTGTCAACTTCCCGCCGTGTACCGGGGAGTGGGGGTTGTTTAGGCATGCGTGTCTGCCGAACAGTGAGCGTCTTCACATGCTGCGGCTCTGGAGTTGGGTCTTCCATGATACTGCTGAAGGACGGCAGGTAGGAAACGATGGCGTAGTCTTGTATACACTCCCCGTGTTTTCCGCTCGCGTGAACTCCTGCGCAATGGATTGGAAGACCTGAGAAATGTCCACTCGGGAAAATCCACATGCGCCCTGGGTGTTCTGAAGGCTAATGGGACATCTGGATTAAATGAATGGACCAGTTATAGCTGCTTCACTGACCGTCAATCCGAGCTTGTCTACTATGGGTTTCATAACGTCGTCCCAGAGAACAGCGGTCGTCTTCCGAAGCGCGTCCTGCAGCAGGTCTTTGTTTGGTTTTTCAAATAAATGGACAAAGGCCGCCGGACGATAGTTTTCCTCCTCTGAAGCAGCTTCTCGTTGTCCTAGACCAGCGTCTTTCAACCGTGCTTCGAGGACCCGAGAAAGGCTCTCCAATTGCTGAACGCTTATGTCCGGCAAGGGCACACGAAGGATAGCTGATTGTCCGAGTACGATGGCGTCACAGCCATAGTTACTGGCGTTTAGAACCACGACGGGCCCGCCAAGCTGTGTCGCCCTGGAGATGATAGCGTCTGCAGTCCTCCGTTCCATGAAATTCGCCAGCAACGGCTGCGCTCGTATCTCGACAAGTAGCTCCTCCCACCTCGTCATCAAGCGGTGTTGCTCGATGCTCACGTATTCCCTTGATCTGTGTTGGTAACTCTCCTGTTCCATTGGATCATAGTGAGGTTGGTACAAAAGCTCTGTGACTGCAAGGCTCGGGTCATCATCGGGCATGCTGTCGAAGGCAACCGCAGTCGAAGCGCGTTCGAAAGACATTGCCACCTCCTGGAACTCTGTCAGGAGGGCAATTGCAGGTGATGGTAATGTGGATTGGGATGCATCCGACGTCGCAGCCTCTGTCGCGCGCCGGGCGGCGTCACTGGATAACCGTACTCGTTCGGCTTCCGACCAAAAGAGTGCATGGCCCCGGTCGATGAACTCTAGTGCTTCTCGATATCGACCGGTCACAAGGGCGTGCTGTATCGCATCAGAGACAATAGATATGAGTAACTTTTTCCGACTAGTGCCGATGGGACGAGCGTGTTGACCGACCGGCAGTCTGTCATCATACAGACTAGGTATTTCGCTCAAGCCTGTGGCAAGGGTGTCCAGTCGTTCACGAAATGAAAGTCCCACCCAAGCGATCTGTGGGAGTAAGGCGACATACGCGTCATACAAGGCCGCAAGTTTTGGCCTTGGAGCGTTCCCGTTACTAGATACTGATTCGCGTAGAATCTTCAGCGAGAGCATGATACATCGAAGGCGACCGAGGGTGGATGATTCGGAGCTTGCTGAGCCATCGCGGAGAGATTCCAATATGTCTGCAAGGCTGTCTTCTTGCAATGCCCCACTCGTTGCAAGCTTCTCTTGACGCTTCAGGAAATACTGCGCTGATGCGTACTCCCAGACGTACTCAGCTTTATTAGCCGGGGGTATAAATACAAGGCCTTGTTCCTCCTTCATACGTATCGCACGTCGAAGGATATCAAGGTCATGTGGTGCCGCGCATCGATATTGGACGACCAGAGAGAGGGAAAAGGAGGAAAGAAATTGAGCACGGCTTGTCAAACTATGCGGGGCATTTGATTCACTGGCATCCAGGATATCCTGCGCCTCTTCAAAAGCACGTATGGCTTCCACCGCGACTTCGGGTTGTTGGAAGGGGACAAGAGTCGCCAAGCACCCGCCGAGGTTTCCAACCAAAGAAGCCTTTGTGCCGCTGTGTGGAGGACAACAAGCAATCGCTTCCTGAATGTAGGCGAGAGCTGTCTTTAAGTCGTCGACAGGCGAATCATGGGGCAGAATGAGATGTTTGTAGCGGAAAATAGAGTGAAGGGTAGAAAGGATGGATGATCGAGAAATGCCGTGGGGGATATCAGGATTATCGTCGAAGATTCTGAGCGCTTCGAGACAGGCATCTATAGATTCCTTCACCACCTGTTCCGGGAGACTATCAATCTTGCTCCCGTTCTCGATCAAGAAGGAAGAAAGGTTGGCAAGGAACAGAGGCATGTGGGGATGTTCATATGGGGTGCCCGAATTGACTGCCGTCCTGTAAGATACATAGGCTTCATCAAGGTCCGATCGTTGTCCATAGCGCTCATATCGAAAGGAGAGCGCGCTTCCTAAAGTATTGTGATACGACGCCAGACCCGCAAGGTCGATGGGTCTCTGATGTGTCGCGAGCGTGAGCGCTTTCCGAGCGAAGTCAACAACTTTGTCTATGTCGCGTAACGTAACTGGCAAAGCCTCTTGCTTCTGTAGAAGCACGGTAACGAGATTGTGCAGGCGAGCTGGGAGCTCCCTTGAACCTTCAGCAGTCTTTTCAACGGCTTCGAAGCGTAAGTTGAGGCATTCCTCGAATGCGCCGAGACTCCCCGATTGACGATACTGAATCAAAAAGCACTGACTGAGGAGAGACCCAATCCAAGCTATCGACTCTGGTGTACACAGTATGGAGGCCCGTAATTCGAGAGTTGACATGTTGGGGTACTTCATCGTCGTATCTGCTAGTTCATCCTTCATCTCCTGAAGAATGGGAGAAAGAATGTTTATCGCATCCTCTAGATCAGGCTGGGAACTCGAGGTATCTGCCGGCGTGTGATAGATAGATATACGCGCCCTGTGAATTAACGCGTCGCCGAGCGACCCATAGAACCGATATCGTCGCGCTGGAGGCTCTCCAGAAAGGATCAGCACGACCTCGCGATATTCCTCTATAGCAGCATCAAGACTTTGTGTGTCATGAGGATCATTCGTGAATCTTTTGAGGTGTTGCATGGCTTGGAAGTGGTGCTCTCTAAACGGCTCAGAGAGAGCCATGTCTGGAACTGTGCTGTGGATTGAGAATCAAGATACATCAGACACGTTTCAAAGGCGAATAACACGAGACATCTTACAGGGAATGAACAGCTGGGAATTCAAGTTGGTTGTCGTGTTAATCAGTGATGTGGCAGTGTCACAAGTCGTCCACAAAGAAAGCATCACGTAAGCACATAGGATGTACTTTATGCAAGTCCTTTCCATTGAGATTCTCGAGGAGCATCTTTCATTTCTAATGATATTTAGCGCCGGATTTACAGATTTATCTAGCGATGTTTGACTTTGATTTACGATTCCGAAGCGGCTTCTCCTAATATGATCGTACGTGCCGCCCACTCGAACTTCCTCCGGTATAGATATTGAGCGAACATCTTTCGCAACTCCGCATCCAAGGACACCGCCCGATTGTCCATTTGAACAACCTTCCCGCTGAAGAAGTCCTCTAAAGGGAACGGCAAATCATCACGATTGGAGGCTTGGCACCAGTTGATGATACCATGCAATGTGGCGTGGTGTGTATCCCACCAGGAAGAGTCTTTAGGGCATAACTTTAGCAAAGTTTCGCTCTCGGACACCGAAGAAGCGATCACAATGAATGTGATGATGAAGTTTCTTGCCTGGTGCAAGTATTCAAAAAATTCGTGTGCTGACGCGGAACTCAGTGCTTGTAAACCGCGAATAAAGGCGCAAAGAGCCTGAGGAGACTTGCGAGGCAGGTAACGGAAGTAGCCATCCTGACTATCGTAGTCCGCAATGTACATTTCCGAAAACATCCACATCCATCCGCCGTCAATAAAGGCTCGATACATTGCTGCATTACCAACAGCAAGTGCCCTTTCCATCAGGATAACAGCATAGAATTGAAGATCATAGGCTGAAAGATGTTGCCATCGAGACACGTGATATGCAGGCACCTGTAACAGATGGTGGAATGACGGGAATGCGAATTCAGGCCGGCAGGACGAGGCGAATTCAGTTGATAGACCAATGATGGCCCTTAGGGAATCACTAAGCAGGTCATGGAGTTTTGGATGCTGCCAGCCTGTATTGTAGTCGCAGATTGAAGTATTCTCGATGATAGTGCAAAGAAACTCGAACATTGGTGCCAAAAAGCAGGGATATGCCTCAAGAATGGTGTCGTACTCCCAACGCAAGATATCCAAGACATCTGTAAGAAGCTGCAAATGGCGACAACTTCCTACATCTGTATGTGATGCACAAATTTCATCTGCAACATAATGCAGTGCATATTTACCCGCCTTGTAGACTAGTCGATAGTGTGGTGATAATGTGGGAGAAAGGTCATCGTCCACAGATGAGAGCATGTTCAAAAGACAGGCTTGTACGGACTCTGAGATCATGTCGCCCAAATGGAAGGTCAAAGCTCCATGTAACGTCACTGTAGTACGGTGACCACGCCCAACTGGAGGCCGATGAGGTCTACTGTAGTATTTCGACCATAGGTTCACAGGGTGTGACCTGTGACCTCGTGAACTTGTTTGGTGGGATGTTCATAGTGGACACATCACTGTGACCCACTGAAAATAAGTTGACTAAATTTTTCAATGGCAGGGTTATTTCACAGGTTTTAGGCTGAATCTCAGTATAATTAGAGAAAAATGTGCTATTCTAGACCTAAAATACACCAAAAAGGAGAAAAATCCTATAAAAACAGCCACCAAGCTCAATTTGAGAGCAAAAGTCTGATTTGTGACCAATTTGGGGCAGGTTCACAGCTAAAAAAAACTAGTGACCTGCTTATGTAACAGGTTCATTTTTCGGGCTCGTGACCTGTGACGTGAACCTATGGTCGAAATACGACAGTATTGTCAAGAACAGTGACCACGTGAGCACAAGACCGCTCGGGCCGCGACTAGAGGAGCGGGAGAATAGAGATGCGATAAGAATGATAGATGATAAAGCGTAGAGGACGCTGTGCTAGCTCGACGTAGTACAGAGGGGACTGTGTAGTTAGTGAATAGCGCGGGTCAGGTGACCCGCAGCGGGTCGCGGGTACGGGTACACGCGGGTACGGGTGCGGGTCTCGGTCCGTTCACCCGTCGTGACCCGCGTGACCCGTGGTCACCCGTGATCAGATAAGACTGATCCCCAGATCTCAACCTCTTACCTCCACAGCACATCGCTGTAGACGTGCTCGTCGGCCGCAGACTGTTCTCTGGGCTTCTTATCTCTTGTTTCTGCTTTTTTTCGATTGATTGGCCGTTGCCGACGCCCTCGGATGCATTCCGGGACCGCCTGGTGCTCGACCTCACGACGGCACCATTTCTACGTGATTTTACCCAGCGTCAGCCCTCAGGACGAGGCAGCTACTACCTGGCGGGCGTACGTGGGCTGCACGATGCCGGACTTGCGCGCCAGTAGCCTGATTCGGCGACGAATGCGCGTGTTTTGTGTTCAACAACGAAACAGTGTGCTTTGTCGTTCTGTTCGTCTCGCATCTTGCTGATTGCATGACAAACGTGAGTGTCCATTGCAACTTGATACTAGTGCACATCGATCTGGGGCTTTAGATCATCTTTGAAGGCGGGATAGCTGCACTAGAAGGTGGCGCTGCTGCCGTCGCTGTCGCATCTGGACAGGCCGCTCAATTCCTCGCAATCTCCGCCTTGGCGACAACATCGTGTCTAGGTACACAGTCACCCATGTATCACCGTCCTCATCCACACCCTCCCGGCACGTTCTTCTCCCGCCTCGTCATCACACTCATGTATCATGCACGCTGGTAGCCCCCGCGCAATTGCTCGGGGGTCGCCAACGGGCATGAAAACCTTTACTGAGTGTGGTGCAGGCTCTGCGCGGACAAGGGTGCTCGCGAGTCGAGTTGGTGCCCGACTTGGGTACCTACTTCGGACATGGTGGGCATGGATGCAGCGATGGGTGGATGGGCTGAGGGTAACCCGTCGACCCGTCAAGGCCCGAGGGTGAATAAGGCGGGTTACCCGTACCCGTACGGCGGGTGCAGGCCAACCACGGGTAAGGGTGCGGGTTCGAATTCAATCACCCGCGGGACACCCGCGCTATTCACTATGTGTAGTACGGAGACAAAGGAGGACAGAGTGGGGAACTATCTACAAGGGCTGCGTATATGTATATAGAGTCTGTGGCTGTACGAACAATGGGAAGACCTAGGATGGAACAATAGACAGTGGGAATACCAATCAGATCATCTGGAGTCATGAGGTGGTCACATGACTTAGCAGTGGATAGATTTTGGCCCATGGGCCAAAATCCAGACGACTCACTAACCGGCATCTCGGCACTTCCGGACCGGGACCCGGACCGCTTGACACATGACGATGTTAGAGCATGATAACACTGGAGTGTGATAATGGAGTGGCCCAGAGACTCTAGCGCGCCCTTATTAGTGAAAAAGGAAGGGGCGCTAGGTCACGAGGAAGGCGATTCGTGACAATACCCCCTCTTTAGGCTGTGCTTGCGCCTGGAGCACAGGAGTAGCACACCAAATATCCCCCATGGTGATGCCGAAGAGAGCACGTGTACGAGGAGCGGGGGCGCGATAGGCGGTCGGGTTGTTTCGGTGGAATTCATAAATCTGCTCCTTCGCGTGTAGTGAATAGCGCGGGTGTCCCGCGGGTGATTGATTTCGAACCCGCACCCTTACCCGCGGTTGGCCCGCACCCGCTGTACGGGTACGGGTAACCCGTCGTATTCACCCTCGGGCTGTCGCGGGTTGACGGGTCACCCTTAGCGTGTTCACCCTTCACGCGCCCAACGGCACCCAGCTGGCCATGGTACCCAGGCCGGGCACTGACTCGACTCACCAGTAACCTGCGCCACACTCGATGGATGTTTCATGCCTGTTGGCGACCCCCGAGCAATTGCGCGGGGGTTACCAGCGTGCATGAGAGGCAGGAGTGTGACGTCGAGGTGAGGATGGTGCGAGGTGGGTGTCCATGAGGACAGCGCGGATGCGGAAGGTGAGTGGTGACTGACAAGGGTGGATGATGGTGGTGCTGGGGCAGAGTACGTCCAATGTGACGGAGTATAATGTCTGGAATAAGTTCAGTAACCGAACACGACCAACAAACAGCGCGAAAACAAATAGAAAAGAGAAATAAGAAAGTGGAAACGTACCGCCCGAACGTACTCTTATGTCCAGGACGCGTGCACCGCGCCATCCCACCCAAAATGGAAGCAAATTCGGCGGCGAGAAGCCGACGCTCGCGCTCCAGGTAGAAGCTGCCTCGTCCTGAGGGCTTATGCTGGGTGAATCCACGTGAGAATGGTGCCGTCGCGAAGACGAGCACCAGACAGCCCCGGAATGCATCCGAGGGCGTCTACAAGGCCAATCCGCCAGAAAAGAAGAGAAACAAGAGATAGGAAGCCCCAGAGAACAGTTCCGGGGCCGACGAGCACGTCTACGCGACGTGCTGTGGTGGTAAGAGTTAGAGATGAAGGATTAGACATATCTGATTCTTATCCGGCAATTACCGGATCGTGCCGCGAACCTCGGCAACAGTGACTCACGGGTGACCGCAGGTCACGCGGGTCACGGCAGGTGAACGGACCGAGACCCGCACCCGTACCCGCGTGTACCCGAACCCGCGACCCGCTGCGGGTCACCTGACCCGGGCTATTCACTATTCGCGTGTGCGGAGAAGTTGGAGGCCGGCTCCCAGGTGTTCTTGGAGTCAGGATAACTAAGCCATTTGACTTTGTAGCTGGTCCCTCGTCCATTTCGTGGTTTGCGGGAGGCAAGAATGGCTTCAACGTCGAACTTCTCTTTGCCGCCCTCGAGGTCGGGGAGTTCAGATGGGAGGGGAGGCCCGTGGGCATCGGTCTCGACCCAGGGGATAAGAAGGGAGGCGTGGAATACGTTGTGAATCTGCCATTTATTCGGCAGTTTGAGATGGAAGTTTACTGTTCCGAGGACTTCAGTGATTTCGAATGGCCCATAGCGTTTATTCGACAACTTAGCTTTCGGCCTCATTGTAGCGAGGTTTTTTCCATCCAGCAACACCTTGTCTCCAACCTTGAACGTCGGATGTTCCAGCAGGTAATTGCCGTGCTGCGTCTTCATAACCTCCGCTGCGCTCTTCAAGCTCGCCTCTACCTCTTCTCGTAATTCCTTCAACGTCTCTAGGCGGGACTCAAGCGTCGGGAGATGTGAGTCAGTGCGCAGCGGCGGGAATAGTCTTGGAAGGAACCCATGCAGGAGTTCAAATGGAGATTTCCCTGTAGCGGAGTGAACGCGAACGTTATGGGAGAATTCGGCGAAAGGAAGGTGCTTAACCCAGTCATCCTGGCGATAATTGCAGAATATGCGCAGGTATTGTTCCAACTCTTGGTTGTACCGCTCGGTTTCCCCATCCGTCTCTGGATGGTAGGCGGTACTGAGGGCTGAGATGATACCGAGGCGTTTATGGATTCCTTGCATGACCTGGCTGGCGAACTGAGGGCCTCGGTCGGTGATCATCTTGTCCCAGAGTCCGTATCGTCGGTAGGTGTGATTGAGAAGAAGGTCGATAGTGCCGTCGGCGTCAATGGTATCTCGGCATGGAGTGACGACAACGCCCTTGGTAGATCGATCAACGACACAGTGGATAGCATTGTAGCCATCACATTCAGGGAGTCCGACAATAAAGTCGCTGGTAATCGTACCAAAGGGACGAGTGGGGATTTCGTTGGGGACGAGGGGAACATGGGGTGGATGATTATTGACCTTGGTGACCTGACAAGTGGGACAGCCTCGCACGTAGTCGCGAATAAAAACAGACATGCCTGGCCACCAGAACTCGCGGCTCACGAGTTCATAGGTCTTGTAGCGTCCTGGATGTCCGGCGACTATTGAGTCATGGTACATCTTGACGACATCCCGGCGAAGAGCGGCATCCTTAGGAACGTAAACCTTTCCTCGAAAGAGTACTAGGCCCTCTTCGTAGTTCCATTCCTGTAGGTTTTTGACCAGCGAACGAGGCCCATTGTTGAGAATAACGTCTAACGCACTGAGCACTTCCTTGTCCCTTGATGAACACTCGCGAATCCGCCTCCGCAACTCATTGTCTCCAATGGACGACACTGCACTAGGGCGGACAGCGCGAATGCAGAAAAACATGGGGTCGAGCAGTATGCGATCTGCATTATCGTCTTCGACCCCCTCTTTATGGTCTGGGCGGCGAGAAAGGGGATCGCTGTGGTTCAGGGTTCCTCGTTTGTGAATCAGTTCAAAGTCAAAACATGTAAGGAATAACGCCCATCGGGCTTGACGGCGACTCAGCTTCTGCGACTGCGTAAAGTACTCGAGGTTCTTGTGGTCGGTGATGACCTCAACCTTATGACGAGCGCCCTCAAGGTAGTGTCGCCAATCCTCCAGCGCTCGGATAATCGCAAGAAGCTCCTTATCATGGATATCGTAGTTGCGCTGCGTCTCGTTGAGCGACTTGGACAGGAACGCGCAAGGGTGCCACTGCTCGTCATCTCCTTGTTGGTAAAGGGTGGCACCAGTCGCGAAGTCAGACGCGTCTGCTTCCACACGATAGGGTTTATCAGGGTCGGGCATAATTAGAACGGGAGCAGAGGTGAACACATCTTTGAGGGCCTGAAAGGCCGTTTGCGACGAGGGATTCCAGTCCCACGTCTGATCCTTCTTGGTAAGATCAAAGAGCGGTCGAGCAATCTTGGAGAAGTCCTTGATGAAACGTCGATAGAAGTTACCGAACCCTAGGAATGCTTGTAAGGTAGGCACAGTCCACAACTGACCACATCACGTGAGCGTGACATCGTGATGTGTCACGGCGCGAAATTTTTTTGAGGGGGATTGCAGTGTGGCGCATTATAATGTACCCTGTAACTACCTTTCTTTTCACCTCAATTCATGTCTCCTTCAATCCTGTGTTCACACACCTTGCCACTTTCGGGCTGCAAGTATGCAATCAGGTGTGAACTCAGTCTAGGGACCAGCCAGGGACCCACAGTGACAAGGTCCGAGAGTCCGAGAGTTCGGTAAGATGTCTAAAAGTAGCAAAACTTTATCTGGCCATGTTCGGCTGACTGACCGCCGACTGCCCACTCTCATCCCGCCCTCTTGAAGCGCGACTCGGGCTGCCGCCATGAATGCACGTGACGCCGCTCTTACCATATAAGGAAACGCGAAAATATATGGTGAATTTTTTAAGAACCCGTCAATGTGAATGAAATGCAAAAAGAAACACTTTTAGGAAAATGGTCATAAAACATTTTATTGAAGATATCTATTGAAAATCTGCTGCCCAAACCATATACTATATGATGCAAGGCATCTTTCCTGGGTTTTACTTTGGGAAAATATCCCGCCGTCGTCGGGTAGTATGGGCGGGAAGGTGCTGTCACGCTTTGATCACGTGATGTAGTCACTTGTGGACTGTGCCTACCTTACGTCTTTGACTCGTCTTGGGGTCGGCCACTGAGAGACGCCCGACACTTTAACGGGATCCATGCGGAGGGCGTTGTGAGAGATGAAGCCCCAAGAACTCGACGGACTCAGCTTCAAAGACGCACTTCTCTGGTTTCGCATAGAGGTCATGCTCCTGGAGTCGTTTTAAGACTTTCCGTACGATGCGCCGATGTTCTTCCAACGTCTCGGTAAAGATCAAGATGTCATCCATATAGACGACGACTTTTCCGGAGTCGATGAGATCCTTGAGAATGCTGTTCATCATAGCCTGAAAGGTCGCTGGAGAGTTCATGAGTCCGAAGAACATGACGGTTGGCTCGAAGAGTCCTCGGTTGGTCTTGAAGGCTCCCTTCCACTCGTCTCCTTCCTTCATACGCACGTTGTTATAACCCCAACGTAGGTCGATCTTGGAGAAGATACGCGCGCCTTTGAGTTTGTCGATAAGCTCTGGGATGAGCGGAAGGGGATACTCGTTCTTGACAGTGCCTTTATTGAGTTCTCGATAATCCTGTACGGGGCGCAATGATCCGTCCTTTTTCTTAACAAAGAAGAAAGGACTCGCCATAGACGACTTCGAAGGTCGGATATACCCCTTCTTGAGGTTCTTGTCGAGGAACGAGTCCAGCTGCTGCTGCTCATCGGGTGATAGAGGATACGTCTTGCAAGCCTTGGGCTCAAAGTCCAGTTTAAGATCGATGGCATGATCCCAAGAACTATGCGCTGGTAGTCGTTCGGAGGTTCGCTTGTCAAAGATGGTGAGAAAGGCATGATATGGGGAGGGAACACGCTCCTTGAGCGGACGATTGTCCAGTTTAGCTTGCGCTTGAGCCGCTTCAGCTAACTTCTGCGCGTTCGTGAATGTGGCTCGGATATGGACGTCGGTGGGATCAGGTGGTTTGGAGGCAGGTCGGGGATAATCGTCATGGTAGTAATGCTGTTCGAAGACATCCTGCGTCCAGACTGGTTCGACATCCAGCTCCTCCTCTTCATCTTCGGTGAAAAGGACAACAGGTACTTGGATATGGTTGAAAACACGAACAGGACAACGTCTTCCAGCACGGCGCTGTACCGGTTTAGCAACCGCGCCTGGGATGGGGTCGCTCCACTTGACTTCGTAGTCTCGGTGGTGCAGTCGAGGGTCGTGAGGTTGGGTGTGAGCAATGACAGGGGTTTGTTTAGCTTTGGCACGTACATGGGTGACCGGTTTCTCAGGCCGGTGAATACAAGAGGCCGGACACCGTGTAAAGTGAAGCTCTGAACCTGCCCAGTCGATCTCGGGGTTGTGTTCATCAAGCCAGTCAGTCCCTAGGATCATGTCATGATCACCAATGTCGGTGACATAGAGTTCAATCTCCTCTTCATGATGCGCTGTGCGGTCGTGATTGTAAATTCATGCACGTTGAAGAGTAAAATGAGTGACATAGCCCATGACATTCTCAGATCCATCAACATTTCGAACGGGGAAGGGAGTGGGAACGGGAAGAAGAGTGAAGTGGTGTCGTTCAGCGAATTTGTTGTTAATAATGATTCCTTCAGCGCCACTGTCAATGAGCGCTTGAGCAACGATTTGCCTGCCGGATAGTTTTCCGATGAACTCGGTTCGGAGTACGAGCGAGGGTGTCTGTCGGTTTCTTGTGATTGCTGACATCCGCAGTTCTGAGGGATGAATACGCTCACAAAGGGATGACAAAACCGAAAATTTATTTCGCCCGGCACTTCCAGCAGTATATCGTACAACTCCTCCCAACGTTGCAGTGGGGGAGTGCTCTAAAAATCCAAATGCGCAACAAAATCTTTCAAATAATTGGCCGCCTCCGCCTTCTCTTCTCCCGGAGCCCCTCTCATGCGGTTAAAAACGCATCGCTCAGTTCCTTGATCGTGTCGCGAATTTCGCCGGGTTGCGCCGTCGATGTGGATGCAACTGGGGTATCAGCAGCAGCTACGTCAGTGCTGCGGATGGATCGCCCAGCTGATTGGGAGGTGGAGTTGGGTCTTGGATCGCGGACGGGGCAGTCGCGAGAGATGTGCCCAGGTCGACGGCATTTAAAGCAGGCGCCCTGGCGGCGAAGGCGTTCTCTTTCCATTGGGGTCAGTCTCGTAAGTCTATCAGAGCTGGAATTTGCACCTGAGGAACGCCGTTGCGCGTCAACATCCATAGGAACACCCATATCCTGGGCTGGTGCGCTGTTGGAGCGCGAGGACTGGGTGTTGCGCGAAGGATAGTACCGAGTGGACGACTCGGCCCTCAAAGCGGCACGGGAGTTCTCCAGGTTGACAACTCGAGTCTTCCACTCTGCAAGGGTAGTGGGCTGGGGGTGTTGATCGGCGATGATGGTGCGAAGTTCGTGACGAATGCCCTGTTTAAAGAAGTGGATGAGGGCGGCGTCTTCGTACTTGGACTTCATCGCCAGGGTCTCGAAACGGGTCATAAACGCGTCAATGCGCGCAAAGTCTCCTCGTTGACGAAGAGAGTCGAGGTCATTGCGAGCAGCAGTGGTGGGGTCAAGAGCACCAAAGGCATTGTTGAACTGGGTGATGCAGTTAGCGATCGTACTCCAGACCTTCGTACCAGTGAACGTGGTGAGCTGCTCTTCGTCGTAGGCTTCCATTCCATTCGAGGCCCACTCGCCTGCAGTGGTCTCTCGTTCGAAGCAAGTGAAGAAGAAGGAGACTTTGTCAGCCTCCGTGGTGTAGTTGGCAGTGTTGAGACGGAGGAAATTGTTGAGCTCTTGGATGAAGAGGCGCGACTGGCCGCGGTCGCCATTGAAGGGCTTGGGTTTGTTACCGCGATCTGAGCGAGACATTGGTCGAGGGATGACAGCGATAGCAGCGGGTGGTGGTGACGGCGATGGAGATGGGGGCGGTGATGGAGACGGTGGAGGAGATCGGGTAGTGCGATCAGGAGATTCTGGGTTCTCGTTATCTGAGGGGTTTTCGTCGTCTTCGTCGTCGTCAAACGGTGTATGGACGATGGGGGGTTCAGGTGCAAGGGGTAATGATGAGGTTACAACGGGAGTTGTGATGCGAGAGAGAGCAGGGGATCGCCCTATGCGATGTCCAGATGCTGCAAGGGGAGCTAGGGCAGTGGCTAATTGCTGTGTAAGGGCAGACTCAGCTTGGGTATCCTGCTCTTCGTCGTCACTAGGTGGATCGGGAAGATGATGGAGTTCGATGAAATAAGACTTTTCTGGGTTCGCTCTGTAGTACCACCCTACTCGTTCGTCGGGATTGGTCGAGGTATGGAATCTGATCTCTCGATTGCCGACACCCTTGATATCGAAATAGCGTAGGTTGTTGGTGCCGATAATAGAGGTGGGGAGAGGTCTTGATCTGTGAGATCAGCGGCAGTGACGTACTGCGGGGCTGAGAAAGACGTGGTGACGAAGGGAGTTTATGCAGAGGTGTATTTGGCGGGGATGAAGGTAGGAGGTGGTCGACGGTATGGGTGGGAACGTTGATCACGTTGATCTCGGCGCAGGTACTGCCGATATTGTGCAACTATGGGGAGGTGCAAGCAGAAGGCGGCGTGGTTATCTAGGATTCTCTCACCAGGAGATGCCTTCTTCAAGGTAAGCTTAGTAGTTCGGGGACGACGTGGGCAATCGGGGAGATGATCGTAGTCGGCAGTGCAAGAGTCCTCGGTGCAGGACATACACGGGGCGAGCGTAGTAGACTCTGTCCTAATGTCAAGAACAGTGACCACGTGAGCACAAGACCGCTCGGGCCGCGACTAGAGGAGCGGGAGAATAGAGATGCGATAAGAATGATAGATGATAAAGCGTAGAGGACGCTGTGCTAGCTCGACGTAGTACAGAGGGGACTGTGTAGTACGGAGACAAAGGAGGACAGAGTGGGGAACTATCTACAAGGGCTGCGTATATGTATATAGAGTCTGTGGCTGTACGAACAATGGAAAGACCTAGGATGGAACAATAGACAGTGGTAGAGTCTGCCACGGATCGGGTAAATCGGCGGATATCCGCCACCCTATCCCCGACTCGATCCGCGGATCGGATCAGAAAAACGCGATCCGATCCGTGCGATCCGGATCGCGGCATGGGTCACGGTCAGGCTGAGGTGCGCACGGATATCCGTGGCAGTGATCCGTGCGCGATCCGTACCCTCAGCACCCAACGACGACGTTGAATTTAAGAAATTCAACTCTTAAATTCAACGTCGGGAGGTCGCTGGGTGCTGCATGAGATTAGATCTTGATCGCTCGGGATCAGTAATTGATCCCGAGCGATCAAGGCTCCATCTCTCCTTCGACCACCACCACCATCTACCTTGCCTCCCTCTCCTCCTCCCTCATATCTCGCCAGCTCTGCCGCGCTGTCTAGCAGCGCCGCCAGACGCGATTTTAAATTGCGTCTGGCAACCAAATCGACTTCATGTCGTTTGGTTGGCGAATCGACTTCATGTCGTTTCGGCGTCGTCTTCAGGACAGGGCAGTCGTCTCGACGATTGTCGTGCTGCCCGACGACAGCAGCAACAACACCCGACACCTGCTGGATGCCCCAAACGGGCCAGGACGACTCGAAGGGCCGTTGTTTAGGGCCACGACGCCCTAGCAACGGCCCCAGAATCGACGCGTAAGCGCCCCCGAGCGGGCAGTACACGATAGATGACGACGACGACGGCCGTCCAAAGGTCACAGCATGATGGGCAACGCCTCCGTCCTGCCGCTGAGCAGGCTTGAAAAGCAAAGGTGGTGGGAATACGGGCTCGGCGCGTCTGCTGACGACGCCGCACGTACTGGTGCGTTTTGATTCCGTTTGATTCCATTTGCTCATTTGCATCAAGGAATATGGGTCTTGAGCCTAGGTCCACTATGGTCAACCAGAGAGAATCTGGTTAACCTAGAGCTTAGAAGTCTCTGATTCAGCCAGTTTAACTCAGGACACAGTCTACACCTGCTTGCATTCCCAAGTTAACTTGAAGTCAACTTCAGTCACTCTAAATTATCTAGGATCTGTCTTAAGTTGCATCTAAGTTTGATTTCAAGTCAGACTTGAGATAACATAAGTAGACTTCAACGAAACTGAAGTGATCTCACATTTCACGTAGCAAACTCAGTTCAGCATTACAAGCAGATAACACGTCAGAAATAAGCTGCCTCATTCAAAATAGACATATACATGCAGTCTACAATTATGGAAATACTAAAATAGTCTATAAGAGTTGACCTAGTAGCAATGCCAACACCGCATGAGTGCAGTGCACAGAAGGAAGCATACTTGCCATCATGGTTCTTATTGTATGCTCATTGAGCTCAGTCCGCGGCTACATGTCATCGCTCGGTCCATGTCCTCACCGTCGTGCTCAGCGATTCCTGGTCATCGTCATGCTCGGTTCTTCCTCATGCTCAGTCGCGTCCTTGTCATCATGCTTGGTCTAGGACCGATCCGAGCGACGTCTGTTTGACTGTGGTGAGGGTGTTAATTTTCGACACAGCGAGGACCTCCTCACACTTGTCGAACCACAACGTCGCCTCGCTCCGCAGGCGCAAAGCTAAATGGAACAGGGACGCATCGCAAACAACGTCAAACAACGCGGTATTGTCGCAGTCGGTTATAGTCTTAGAGCCTGTCAAAGTCATCAAAACAGTCAGACACAGCAACGTCAACATACCAGATCCCACGGTTGTCGCGTTGTTGCAATATGGGACTGGCGGCAAAGGCATCCAGGGATTGAACTCGCAGTGGAGGCAGCATCTATACTGGGGTATATAAATGAGGCAGTAGAGCGAGGAATAAACCAACACACCATCTGGGCTTATGCAATGGCCGACTCGATTCCTGACAAAAAGGGGAAGAATGAGCGTGACTATCGCAAGCAACAAGAACGACATACAAAATGGCTTGGAGGGCGTAGGATAATGCAATATCCAATACAGTCGTCCACGTCGCGTACATCCTCGCCGTCATGCTCAGTGGGCATCCTGGTCGTCCGGGTCTTCCACGCCGTCGTCATGCGCAATCCTTCGTTGTCGTGCTCAGTCGGTGTCCTTGGTGGCAGTTGTCGGCGGCGGAGATGTGAATGAATATCACCTCGACAGGCAATTGACTGTGCATACCTAGATATGAGCGACAACACCACCTCCCAACCATGGGCCCACAAAGCCCTGCTCAAGGTCGGCCTGGCTCTCCATGGGCCCACGCTTGGGTATCATGTCGTAGTCGCGGTAGCACTGAAAAAACCTGTTGTTGTCGTGTCCTAAGTGCAGTCAGTAAAGGGCAGATACCGGCTACAACAGTTACAGACGCACCTGCAGCGCCTGTCAGCAGCCTCCTGCACGAGTCGTAGTAAAATATCAAGACACTGTGAATATATGAGGAGGGAAAGACTTACCGCGTCGCGCGCTGTCGTGGGGAGACGAAGAGAGCGAGTGATCGGACTTTGAAACTGGCATCGAATGTAAAGTCAACATTCACGTGATCATTTCCGCCAGCCGGCAAATGGACTTGGACAAATTTTCTAAATCTACTTGAAAACATAATGCTGGAGAATGAATGTGACAAAGGACAGAGGCAAGTCTGTTCCTCCTCTGTATGATATCCGTATGTGAGAGAGTAAGTCGTGCTAGTCCGTGATGGTGATACAAGGCAAGCACTCGATACATGGGGAGTTTCCCATATCCATCATGTACTCGACCTCAGCTTGAATTGTATCTCACCGTTGAATGAGATGAACCAGATAACGCAATGGCTTGTTGCGCTCGCTCATAATTCATGCCAGTCAATGAGGCCCGAGCAATTGCGCAGAGGTGCATGATCGTCCGGTCTCCCACAGTGTATGCCTTCGCGACTCGATGTCCTGGCTTTGCCAAAGGACCAGGTGCTGAAGCGGGAGATGACGCAAGTGAATAAAATGGCGTGCATTGTAAGGGTTACACTGCCAGGATAGTAGTAGTCAACAAATGAAAGTGTCCCATCGTTCTGCTCCGGATTTAAGTAGGCTCCAAAGACTCCTATGGCCCAGGTCTCCGACATCTGGCGTCGATTATACGAATGCATCGGTCAACATCTAGTGGCATGTCAATAATTAGTCCAGTTAACAGGCGGAAGAACAGCTCACCTGATAGAACTGTTTAACGGAGCAAGGACCTCTCGTTGCTCAGTAGGACGTCGACGAAATACACCCCAAAAAACTGTCTCAGTTCACCTGGCTTTAGGGATAGTGCATTCCCCAGGGAGAAAGTCGGTGAACGCTGTCGGACCTGTAGGGGACGAGACACCTATCCGGCTGATCTGTGCATCTGAGAGAGCAGCGCCGATATGAGTGAATAAAAATGGCGCACGCACGTCTCCTTTGGATAGGTAGAGCCTCGAAAGCGTGAACGACTTGGAAGATGTGACTGTCGACGGCGCGGACATGGGGTAAGAAGGGCAAGAAGAAGCTGTTGCTCGTGTATAACACAAAGAATCAAGTCATGCTCCGACTCGAAGGGCAACGTCGACCCGGATGCGGCACCCAGATGGATAGTCGTCGAGGTCTGTCGTCCATTACAGGCTCACGAGAAGAAGAGAAGAGTGGCAAACTGTGTAGCCAGTCGTTGACGTGCTATTGTAGTTAGAGGTAGGATGCTATCTGATCGCGTCATGACCGAGATCGAATTCGATCATTTCTCTGCTTCTTACCACCAGCACCTCAACGAGGTCCTGGCGTCCCATCCTAGGATTCCCGCGGCTCTCTTTCCGCTCTTCGCTTTCCTTTTCGTCGCTCTTTGGACCGCGGCGCCGCTTCGAACAGTGGTGACTGGAAACGACCTTACGACGAGCAGAGTCGGGAGCAACGACGTTTTCAGACGACGCCGCCGAGCCTCAAGCGGCTGTGTCACCGCAGCACCTCGTTGAGGTGTTGCGGTCTCAGGATTTTCGTGGGCCCCGCCAGCGACGCAATGGGTGGATTTTGCAGGGGGGATGGTGTCGCGAACGCGTCCAGCGCTAGAGGTGCGTATTGTTTCATTTGCTTTCCATTGAATTTATTCTAATTTTCGTGCACTATGTAGGCTCTCGTCGCCCATTCCTGCCATTGACCTTGACCCGAAGCGGCGATCTTGGACGTTTACCGTAGAGCGATCAGATCAAGTTCGGCCTTGCCTCCTCCCACCACAGCACCACAACGAGGTGTGGTGCTACGGCCTTGGGACTTTTCGTGGGCCCTCTCGTGGTGCTTTTCTTTGTTTTCCCTTTCTATCTAGACCCATGACACGCGAGAACGGCTTCCGGCAGCTGTGAGGACGACTTTCTTGCGTTCTGCCCTCCCGCCGAGCGACGTCGTCGCGTAAGCCTCCAGGACGGAGCAGCAACGCTTCAAGAAGACGATGACGGGATTCAAGAGGCTGGATTAGCCCCGCGCTGTCGAGTTTGAGCCCGGAAGTTGGGATGAGGCTGGCTGGCGTCGCAGAATCTGTGCGTATTTCTTCCTGCTCTTTTTCCTTTCAATCTAACTGGCCTGGGACAGGCCCTTATGTCCTACTCCGCCACGACGACTTCGGCAACGACGACGGTCCCAACGCGTCCAGTAAGGCAGCACACGACAATTCGAGGACTCGATTTCACCACGGCAACGAGACGCGTAAGCCCTGGCAAGGCCGCACGCTCTAGAACTTCACGACAAATCCTCCCACCCCTCGTAACTCGGTTTTCTGCCAGAAAGCACTCAAGAACGCGCAACTCAATGGGCTGGTCCAAGCCCAGCATCGATAAGGATTCACCACGGATGCGACTTCAAACCGCTCATCGACTGCAGTAACGACTGTGGGCTGCGTAAGCCCTGTAATATCTACGGCTCTGGTGGGGCGCCATCGCTGGTGTCGGCGCGTCTTCTTCAAGTCGCCGAAGCGGAAGACGTTCTCATATTGAAGGAAAACATAGCACAGATCGATCTGCTCCGAGCGTTCTTCCTCATCAGCGGCGTCACCCAAGCGTCACCTGTCTCTTCCTCGCTCTCGCGTTATTGACCTGTTCATCGGCTTTGGGCTGATCATCGCCATCTTCATCGCGATCCAATTCAAGAGGGGACCGTATGCCACGATCCCGCCCGCCATCTTCAAACAGCGAACCGTGCTCGTCAGCGCTCTGTACACGGCGCTGTTCAGCATGGGCATGTTTGTGTACGTCGCCCTTTCTATTCTTACTTGGTGATGATTGAGTGATTGAACATCACGCAGTGCCATTTTCTACCTGCCATTCTATTTCCAAGCCATCAAGGCCACGAACGCCGTTGGGTCCAGTATTCGCACCATCCCATACTTGGTGTCCATCACCATTTCCTCTGTCATTGTGGGTCCCGTCGATAACAGCAATTGGTGACGACGACGACGGGCGAATAGCTGCAAGGACGGGATTTGGAACTCGAAGCGACAGCGCGCACCGTCGTGCTTGCACCGACAACACGGTTAGGTGTGGCATCACGGACACGTCCCGCCCAAACGGTCGCTACCTTAGTATATCTTACAGTGCTCTCTGCATGTCGTTGTTATCTTTGTTGTACCCAGTATTATGATGTCTCGGGCTAGTATACACGAGCGTCTGCCAGACGGTGTCGTGGAGTGGAGGTTAAGGAGGCAGAAGAGACCTCTGGCGGTGTGCGCGTCGTCTTGGAAGATGGCCAGATCAAGGAATGCGACATGATTATTGGTACGGATGGTGGCCGAGGTATCTGGTTTGTCTACTGTAATGCAAGTGTAATAACAGCTAAGTTGAAACTATTGATTGCTCCTGCCTGGGTACACTCAAGGTCAATCTGAAGCTGCTTAAGGTGAGGTATAAATGGTCAGTAGACTGAAGCTAACTCAGGTTGTCAATAGCTAACTTTGGCAGATGAGACATGCAGGAGTCAACTTGGGAGAACTGAGGTTAGCCAGAGTGCATTAATGCACTCTGGTTAACTCTATGTACAGCTATTTACCTAAGTCACCCAGAGGCCAAAGTGATTTTCCTGATGTGATGGTCTTCCAGGTCTCACGACACTAGAATGACCATGATGCAACGGCAGTTGAGCAGAGGCAGTGAAAGTACGGGCGTGGCGCGTCTGCAGACGACGCCGCGCAAACAGGTGCGAATTCTTTGAGAGTCAGGCATTCATTTGCAGGAAGATCTGGATCGGGGCTGGAAGAGGCGCCTCGTATTGCTTGTATTGCTGATATATGTCTTACAGTACGAGTACCATGTCATCTATCCCAACCTTCCCCACTCCCCCTCTACAATTTTTTCGTCGTTGGTATGTGGTTCGCTCCTTTGAGTGAACCACGCCGCGCCGAAAAAAAACCATCTCCACCTACGAGTATCCGCGAGTCATCCGCGGGTCTGAACCATGACTCGATCCGCGGATCGGATCATCTAACGGATCGGATCTGTAGGCGATCCGGATCGTAGGACGGATCACGGTCTCGACCTTGAGACCACGGATATCCGTGCAACGGATCGCGGATCGATCCGGTTCGCGATTCGTGGCAGTCTCTAGACAGTGGGAATACCAATCAGATCATCTGGAGTCATGAGGTGGTCACATGACTTAGCAGTGGATAGATTTTGGCCCATGGGCCAAAATCCAGACGACTCACTAACCGGCATCTCGGCACTTCCGGACCGGGACCCGGACCGCTTGACACATGACGATGTTAGAGCATGATAACACTGGAGTGTGATAATGGAGTGGCCCGGAGACTCTAGCGCGCCCTTATTAGTGAAAAAGGAAGGGGCGCTAGGTCACGAGGAAGGCGATTCGTGACAATTTATGTATCCTGTTAACAGATCAAATATTTATATATAGTGAACAGCCAAGGTCCGGTCACTCGGACCAAGTAGCAGATGAGGGTGCCTACCGGTACGGGTCGGGGTGCCGATCTGAGAACCTAGTGTGACCCACGTGATCTGCAGTCACCCATAGTCCTAAGTCTGATACTGTACCGTAGGTTCTCGAGGTGTTACACGTTATGCCGCGAACTTATAGGAAACAAGTTCGTAACCAGGCACACCACCTGGAATTACCATATTTAGATGCTCCCGCCATAGGTGGGAGTGAAAATTTCCTTTTTAGGCCTTACGGACCCTGAAAATAAGGTCCGTGATGTATTATGCTTTACCGTAAGTTAGGTTCTCAACCCCGCATTACACATTATGTGAATATGGGGTCGAAACGGTACAGTATTAGGATGCGTGTTTATGCTACAAAGAGGTCGTTACAGAAAATGCGGACATGGGCCCAGGTAAAAATAAAATTCTCACAAGTTCTGACCTTAGATTTCGACGTTTCGGGTCATTCTGCATCGAAAAGGTCAAAAAAATTTCAAACTTTTGGTCAAATTTGTCCGCATTTTTTGTAACCACCTCTTCGCACCATAAATACGGGTCCTCTAATATTGCTACAGGTTTCTTGAGGCAAGTCCTTAGCTCAATTACTTGCCTCAATTACCATTCATATTTTTCAGATTTTTGGTAATTTATTTGGCCTCATTTGAGGCCAACATCGTTGAAAAACAACGTTGAGGATGAATTTTCGCAATTGCCGAGTTGGCCGATCGCCCCGGCAGTTGCTGGATAACGATTGGCTGGCTGCGATCATATCTCTCTCGCTCTTACCACCACAGCATGACTTTACTGTTGTACTTGTCGGCCCCAGAACTTCTTCTGGGGTTTGGCTTCAAGCCGACCGCTGCGCCCTAGGATACATTCCGCGGCACATTCTAGTGATCATCTTTCCGACGACAGCAATTCGACGCGGATCCGGGACGTGTAAGCCCTCTGGACGAGGTGGCATGACGACTGGAGGGTCTGGGCGGGCTTGGACCACCCGCCTCACCGCTCATGGACGTGCTGCGCCTGCCTTCACGACGCCGTTGTTACGAGGACGACGACTTACACCGCGTAAGCCCTCAGAAGTGAGGCAGCACAATACTGGATGGTTCTACAACTTGATCTGTTGGCACGATGGCATCGTGGACGCATCGTAGCCCCAAGGTGCGTATTTACTCGCTCTCTCTTTGCCTGCTGGCCATCCTTGTTGAATCTGCTTTTCTCTATTCTACGACGTTACACGTACATCATCTACCTCGTTCTATTTGTCGTGAATTGCTATGGATTGCACTGGAGCTACACGAACTGGTATGTCCAAGCACTCCTCAATGCTGTTACGGTGAGCCTAGTGTCTCTTCCAACATATGAACACGACTGAAATCAGGGCTATGCAGGCTCTTGCGCCTACGATGATCATTAGCCGTGTTATGTCGGGTGAAGCGCGTCCGAATGACTCGTGGACGCGTCCCTCGCTTCCGCATATGTGCTCCACCATGCGGGATATGACGGAGAGCATACGGTGTAGCAGTTTTTGTCCCGCGCGTAGTGTGACAACGCTAGATGCTGCTAGTTCTGTTGGTCAAGTCGAAGAAGGAGAATGGAACTCCGACAAAGGCATCAGAGGATGTGTGGGTCGTTCAGTAGCTGACATTGGTGTTGGGCAGCGAGGTGGAGCGGCGGCGGCTCGATGAATGTTTCCTTCACATCCATATCTTGTACTGCAGTATCAATTGATCTACCTTCGTTTTGTCGCTAAGTTGACTGTCCCGCCGTCAGCAAGTTGAATGGAGTTCTACTAAGGTTAGGGTTAATCCTTTCTTTTCTGACCAGCATCATAGTACACCAACTTGGACAGCCATTTTGTGAGGTATATAACACCTCGAGAGGTGTTCTACCGCGGAATGAGTGAAACTGCAAGATCGAGAAAGTAGGGCTAATGTTCGGCAGAAGGCCAATCAATTTCAACTTGTTGGTCTTCTGGTACGCCACGACCGCGTCCAACACCGCCTGATACACCGCCTAGCGCACCGCTGTGGGTCCCACCACCTGGTGTACCTCCGGGAGCACTCCTGTCGGCTCCACCTCCGCCGCCCTCACGGTCCTTGACGGTATCCCTGTCTCCGGGCAGTTCAGGATGGCGTCGTGCAGGGCGCCCAAGAAATTGAACTTGCATTCGGCGGTGTGGTGATCAAGGAAGTTAGCCATAAAGATCATGGCATGCTGTAACTCGTTGTCCACTTGAAGGTCGAAGAAGACTTTGATGGCCTTGATCTAGTAAGTAACGGTTCAGTTGGATGAATTAACGAGACAAAGAGAGAGACCCCACATACCTCCAGATTCTGTGGTTCTCCCGAGAAATAAAAGATGCAAACCTCCATGTGTTTGTCGCTGTAGATGAAGGCATTCATGAGCTGCAAACTCCCGCCCTTGGCACCATCCAGTACGCGAGCGAGCTTCATAACGCAGTTGCTCACTAAGAGCGAATGGTTGTCCTCCAGGCAAATGTCCGATTCAAGTTCCCCGGAAAGCGCCAAGATACCATGCTGAGCTCCGAAATCGCATTTTGGCGTGTAAGTCGCGCGCTGGTCGCCGCTGGCCAGAAAGATGCGCGCACCACCGGTCGGTCTACCGTTCGGCATGAAGCCTTTCGCGGCTCGGTCAAAAATCAAGGCGAGGAAAACCTTCCCCCAGGCTAATTCAAAGCCTTGAAAAGGCGTGATGAGGCAGAATTCTGCAGCTGTCTCTTCGGCCTCCGCGAACTGCTTCGTCTCTTTTCTGCCCATTGCATATGCTGGCGGATCTCGCGTGAGGAGGTTTCGTCCAATGCCGGACTCGTAAATATCGGGTGGGATGCTCTCGTGGGGTATTCTGGGCCTGTTCAGATATTGCACCTGTTCAGGAAGATTATCGCGGTCGAGAGGGTATGCTGGTGGACAACCGTTTCTTGCGAGGTCGACATATTGACAGCGGAAGATGTTACTGAGATGTGCGGTGAGTGCCTCTGAGACACGGATACCAAAGTTTTCGTCTGCAGACATGACAAGCGAAGATGTCCGAGTATAAGGAGAAGATGTGATCGCGGGAATCTGCGGGAATACAACATACAACCATGGCATCGCCACCTTTCTCGTTCAGGACGAGACGCGTCTCCTGGTCAAGAGCGCGACTGCAACAGATCATCAACGGAGACAAACTACAACGCGTGTATGAGCTCAGCGCTCAGCGCTCACCAGCAAATGCACTGTTTGACGTGTCTTCATGTCCGGAATGCCAAGCAAGGAATTAATGAGGTCTCACCAGGCAAAGTCTTGAGGACGCGGGTTCGGATGGAGATGGGATATAGACATTTGACCAGCTAGCGCGCCTTGGACGGGGTCGAACAATGGCGGGTCGCGAAATAGGGGACATAGATTAGACGCGACCCAAGCGGTGACTTGGAAATGGGATATGGGCAATCGCACCCTCCCGTTTGGCGGATTCGTAAGCAGTTCCCACGTTTGCCGTAGGCAAACACTTGGCGGATTTCAACGAAGTCGGTCGTCGCCCAAGCCAGGTGGGCTCTTTGACGACATTCCTGGGTCAAAACTTTCTGTTTTCGGTTGAGAAATAATATATCAGTAGCATTTGACAAGCCTCCCGGCACTGAACCTCTTGCTTGCCATGTTAGACTCTGAACCCGGCCACATCCCAATGATTCCAGTGCCACACATGCTTTTGGCATGATAAACACACTGCTATATGAGAGTTCAGCATGAGGGCAAGGTCTTGTATGATTATTTATGCTTTTAGATCCCAAATGGCCCGCATTTGCCATTGACAGCTAAGTGCATTATAGTCATCATGGTATGCCGTGTCAGAGCATTAGCAATATGAAGAAAATAGGTGTATATGGCATTCCTAGTAATAAGTCTCATATTTTAATGTCTACAGACTCTACGTGTCCCTCGCGCTTGGGCGACGACCGACTTCGATTGAAATCCGCCAAGTGTTTGCCTACGGCAAACGTGGGAACCGCTTACGAATCCGCCAAACGGGAGGGTGCGATTGCCCATAATGGAAATGGGTGGTTAATGGCGGCTGGCTTGCTCTCAGAACGTCGCCGTTGAAGGAGACGTGCACGAATGGCGTATGCGGCGAGTATCGTCCTTGCATGCGTGTACTTCGAATTTCGGCATGGTGGTAGCAAGGTTGGTGAAGTGGCTGTGTATAACTTTCCTCCACTCACCATCAGCACGACGACCGCGTATCTACACTGCCGCCGCAACATCAACATTTCGCCTTTGTGACCGGAAATTTGACCTTATTGCATGCGAGGGACACGCCGACGAACAATTTGGGCCAAGGACGGCGTCTGTGAACAAGCTTTCAATGACTCGCGGGAAAGGTGCGTTGCTGCAGTCATATAGGGCCTTGATTTTCGCTCATCTTCTGCAGAGTATATTCCTATTACACCGAACAGCTGGGGTATTCTCTATCAGCAGCGGCAACGACCACGTCGGCGGTTCTGCCGACCTTGGGATCACCCATTACATCGATCTCACAAGATACACTCCCGTCAAGACAGGCGAGCCACGGCAACCAAGGATTACTTGCTTCTGTCGTCAGATGAGCCTCTGAGGTTCCCGTCTAGTTGGTCAGCGTCGAGGAAGCATGTCGAGCTCGAATACCCCATATAAGACCTAACTTTGCTGTCAGCTCTCCCTGTCTATAATGCATTGCGGAAATCTCCTTGTATGTTTGAAGCAACCCGTCAATCTCTCTCAAGGCTCGCTCGATAGCCAGCGATGTAGGTTCATCTTATTCTCACCATGTCGTTTTCATTATTGACCCTTCGTTAGGAAATTGTGACCCACCGCTAGCCTGGCCGCACGAGCGGACGGCGGAGGAAACAACTGCACAGACGGTGGCGAGTACGGCTCACGATGCAGTCGAGTCGCCGCATCATATACCAACGACCTCCCACACCCGTCGCCTCTTCACCGACTGATGTAAACTGAACTGGCCAGAAATACGCTTTCGTCGAATATGAAGATATATTCCTGTCAAAACGGCGCGTCAATGCCATTGGGACGGGTTGCTGGAGTCCGATAAAGCAAAAGGTGTGTTAATCTGCTCGTTTTCATAGTTCATGACGTTCATTTACGCCAGATTGACGTGGAAGTAATCTTCGTGGACGTCCTTTATGCTCGCTATCACGGACGATCCCATGCGCCGGTGCACACCTCTTGTCGCGAAAGCTGCTTTATTGAGGAGGACTCGGCACAATCCAACAAATTTCGCACTCACTACTACCACTATCACCTTCGCCAACGTCAAAACGACCGCATCGACGCCTTTTGAATAGGCTTTGGGAAAGTTGGAGCGTAGATGATGGGCTATAGTGTTGCCCAGGGTTTCGACTTGCGCAAAGGGTGCGTTATTGCGGCCATTCTCAGAGTTCATTCCAACATAATGCTTTCAGATCTACGCGGACGCTTTTCCACCACGGAGACATGGACAGCGAGAAACGATACCGACGACTTCTCCACCTCCTCCAGGAATACCCTCTTCGTCGCGAATTTCCAGAACGGCGCGTCAACGTCTTCGGCCCAGACAAGGACGTCTACAAAGCCTTTCGACTTGGGGTAAAAGGTGTGTTAATCTGCTCGTTTTGGTGGTTCGTGTGGAATTTAACGTTCATTTAAGCCTGATTGACGCGGAAGTAACTGCCGAATTTTATGGACGTCCTCCATGCGCTCTATCACGGACAGAACGGCGGTAGCGATCTCATGTCCTCTCCGACGCGCCGGAGCACGCCTCTTGTCGCGAAAGTTGCTTTGTTGACGGGAACCGTCCACCTCTTATCCAACAAATTTCGCACTCACTACTACCACTATCGTCAACACGACCGCATCGACGCCTTCCGAATAGACTTGGGGAAAACTGGAGCGTATATGGCGGGCTCTAATATGGCCCAGGATTTTCTTGCAAGGGGTACGTTATTGCAGCCTTTTTCAAAGTTCTTTTGGAGCTTATACATATAATGGTAGATATAAGGGGATGACTGCTGCGAATGCCGCTCTCCCTGGGTACAGAGACAACGACGACGTGAACGGCTTTGGCGCCTCGTACCAGTACAAACGCCCCACCGCCCTGCCCATCCTTGCAAGCGAGTCCTGGCAATTCAGACACCGTCTGCTGGTGTCCGCGCAGAGTGTCTACCCCATGGGGAAGAAGGCAGCCTCTTTGTACGGCTTCCCGACAGTCCTGATGCGCGCCTTCTCCTAGGACGTCTTGCTTGGTGGGAAACACAGTGGATGATAGCGGCTGTACATTACGATCTGGAACGTCCAGGCCCACCGAAGGAGCAAGATTCCTCCTGCCCTATCCTTTCCCTACCCCAGGTTGTCATCGCGTTGTACTGTAAACTTATACCCTTCGTATGCGACTCGCATAGAGGATCCACCCACGCTCGCCAACCAAATATGCTCCCGGTCCATCACCATCAATGCGACTGCGACAGGATGCTTTTCGGGACATCCAGATCTCGACCTGAGGCAGGTCATTGATTAGACTACGACGGTAGTAGGCGAAGCTGCAAGTATTCGGGCTATGACACAGTAGGTATCTACAACTGCGTCCAGATTCTCGTTACTTATGTTCAACGTTAATGTAGGAGCCTGTCGGCTTAAAATCGTGGATGATTCTCTGCGGACTCCGGCGCAGAACGGGCGACGCGCCGTCCCGCTGACTCTCATTCGAGTTTGCACCGGGGTCTCCGGGTGACGAACAACGATGCCTACGACTTCTGAGTCGAAGCGTCTTTCGATTCGTGCCTGCACACTCTTCATCCCCGCTTGTGTCGAGAGAAACTCGAACCCTCCTTGTTGTTCTCTTTGACGGGGGTGCGTTTCCACCGTCTATTCTTATTCCAATACTAATAGTCGTGATTTTAGATCTCGCCGATTCAATATATAACCTTGAGTCGATACGTGATGTCTGCTGCTTCTCCATCTCCCTAGAATCACCCTTGTATTTGTTTCGCGGAGTTCGGGAATGCCGCGCTCTACGTTTCCAGACGGAGTTGAAGCCGTCCGAGGATGTCGTATCACACTTCTGATTTATCGACTTGCGGAACTGCTTTCGTGTTGGATAGATCATCGAGTTCACTTGTTGGACATATCATCGCGTTGGCTGTGTTTGTCGAAACGCGTAGGTTTTCTCCTTGCACCGCACTTCACATCTGATTAGCACACAGCCGTGTAGCTCACAACATCGTATCTTGTTCGCGATGAACGTACACTCTGATTCCGACTTGAATCCGTCACATGGTGGAACTGTTTTCGTCTTGGGCAGATTATTGATCTCTCCGTTTCTTCGTATCTTATCACTTAGTATCTGTATTCATCGTTGTGAGAAGGGATGGTTTTTTATGAGACTAGTACTCAAGTGTCCTCTTTTTTTACAAAGCTGACCGTTGTTGGGCGAGCACTTGTCTGTTTTTTCCTGCGAGGTTACTCTCTTTGGTTCGACGAGATGGAATGTTCGATTGTTGTAGCTAGAAGCAGCTAGTGTAATAAAATTTGTACTTAAAAGTCTCATACTCATCGGAAAATGTTTCTGTAACGGAAGGATACAAGGTACGACAACAGAATCGCGAACGTCCGAGAGTCGTCCGAGGGTAACATCATTCCTTTGTAGACGGTCAGCGTATACAAGTTATAGCGGCTGGCCGAACTCACCATTCATTGTGAGGAGCTAATCCTTCGAGTGCTGCGTTCAAATGTCGGTAAATGGCGAGATCAAGGTCTCAACAGCCTTCACTAGGTGAAGACGAAGTCGCGAGAATGCGGATTCAGTGACGAGCACCAATAGTTGTAGAGGTCCTTTCGGAGGCGCCTGATACATGCTCCTGGCCATGAGAGTGGGCGGCGGCTTCCCTCCGGCGTGACAACGTTGCTCCTTAGCCGCGTCTCGACTCGGTCGTCGGAGCGGTTGTCTTCTGCCGTCTTGGGATATAGAGCGAGATGGACGCGTCCAGCGCTGTAACCTACTTGCCTCGGTAGTGGTGAGATCGGTCTCATCAGCGTTCAGTAGGTGAAGGCGAATGCGGATTGTAAACATGGGGAATGGGCATTTGATGGCGTAGGGCGTACTATTGGACGGGCGACGTGAAGATGAGTCGCAGCCTTGTCGTGGATTTCTAACGGGAAACCAGGATTAGATGTCGGACGGCTCCCATGGAGGAACTTGAAAGACGGTGAAGCGCAGGTAAGAGATCTGGATTGTATATCTGGTGCTCGTGCTTGACCTCGTATTCGACCCGGTTGCTCCTCATCGATGCGGGACCCTCGGAGACGCGGCCCAAGCGGTGTCTTCAATCTGGTTGTCCAATGGCAACTGGATTTCTTCTAACGACGAAAAGCAACGCCTCCTTTACGCGCCGTCTGGGCGGTTTCCTTGTGTGTCTGTGTGTGGGTAGTGACCGGTTTGGTTTCATCGGGGGAAACGTCGTGGGAGGAGTAAAGTAAGGTGAGCGTGTGGCTGTGTAGGCCATGGTTATCCTCTCACCGCGACAAGACCAGAGCACGTCCACCACTGGAACTGCATTTTCGCCTTCATTCATTCCGGCGGACGCGTTGATGGGTTGCGAATAATTGTCGGGAAATTTAACGGCGGCCACGACTAGCCATAGGTACGTTACAGCTGTTATCCAGGAAACTAAGGAACTCATTCAATGCAAGATGTAACCGAATTTCACCTGGAAGTGCAGTGATATATCCTGTATTCGTCTCTTGTACCGACAGCGGCGGTAACGACCCCGCCATGTTTGCGACACCCGCTCTGGCCACCTTGGGATTGCCGCCAGATTATTCTAGGGGGGTGTTCATCGTTGGTTGAATCGAGTAGGTGTCGAAGGTTCGAATATCCGACGGAAGACCTAACTTCGCTTTCAGATCTCGCTTCCTTCGATTATCCATGCACATTTGGAAACACTCGCCTCGGACCACGATGACGTGGACTGCATCTGACATCGTTAATCAATATCACGTATCGTTGGGTAGTACAGCTTTCATCACCATACACACACGGAACAGGGGAACGGAGGTCTATGTTGAACGTGCCTACAGTATCTGCTAGTTTCGCTATGCCGGTGTTCGCCTCCCGCACTGAGGTGAGGTCTCCGGGTTCAATCTGATGATTGATTCTTACAGTGTTGTCCTAGTATAGCTTTGCCTCGTTGGAATTCCAATGGTCGGGGCTCCTCGACTCTCCGAAGGAACGCGACGAACATTTTCAACGCCGGGATTTCAGTCCAAACTCGAATCATGGAGGTGCTCCGCAGTAGAGTAGCAATAGACCGTATTCCCGGCTTGTAGAGCGCGACGTGTGACTTGATGTATCACAACCCGGTTAATGACCACGGGTGTGACGGTTAGCATCACACTCATTGCGGTTACCCGCCAAATCGGGTGCATCGCCACCATCACATCACGCTCACGGTTAGACCACGACTATACTTGATGTATTCCCGAGCCCCTTTCCAATGAATGCGCCTTTTGCTGCTCCTCTCCGCCCTTGATCGATGGTTTGGCGCCCCCGAACGTGAACAACGCGGCTCTCTCGAGCGTGACAACCGGTTCAGCACCCTCAACAGTCGGAATACTGTAGCGTTTCGACCGTTAATTCACATATTGGATCACGGGGCCTCATGAAGCGAAGCTATACATACTAGATATTGCATCACGGCCAACATTTTCAGGGTCACCTCACTCAAAAAGGAAATTTTCGGGCCCGCCTAGCGGCGGGCATGTCCCGATTGGGTAATTCCCGCCTCTGTGCCTGATCGCGAAGCTGTTCGCTGTAAGTTCACACCATATCGGGTCACAGGCTGCGAAGTTATGGTTGAAACGCTACAGTACCAGCAATCACGGGTAGCGGAGCGCCCGCTCGCGCTCTTGGCGGTACTCGCGGCGGCGCACCAATCTCTGAACGCGATAAGAAGCATCAACGGCCATCCTGGACTGGATATCCTGAATTTTGAATATGTGGAGTAGCTGCAGGTCGTTGGTGCGAATACCTGCACATTTTCTTTTCGCGATTGCTGATTTGAGTGCAGCTCAAACCCACGAACGATGCCCCGATGGACCATCGATTGCTGCCGATGACTGTTCAGCCTTGTTCGTTGATCTGGATACCCTTGTTCGCGGTTCTCATATGGAACCTAGGATCGCGCCTGCCAATTCCTTCATGGCACCCTCAATTCTGACCATGGTTCCCGTATGAACGGCCATCTCTTCCGTCGCCGCCACCACTCCGGCTCCCTGTCATCCGGTGTCTACCTCCTGTTGACCTTCAAGTCTTTCCGTCTTCCCCCATCTCACAAACGTTCACCAGATGTCAGCGCGACTTATTACTGAAAGTGATATTCGGTACGTTCTCGATTCTTGTCGTGCGTATTACTGATTGAATACTCTCTCTAGTGACCTCTCTCGAGGCGACCTACTCGCCATCGCGCAAGCTCAGAGACCGCAATGGCAAAAGACGGACACTTACAATTTCAATCTGGACAGACGTCTTGGAGTGGGGAACCTCAAACGCCTTCTGCTGGACCCCAACGAGCGCTTCACCATCACGCCTTCGATGGGCGGCATGACGAACGTGGTGCAGGATGATTCAAGGCTCGCGGGAGCTATCATTCAACCGACCACTATGAATGCATTACTGAGCACCGCGAAGAAGGTGCGTAATGATTCTTTATTACTCCCTCTTCTCACAATTCCTCCAGATACTCATCGTCAAGATCATTGATGCTCGCTTCAGCAAGGAGCGATGCTGCGCTTACACGGTCACTATTTCTGCAGACCCTTCACGAGAAGGATGTCAGCCGGGGGAGTGGAATGTCCAGTCCAATCTCTTGATTGAGACTTTAAATGCGGAGGCGGGTGCACGGCATCTCTTAGGTATGTTCGCTCTCTCCACCGCAATCATTTCTGACAATTCAGATGGACTGTATCGCATCTCGACACCCGTTATTAGGGACGAGCCCCAATTCTTTGAAGACTTCCTGGTTGAGCGGGTGTATCGGCATGAGCTCCTCCGCGTCGCTCACACCAACTCCATCTTGATTAAAGTCGAGGAAGCACTGGTACACCAATAACTATTTCTTGGCATGATGATCCTCACTATCTAACAGACAGTGGACGATGTTCGGCGCTTGGACGCACAGCTCACAGGTCTCAAGCGCAAGATACTTTCAGCTTCCGGGTCGAAGCAGGATGAGGAAGCAGCAGAAGTTATTGAAGTCTCAGATACTGAGCCAACAGTCGATGCGACAGGTGGGCTCTCATATTGACATTAATGTTCTCACCTGCATCCCCGGCAGACTCGACAGTCCCACTTATACGTGCACGGAACATGCCATCACCACCCGAACATAAGCGCCACAAGAAGTCTCGAAAGTCAGGCAAGACTGATGAACAAGATCCAAACGACTTGGCTTTGGTTCAACTGCTGCGCGATCTCATTTCCACAACTAAGGCTGATGATTACGCGACATTCTGCGACCATCGTGGCCGCCTCAGGTTGTCGAATGCTCAGTTTATCGCAGCTTGGCGCTTTGGGGTTGATCTATGCACAACATACCACAAGCAGACGATTCCGGTGTGTCACTATGTCTTATTACTTCGAATCATTCTCAACGGATTGTAGGGATCTCCGAGACGCGTCGACTATAAGCACATCTACACTGATTCTACAGTGCTTTAGAGTGCAGTGAAACATGGCTTCGGGAGGCTCGAAGTACTATCAGACTTGTTGATAAGTACGGTCCGGATGGCACCAGTCCCAACCAAGAGATTGTCGCATACATTACCGATGCTGAGCCATATCCCGCAGGTCGAAAAGGACTGATCGAATGCCTGCAGGCTGCAGATACCTTGAATCGAAAGTAGATTTACAACAAATGAATATGGTTTTTATTAACGACTTTGCTGTGATTACCGGTAACTACCATACACTTGGAACAGTGTCGGAACCTTCAGCGCCAGCTCAAGGAATCTACCGTAAGTTGCCAGACTCTCAAGGTATGCCACCGCACGACGCGGATGGTCAACCCGTCGGTCCCGATCTTCCTCCACCTCAGCAACGGCAAATATCAGTCGGTTGAGGCGAGGTGTATTGCACTTGACGAGAACATCCGCCATGACCTCCCATTCATTGATATTGTCCTCCGGAATGAATTGTCCTCGAGGTGAGTTAGGAATCATAACGACTCTGAACGTCAACTCCTCGAGTGGAAAGGGATGCTCTGTGAATGGGAAGGAGGCCTGATAGAGCTCCCAGAGTCCCGGTGGGTAAGGACGAATCGGTAAAGTCGGGGCTCTCTTCTTCTTGGAAGCACCCCGCGAATATATACCAAGCGTCGTCAGTACCAGTTTCGTCAGGTTCTGAAAGGGCATAGATGCAGGCAAGCTATAGAAGAGTTAGTGCCAACAGCTTCGACTTTGAAAGACAGGGACATACCTCACGCGCGATGGGTAACCCCAGATTGGAACTATATCCAACTCGAGCTCTGACAGAGCAGGGAGGGAAGTCAAAAATGTTTGAATGGTGACCACATCGTCCCCGTCCACGTCCTCGAGTGTCAAGACCAGCTCGCGAATCTTGTCAAGTTCTGACTGATCCGAGTCCTCGATAAAGCCGGTCAGCTCGCCAGACGTCTTCATCTCGAGCTCAAGCTGAGTCTCGTCAGGCTCAGGTGAGCTGGAGGTATTGCGTACATGTCTGCCCTCCATGAAAACAATAGGAGGCATGTCGTGGTGGTGGTTGGCGGTCAGGCCGTCTGTTCGATCGATTGTGATGTGTGTAAAGACCACTCGCGTACTGCCAGTCAGTGTCTACGCGAATTGAATACTCGCCGTGTTCAGAATGGTATCCAGGACCACTGAGCTGTCATTCAAGGAAGTTTGCTAGCAAGCCGTAAACAAAGCGAATCATCCAATACTACAAGCTACGACAGGAATGATGAGACTACAACAAAGACTACATTTACTGCCATGGTTGGGATGCAACATTAGAGAGGCGAGGCTCAAGACGAATGGGTGCATGGAGCCAGTAGTATCTCCTTCAGAAGGTTCATCGAAGTCGTTCCACTCAAGTCGTTCAACAAGATGATGCTCTACAGAGGTTCTCAGTAGCTATACCAAGATTTAGGGAGACACACGTACGGCATTTGCTAAACTAGAATGATGACAGATTTCTCTGAAGACAGGTAGCCTTCGGGAAATGAAAGAAATAGCGCGCAGAGTGGTGGTGGAGGTAGAAGTAGTTGGTCTCCCGTGGATTCTACAAACAGCGCCGGCCCATCCGACACTGGCATAACCTTCCTAGGCTCCTGATGCGTTGAAACGAGCCCAGGACGAAGCCATTTGATGGGCAGAAGGCAAAGATATGGGGGAAGGATGGGAGGGTTGATGGTGGAGGTAGAACCTGTCACTCTTCCATGGATTCTGCGAACAGCGTCAGCCCATCCGACACTGGCATGACCTTCCTAGGCTCCTGGGGCATCAAAACGAGCCCAGGACGGAGCGATTTGACGAGCAGGAAGCGGAGTTATGGCATCAGGATGAGAGGGTGATGATGGGAGGGAAAGTAGTCGGTCTCCTAGCGCTACTCATTTAAGCGCCGGCCTATCTGACACTTCGATGACCTTCCCAGACTCCTTGGGCGTTAAAACGAGCCCAGAATGAAGTAATTTGAGCAGCAGGAAGCAAAGTTGTGAGATCAGGATGGGAGGGTGATGGTGGAGGTGGAACCTGTCGCTCTTCCATGGATTCTACGAACAGCGCCGGCCCATCCGACACTGGCATGACCTTTCTAGGCTCCTGGGGCATCAAAATGAGCCCAGGACGGAGCGATTTGACGAGCAGGAAGCGGAGTTATGGTATCAGGATGGGAAGGTGATGGTGGAGGGGAAAGTAGTCGTGCTCCCAGGGCTTCTACGAGTAGCGACGGCCTATCCGACACTTGGATGACCTTCCTAGACTCCTGGGGGGTGAAAACGAGCCCAGGACGAAGTCATTTGAGCAGCAGGAAGCGAAGTTGTGAGATCAGGATGGGAGGGTGATGGTAAAGGAGCAAGTAGTAGTGCTCTCAGAGCTTCTACGAGCAGCGACGGCTATCCAACGCTAGGACCACCTTCCTAGACTCCTGGGGTGTTAAAACGAGGCCAGGACGAACTGATTTGATGGGCGGAAGCGGAGTTATGGTATCAGGATGAGATGAAGTCGATGCATTCGCTCTCCCAGGGCTTCTGCGAATGGCACCAGCCTATTCCACACTGGAACATTCTTTCTAGGCTCCTGGGGCATCAAAACGAGCCCGGGACGAAGTGATTTGGGTGAAAGCAGAGACGTTGTCAGGCCATGCTGTAATTTGAGGGGTAATGAGGTGGTTATAACCACTGATGGCTTTTCCATAATGTGTGGTTAGAACCACCAAAATCCTGACCCTAGCTCAGCCTCAATGGAACCCTAGAGGCCTCTCCACCTTTAATATATTAATACCAGTTCAGGGTAATACTCATCTCCAGATCGCGACCCAAAACGGGGCTGCTCGAAAAAGATCGGCAACTCCGGCTATATTCCCACGCTTCGTGCAGCCTACTGCCGGGCGCGGGCGCGCCCTGGCTGCACAGGCTGTACAGCAGCGATGTGTGGCATTCACTTCACACACTTGCTTTATATATGCCTCTTGTATTCATGAATAGAATTTTCTGCTCAAACCCGGCCAGGAATCACTGGATGGCGCGCTACTAGCTTGGATGCACTTTTTCGGCATCTTCCGAGATGATTCCCACGCTTAAACTCAGTGGTTGGGGGCGGGCGTGTTGCGCTGCTACAGACCACTAGTACACACTGATTCCATGTTTACTCTTGCATTACCTATATCTATTCTATTACTTTAACTAATTTCCTGCTTGAAATCCGCTCGGGAATCGCTGGATGGCGCGCCGCCGGTGTGGATGCACTTTTCGGTGTCTGCCGAGTTCCTTTCCCACGCTCACCACACAGCTGTATGCGGAGACTCGGACCGGGAGTCCTGGACATAGTTGGACAATGCACTCAGCAGCGCAAATCAGGGCAGTACCGGTGATCAACCGGGTTCCTGAAACTGAAATGCACTTCAGATATTTTTGCGCAGCCTGTGTGTGGGCAAGCGGGACATCAAGACTCCCAAAAAAATCTCATAATTGAGGATTAATCTGCAACTTCGAGTTTCCCACTTTGCAGATTTTTGAGTGTGTTACACGGCCTGCTGTTCCAACAATTGTTTCGGTCTAATGAATTCTGCTCATTTGAGTGTCCAGTGTGCGGGACGGCGGGGCTTGGCGGGCTCGGAAACATTCGGGAAATTGAGGTTGTATGGTACTTTGCAAGCTCCAGCTAAGCTCAAGTCCGTGGAATTCTGGTAGGAGATGGTATTGAAACGGTCCAATTAAAGTCCAATGAAGTCTGATGAAACGTGAATATCCAATCGTGCGTCGGGAGGACCGCAATGGGACGGCGGCATCTATGCATCTTGGAAACATCATCTAAAATCATGTTTTAATATACTCTATAGCTGTACGCAAGCCGAAGATGTTACCTGTAGGATCTGAGTTAAAGTCTAATTGAGGTCTAATGAACTGGGATCCTAAGGCAGTAGCACTAGCTCGTACATGCATCTTAGCTGCTACTTCGATAATGCTCCTCGTCGCGGATACCCTGTCCTGGTGTTCTTTGGGAATCCTTGCCATAGGGTATGGGGCACTTGGTTACCGTTGAAAGTAGATGCATTCAAGTCACTTTGGCGGCCACGAATGCCCGACGTTGTTGCCAGCGTCGTGCCCGATTACATTCAATGTTAGCACCCACTACATCCTTCTCCGACTTTGCCACGACATGTCAGCCATCTCCAGCTGCCTACCCTTGTTCTTTGCCTATTTCCAAGACCCCAGTTCCACAGCGGCGTCGTCGACGTTCACGACGAGGAGGCTGTCCCAATCGGGCAAGCCATCTTTTCCTCTCGCCACGACTATCGATCCCGCCCATCCCGTTCCACGCTCTCATGACTGCTTTCGACACCCGTGCAGGAGTCTCCTCGTTGATGCAAGGAGTGGGCTAGGTCGCGAGCAGAGGCAGTGTAATGATAGCGTCGTCTGCCGCTGACGACATCTCTCTCTACTCTTACCACCGCGATTATCATTTTCGTCTCCCTCACTCCCAGTCTCTCGACTCGACCATCCCGCCGTCACCAGGGATGCGTCTACTATTCCTCACAGCCGCCGCTGCCATTACCGCGCCTCTTTGGACGACATTTTTACCGCCATTTTGGGCTGCTCCAACGCAGCTTGGATTCAGGTGGAGCCATGCGCTGCGGCGTCCACCTGTTCGGACAGAGCAAGGACACAATGGATACTGAGATTGATGATGTGGCCATACTCGCTGGGAATCGTCGTCATCGTCTGCTGGCGACAACGACAAGCAAGGTGCGTTTTCGCTACCGCTTTTTTCACGTTGCTAAGATATCAGTTCGAGGCGTTGTCGACGCTCCTTATTTCCTGCATAAGCCCTGAGCAACAGGCTGCTAATTTTATATCGATTCCAACAACTGTCGATAGCTCATTTTTACGGACCGCGACCGCGCAGGACCACGATGACGGCGCACTGCAGTGCGACCAACGAGCCCGCAGGCGGCAGCGGAAGGCGTTCACGGAATTTTGTCGACAATGTTTTCAGCCGCTATCCACATTCGAGTCATTAACTAAATCCCCCCCCGCTAAAGGGTAGCCTCGGGAGGTTCGAATCCTCCGAGGGGGAATCATCTATATGTCAAGGCCATCCCTCCTCTCCTCCGTCGTCTCCGCTCGACAGCGTCGCCAACGGTACGCACGGACCATGGTCCGTGCGCGGGCGGAGTCCAAACCGTTTGTTCCAGCATCCCGTTTGTTTTCTTATTACTCTCCCGCTCAAAATTTCCTTACTCTGCGCACTCTAGCCGACATCGAGGTTTATCCACGGTTCAGATTTCCGTAGGCCGACCGACGACGATGACAGGCCAAACGTTTCCTCGACCCCACCAGCAACGGCGCCGGCTTTCCTCGCGCGCGGGCAGCAGTCATCTGCCAGATCTTGACGACCGAGGACGACATTTTTTGCGTGAGGGCAATATTTTAAGTGCTCGCGTTGCTGTCAGAGCCGAATTTCTGGCTGGTGGGCTAACGGCGCCGACGATAACGTGCGTTCTGCAATTCGGCGTTGAACCAATTGACCTAAATTTCTGCTCAAAGCAGCATTCTACGCATCCAGCCCCACTGTGCAGAGCAACCCATCCTCTCGACCACATGTACCGGCCGTGGTCCGTGCGTCGCAGTATCTTCTTCTACTCACCAGGAACACAGTGAATTTTCGAATCAACAGCTGCATCTACCCCCCTCTGCCGCCCTCTCTATCCTTGTTTTGAATCCGCTCAGCGGCCTTCAAATCGAGAAGAGATGGTGGCTTCCTCGTGCTCGATTGATGTGGGCGGCACCGTTGCGCCGCCTGACCGTCATCGCGCAGGAATCATACCCCTTCGCACCGATTAGAAGCCAAACCAGTAGATTAGACAAACGATACAGAGTAGTACTAGTAGTAGCATTGCAGCTGTGAATCGATACCGCCCAGCAAAGAATCTGCCTGATTTGGATTCCCGAGTGAAATGGTTCGATTTTGGGCGATTGGCTCAAATGTATTTATTATGTATATTGCTCATGACCGGATCTGGGAGTTTTTCAGTGCCTAATGGAGGCTGTTCACTCGAGAGCCAGCCCCAGTGGTTATAAGCATGTCAATAGGGCATTGGGCACCGTACCGCACCTGTGGTTATATCCACGGAATGTGCAAAAAGGCTCAGTGGGTATAACCACATAAATATGGTATAGACTGCTGCAATGGTTGACATTGTAGGCAGGCAAAATTTGGGCAGATTTCGACAGACTGGTGACGTAGTCTGTCGAAATCTGCCCAAATTTTGCCTGCCTACAACGTCTCTGCTTCCACGTCGTGATTGATGAGATTGGTCGCGTCGACAGGCTTTGGCGTTCAACAGAGCTCTGGAGAACGATGTGAATCTGCCGCCGTGGGATCCGCTGCTTTTCATCACTTTGAACCGTAAGGTATGCTCATACCTGGCGGCCAATCCTGCGACAGCACAGCCTGCTCACTGCGGGGGACCCAGACGGCAACTTGCCCATCGCCAACCAACGTGTTCCAGTGCGCGCAGCCTTCGCGTCAGCCACATCGCCTACTCAAACCGTATCGCGGTACCTGATCCATCTTATCGTTGCGCGCTGTATGGCTTTTTATGTTGCCATCCAACAACATCACCATCAAGGTTACTGATGAACTAGCTTAGTCTGGCTTAGGAAGGGGTTTGAGCTTGGATGGTGTTGATATAGCGCCCTAGCGCAATAGTGCGTATTTCCGTGTATTTTCTATCTCCGAGACGCGACCGAAGATCATTGCTCTAGGACTTGAAAGTCGTGTTGTTCAGTCCACCAAAGGCACAGCAGACGCAGCCTTTTGTCGATAACCGCTAAACACTTTTTTCGGTAGGCATGCCTTCTCTTTTAGATTCTGACACGCCAAGGGACGCTCGAACTCACACACGAAGACGACACTTGGCCTGTGGCGGGACGGTGTTCGGAGCGTCGGGATAATGTTGTCTTGGCCCGTATAGGCAGGATGGTTTGTGACCTTCTCACTATGTCATTTATTCCACCGAATCTTGGGCCGCCTCGCGCTCTCGTTGTGATTCAGTGAGTCAATCTTTCAAACTCGTCTTACCTGATAATGAACTTGTACTTTAGGACAACTCCTGCATCAGAATTGTACCAGTATATCTAGTGCATATGTTCTAGGATGGGCCTCTTATTGCTCCTATGGTTTCATCTCCATTCTCGGGCCCGTCAGCCCGACACCGAGCCTGGGCGGGATGCCTGGCGGGGGCGGCGGGAAGGAGACACGCGACCACCATATCGATGCTATTGTTTAATGGTTTACATGTTCTTCATTATCCTTACACGCTTTCAACAACTCTGGAGTACTCGTTCGTCCAGGGTACGCTATTTAACATTTCGCTCGACTCACATTGATCATGTACAGGAAATCTTTTTGAGGCTTGTCGGGGCTCCTCAGGACCTATAAGTATTGCCTCTTGGCATATTAGGACTTGACTCGGCCGTTCTTTGGTTGCAATATACCCCCGCCCATCGACTGAGGCCCTCTGATGCGACATGTGTCGCGCCGTACAGATACTTGCACGACTCAACATATGCAGTACATTTCTTTCGCATTGATGCATTCAACCACACACTGACATATCGCTCTCTCTCAGTGTCGCTCTACAGAAAGAAAACTCTGATGCTGCCAGATATGGCTTAGGCGAATCTTCTCGTCATTGTCAGCTCTGGTCTGCCGCTGATCTGTTGCAACCCACGATGTCCCGGTTATGAAACCAATCAGAACCCACACCCAAGAAGAAGAAAGGTCTTGCGAAAATCCGGGGCATTGTGACACATTCTTCGAGGAACGAAAGCAAAAGGCAGACGGAATCGAATGGCAGGACTGATGATGAGCCTTTAGCTCCGCCTCCGCCACTCACATATTTACTGAGCTGTGAAGGGCGTCATGTCTCCACTCCGACTCTTTCGAGCCCGACCATGAAGATGTTGATGTCACCACTCGCATTATCGCCTACGAGTGCCTCTTCGACTCACCTCCGCACTCTCTCATCCTCCCGACCGTCCGGGTCCGGTTCGGACTCTGATACTGCTTTCGCCAGGCAGCCCAGTGCAAACTACGATAACGACCAGTGGACTCCAGAGGATCGCTTGTCCAAAAACATTTCTTCCATGACGTCCGAACCTGATATGCGAAGACGCATGTCGTGAAGCCCATCGTCTTCTCCTAATCACACGCCCACCCTTCTGACTGTCCATACTAATGACACTAATCCCGGTGCTAATTTAACCCGTGAAAAGTCGCTTCCGCCAATACCGGGGGACATGAGACGGCAACGTTCTTCTGAGCAACGTTTGGCCGCAGACAACCGCCCACAAACAATGTACACGTTCGATTCGCGGCCCAACCCTGCTGGCGGCAGGCCTGCTCATGACTTTTTTGCCGCCCTAAGCACCGTTCCGCAATGGAGAGGTGCGAAAGCAGTCGTTTGGAGGGCTTACGACGCGTCCTAATCTTGACGTACAGCTCGGCACGATATCTCGCAGGATATGCCCCCAGAGGTACTAGATACAGTGTCTGAGGACTGTGGAGGCCGTTGTTGTCATCCGGTATGAGTTTGTAATTGCAGGTATGTTGTTCATAACTGATTTCGTCCTTTAGACGAATATTCACCCTCAACCTTCCATCTCAAGAGGTTGATTAGTGCCCGAAGCCGGAGAGCATGCCGTCGCTATAGCTCTTGGCAGAACATCGCGCCCGTTAGACGTCATACGAGCTTTGAGGCGGCGGTGGGCGGGATGGCGAGATTATGTCGGGAGTCGGTGTAGTTTCGCTGAGAGTTGGCAAGTTCGAGTATCAGACAAACGGTAAGTCAAATATGATTCCCAAATTCAACATGTCTGACGAAATGTTATCAGAATGTCGTTACAACCGTGTAGAAGTTCTTGTCGACATTCTCGCCATCCTCAGAAGGGAGTCGCGAGCATCGTGAGCCAGCGGTGAAGGCCGCTGCTCCCTTCTGACCAAAGCTGTTACTGCCATTGACATCAAAGTTCAGTAGAGGGATTTTGGTCATGTAGTGTAGAATAGGGTACTGTACTATTACGGTCTTATCTTCACGGGCCGTTACGCGTTATGGTTGTGAAGAGTGTTGGTTACTCTTCAAACCCCGAGTAATTACCTTATTTGGAAGGCCCGCCGTTCGGCGGGCCCGGAAAATTCCTGTTTTAGGACAGTTGTACCTGGCCAGAAGGCCCGTTATGCGTTATGGGGCCCTGAACTCTTCATTTCACGGGGCCCCGTTACGCGTTACGTGAATACTAGCCCGTAATAGTACAGTAGTTACTGTTCATCTTCTCGGTATTGAAATAAACTTGTTTAGTCAGTCCAATCCGAGATATGGAGGAGGCTCTTTTGTCGCATTGGAGGCGTCACGTGCGTACAACCAAGTCCAAACAAAGCCTTGTTGACGAGCGCTTACTAGTCTTCTTTCCCATACCACCATCATCAATACTTATTCACTGTTGTGTTCTCTTCTGGTAAGTTGTTTCAGATAGCATTCCACACGACGCCCTTCCTCTCTTTCTCCCTTCAATATCGAGGCGGGGAAAAAGCTACGCGCGATTCGACCATGGAACGCGACGCTAGCGGATTTCTCCTTGTATTTGAAGTTTTTTCTATACAATGCGCTCTGCCCTGCGCGATTCGACCATGGAACGCGACAGGTGCAGAGAGCACTGTACCATTTGATGCTTTATTTTGATTCGTCTTGTCTTTTCCCAAATAGTTGGCTAACCCAACATTGTATTCAGGCATGTCGACGCGCAAGACGCGTTCTGGCCACGTCTTTGCGGCCTGGGACCTTGGTACACCCATTGTCTGCCCTGTCGATATTGTGGAAGTTCTTCAACAGTGATCGCGCGAGATAGAGGACTCCGGCTATGCTTCTGAGGACGACCTTGAGCTTGAAGGTGATTCTGATTCAGAGGAGATAGATGGGGAGGAACCTGACCTATCAGAGGTATGTTCTTTGAGTTCTTTACGTGTTTAGCTGCTAACGATGTGTCAAAGCCTCCGCCGCCTCCCTCAAAACGTCTGCGAACAGTGCCGTCTTCCGAATCCATGATTAACGCGTCATTCGCTACATCTGCACAGGGTGCTCCATTAATCACTGCGTCTAATGCTTCGCGTGTTGAGAATCATAGGCAGCGTAGCTCGAAAGCGCGACGTAGGGCCAAAAGAGACGCGTTATTGCAGGAGGCGGGGTCCTCAGTCAAGCGCGTCTGTGCCAAACGGCGTTCTGAAGCACAGCCCATCTACTTTCCAGAGTTCGACGCAGCGGACCTGCCGGTAAACTCTACCGGATTTGCTGGATGCCCTCAACAGCTCCCCAAACGCCGACACACACTTGAGTCCCTCCGTGCTCAAGGGTTCTCTCATTATCACTGAGAAGGGAATGCTGCTAGGCCCCTGGTCGATGCGCAGGGCAGGATGTTCGGCGTAGTGCACTGCGCGCCCCGCGATGAGGAACGATGGAATGCGGAAGTTATCCAGGATATGGCGACCTGTATTGAAGAAGGCCGGGCAGCTCTCAACTTCACGGAGAAGCAACGGAACCATAAACGCGGCGCGTTTCCAGCAGTTAATGTTGGTGTTGGTTTCGGAGGAGGGCGTAAGGTACACTCTGCAGCAGTGCTATTAACGTGTCGCTAACTTGCTGTACTTCAGGTTGCAGGTAACATCTTTGTCAACAAGAAGACACGTCGCTTCATGAACACACTTCTCAAGAGGCATTCATTTTGGCGCTGGTCGGGCTTCATGAACAGTCAGTCAGGGTCTATTGCCTCCTTCACTCACTGATCATCGAGCAGGTGCATT